>JAOXOE010000852.1:1282312-1316151 GCA_028565055.1 Phoeniculus purpureus | reverse complement strand
CCCACCTGGCCATGTTCCTGTGTGACTGGATCTAGGGGATCCTGCTGTGTCAGGGGGATTGGACTGGATGATCTTTGAGGTCTCTTCCAATCTCTAATGTTCTGTGTGTGTGATCCAGGGATGGTGATTCAATCCCCTTCTTGACAACTCTTTCCTTTTGTCCTTACTCAGTGCCAGCAACACAATTCAAAACCACCAGCTGTTGTTGGCCAGGTCGGTTGGGGGGTGATAAATGGTGCCCATGATGGATGGTGGTGGTCTCAAAGATGATGGAGGTGGCCAGCAGGGTGCTGTGTGGATTTGTGCTGGCAGCAACACTATTTCATGCTTTTATTAATGGTCTGAAAGGAGCTGTAACCAAGTACATTAACTAGATCTGAGCTCCATTCGGCTCTGGAAAGAACTGTAAACCAAGTGAAGACAGGGCAAACAGCACTAACGGAACCAGGGGTTAGAAATGGGAGCAGGAAGCAGAATGAGCTTCTGTCTGGGAAAAGGCAAAATAATAAATCTGGGAATAATAGTCCACATCACAGATATTTAATAGGAGAATGAGAGGTCTGAAAAGAAGCCGCTGATGTGCTAAAAGGGATAGTAATGATGGTTAGGAGTCACTAGGCAGGGGCTGTACAAAGGGTTTGGAACAGGTGTTGTATGAGGAACGGCTGAGGCATCTGGGGCTGTTTAGCCTGGAGAAGAAGAGATTGAGGGCAGACCTTATTGCTCTCTACAGGTACTTAAAAGGAGGGTGTAGAGAGGTTCAGGTTGGATGTGAGAAGGAATTTCTTTCCTGAAAGGGCTGTCAGGCACTGGAACAGCTGCCCAGGGAGTGGATTGAGTCTCCATCCCTGGAGGTGTTTAAGAGAAGGGTAGCTGTTGCACTGGGGGACAGGGCATCACACAAGGCAGTGGAAAGTGGGGAAGGCACAGGATGCAAAAGTCTGGAACCTGCCCTGTTAACTCATGAAGTCCTGATTTGGGCAGTTCCCTCTCACTGAGCTCCATTTTTGCTGCTGGAAGAAAGGGATCTGTCTGTGGTGTGGCTCTCTGGCTGGGGGTCTGATCCCGGTCAGACCCAGGAACTGGGACTCCTGGCCCTGCTGCAGCCCATGGGAACTGGAGCAGCCCGTAGTGCAGTTCTCAGAGCTCTGTAGGAGGACTCCTAAGTGCCTGTAATTACTCATGTGAGCCTGTATTTTCAGGACCCAGGACTAGCCTTTTGGCTACTGGGCACTCCTCCTGTTCTTATTCAAAGCAGTGATTTTATTAAAGGAACGTTCTGGCACCTCTTGTCCCAGACATCAGCAATTACCTGACCACGGCGCAGTCCCACATGGGGAAAGATCCTGGTCCCAACCCAACCTTAAGGCAGTTGGGGCTGTTCTGTCAGGTCCCCAGTATGGTGAAGTAGGTGGGACCAGGGTGGCATTCCATTTTCAGAAAAAGAGTAGCCTGGAGAAAAGGAACCGAATCCCATCCCCAAGCTTTCCAGCAGTGATGGGGGTAGGAGATCAAGCTGAGGAGCACAGAGTTCTTACCAAACTTGGTCACCACACAAAACCTGGGTTCTTTTAGCCATTTCTTTTAGGATGGGTGAGCTGTGCCCTAAATAGTCCCATTTCTCTATTTAAATGTTTCTGGAGACATTTAAAACCTGCCTGGCCATGTTCCTGTGCGACTAGATCTAAGGGATCCTGCTGTGGGTTGGACTGGATGATCTGTTGAGGTCCCTTCCAGTCCCTGATGTTCTGTGATTCTGTGATTTCTCCTCATGTCTCTAAACCTAAATTGGTAGCCCAGGTTACAGGCAGCCACCCTGCAGATCATGGAATCATCAAATCGTTCAGGTTAGGAAAGACCTTTAAGATCACAGAATCATAGAATCACAGCATCATTAGGGATTGGAAGGGACCTCAATAGATCATCTAGTCCAATCCCCCTATCATCCAGGTCTTCACTTCTCATTGCATTAAGCTCAATGACTGTTAGAAGCAGCACCAGAAGCTTCATGAACAGAGAGCAGCAGGCAGCAAAGCCCTTAGCACAGCGACTGCTGGGCCATGCTAGGACCTGAAGGGACTGTTAGAGGTCCTGGGGTCAGCCAGGAACATTAACTCAGCGGCTCCCCTAGGTTTTGCCTAGGCACAAACTGTCCATGTGGTGCTGTTGGCATGGAAAGGTGCCTCTCATTGGCACAAAAAAGAGGCAGGAAAGGGAAAAGTCAGGCAGTTTTCTAATACTGGAGACCTGGAGGGTGGAGGTGACTTCCAGACCCTCTGCAGAAGGTCCCAGCTTGATGGTGACTAGAAGCTCCGCTGCATCTCTGAGCTGGTGGTCAAATTGCTGTCACAGGACACTCATCTCATTCATCTCCAGCAACTTCAGGTTGATTAAGGTCCCTGGTCTCCTTCAGCAATGGGGCAAGAAGCCACTTTTCCTGATGCCTTTTGGATTTAGGGCTCAGCTGCCCTCTGGGGTGTAGTCATCTCCTCCCACTGGTTCCTGGAGGTTCACTGTGGAGCCAAGGCTCTTCATTTATGGGCTCTAAGGATGGCGTTGAGCTGGGCTCTTCTGTTTTAGGGCTTCCACATGATTTCTAAGTTGATGACACATCACTGGGGAGCAGGGAAACCTGCAGTGGCTAAAATGGGAAATAGTGGCTGGTACATGGATGGAACCCAGAGCACATCAGTGCTGTGAGCTTCCCACATCATGGGGCCCTACACGTACTGTGGTTCCAGCCTTGCCCTGCATCCCTTAAGGCTGTGGAGTGGGATTTTTTGGGGGTAAACAATAAACTTTGGCAGTCATCAGTGTAAAAACAACCTCTCCAATTTTGTCCGTAATCAGCCTCCTGCCTGTGTCCAAACCCAGTCTGCTTCCCTGACTATGGGACTGGGTCTGGCACCAGGGCGCTCACACGGCCCATAGATGATCCACACCCGGGTCCTATAGGTTGCAGACACTCAGGATTGATTTTCTACTGCCCCCAACAGCTGCAGGGAAAAATAACATCTGCATTGACCTCTCCAAGCAGAAACCCTGGGGACATCACAGGATCACAGCACATTGGGGATCGGAAGGGCCCTCGAAAGATCATCCAGTCCAATCCCCCTACAACAGCAGGATCCCCTAGATCCAGTCACACAGGAACATGTCAAGGCAGGTTTTAAATGTCTCCAGGCAAGGAGACTCCACAGCCCCTCTGGGCAGCCCCTTCCAGGACTCTGGCACCCTCACCATGAAGAAGTGCCTTGTCACATTGATGTGGAACCTTCTCTGTTCCAGCTCACACCTGTTGCCCCTTTGTCCTGTCACTGGATGCCCATAAGCAGAGCCTGGCTTCGTCCTCCTGACACCCACCCTTTCCATGCTGATCAACATTCATGGGGTTGTCCCCTCAGTTGTCCAAGCTGAAAAGACCCAGCTCCCTCAGCCTCTCCTCACCAGGGAGATGCTCCACTCCCTTCACCATCTCTGTGGCTCTGTGCTGGACTCTCACCAGCAGCTCTGTGTCCTTCTGGAACTGAGGGGCCCACAAGTGGACACAAAATCCCAGCTGTGGTCTCCCCGGGCAGAGTAGAAGGGGAGGAGAACCTCTCTTGACCTAGTAACCACCCCCCTTCTGATCCACCCTAGGATGCCACTGGCCTCCTTGGCCACAAGGGCCCAGTTCTGGCTCCTGCCCATCCTCTTGCCACCAGGACCCCCTGGTCCCTTTCTCCTACACTGCTCTCTAATAGGTCACTCCCCAACCTATACTGGTTGCAGTGCTTCCCAGAGAGTTCCCCTTGGCACTGTGTGACCACAGCTGCCAAGACCCCACAGTTCTGAACACACAGATGTGGGATCTGGGTGCGGCAGCACCCACCTTTGAAAACTTAGATGTTGTCTTCCTAAAATTTCTCTTCCGCTGCGCGGTCTGAAGCAGACGAGTCACCTCCTGCTTCCCGTGGTGAGGACGATGCAGGGAAGGGTCTTTGTAGCTTTGCCATCAAAGCAGCAGCCAGGCAGCTGGGGAACATCCCCATCTGGGTGCGCTGGTGGTTTACGGCACGTTGCATTCCACATGAATTCCATATGGAGACCAAATTGTTTCTGGAGTTGGTACCTTCTGCGAGCCAACAGCTTCATTAGGAGTGTTTTGTTTTGTTGTTTTCCTCAAGGGGAGCTGCACTCCAAGCGCATTACTATGGGTTTACACATCACTGCGCTCTTAATATCAAAGGTTGTGTTTGGCTGGAGGCTCCTTCCCTCTGGGGGAAGGGTTGCTGTAGGTTACACAATGTTTTCCCAACAGAAGAGCAGAGCGCGTGAGTTGGAGTCTGTTGTGATAGTGAGCGGGAGGAAGTCAGGAGCAGCTCTGTGTGGTAATGGGAGCCTCCACAATGAGATAACACACAGAGTCTCGTGTAATGAAGCTGTTCTGGACCGCAGCCTGATGGCAAAGTCCTGTTTTATTATTAGAGCAAGCGATGGGACAGCAGATAAAACAGAAGCGCTCATGAGATGTCCAAGTTGTGCCAGTGGAGGTTAAGGCTGGGTATCAGGAATACTTACTTCACTGAAAGGGCTATCAGACATTGGAAGAGGCTGCCCAGGGCACTGGTGGAGTCCCCATCCCTGAAGGGATTTAAAGGACACATAGATCTGGTGCTTTGGATGTAGTTTAGTGGTGACCTGGAAGTGCTGGGTTGGACTTGATGATCTTAAACTTCTCACCCAACCAAAGAGATTCTGTGACTGTGTGATTTACGGTTAAAAATGACCACTTCAATAACAGAAACATTTGGGCTGGATTGAAATGGGCAGCTCTTTAGATTCTTTACATCTTCCTGAGCGGCACTGAGGAGTCCGAGCTGGGGGTTCCACTTGCATGTAGTCAGGAGTGAACTACGGCGAGTAATGATGGCAACTTGGGTAAACAGCACAGATGAAAATATGGGAGGGAAAGGAATGATTTCGTTCTCCAGGGTGGAGGAGATGAAGACAGACTGAGTGGGATAGCCATAAGCCAACGATGGGCACTTGTGGCCAAGAAGGCCAGTGGCAGCCTGGAGTGTATCAGAAGGCGGATGGAGACAGCTTCTCCTCCCCCTCTACTCTGCCCTGCTGAGACCACATCTGGAATCTTGTGTCCACTTGTGGGCCCCTCAGTTTCAGAAGGACACAGAGCTGCTGGTGAGAGTCCAGCACAGAGCCACAGAGATGATGGAGTGGAGCATCTCCCTGGTGTGGAAAGGCTGAGGGATCTGAGTCTCTTCAGCTTGGAGAAAAGGAGCCTGAGGGGTGACCCCATGAACGCTGATCAATATGTAAAGGGTGGGTGTCAGGAGGATGGAGCCAGGCTCTGCTCAGTGGCACCCAGTGATAGGACAGGGGGCACCGGATGTGAGCTGGAACAGAGGAGGTTCCACATCAATGTGAGAAGGAGCTTCTTCATGGTGAGGGTGCCAGAGCCCTGGAAGGGGCTGCCCAGGGGGATTGTGGAGTCTCCTTCTCTGGAGACATTTCAAACCTGCCTGGATATGTTCCTGCATGACTGGATGTAGGGGATCCTGCTGTGTCAAGGGGATTGGACTGGGTGATCTTGCGAGATCCCTTCCAATCCCTACTGCTCTGTGAATCTGTGTCTCTCTGGAGTGTTGCAGTGTTGCAGACACGATGCTCTGCTTACAGAGCTGTCGGTATTTCCATCATAAGCCTCTATTTTTCAAGGGTTAATAGAACTGCCAGGAAAATAAAAAAAAAAATCAAATTAATAAATAAATAAAATAAACAGAAGACTTGAAAAGAAAGGTCCTGAAACTTGATGTTTAGTTTTTTTTAATTCAGGAGGGAGGTTTCGAAATCGAATTGTGCAAAGTTAATTTGCACTGCTCCACTTGCAAAACTGCTGGGGTCACTTTTGTTGGTGCCTTTTTTTTTTTTATTAAAAAAATAAAATAAAACAAAATAAAACCAAATAGAAAACCCAGCCCACAATAAAGCCCACTCGTTTTGCTTTGCCTTCCCCTCTACGCTGCTCTTTAAAGTTAATGTCATTTCCATACAATACCCCCAATGCAATGTGCCTCAGAGGCAGCATAGATTGAATAAGTGACTTAGAGCCAGGGACTCCCAAGTTTATAATTTAGCCACTGACTCACTGTGTGGCTCCAGGCAAACCACGTAACTCCTGTGTCCTCATCTATGGTATGGTCTCAATTTTCCATTGTGTTGCACAACATGGAAGGAGCTCCGCTTGTGTTCAAGAGGAGCTTAACCCGATGCTGAGTGGTTTGCTGGATGCTTGTAGAGGATACAGGACGTAACACTGCTCCTCCTTGGCAGGTTTTGTCTCTTCACAGATCACAGAATGATTGAGGCTGAAGAAGCCCTCTGAGCTCAGCCAGTCCAGCCCAGGACCTAACAGCATCACATTGGCCAGACCAGGGCACTAAGGGCCACAGCCAGGCTGTCCTTCAACACCTCCAGGGATGGAGACTCCACCACTGTCCTGGGCAGTCCATTCCAGGCTCTGAGCACCCTTTCCATGAGGAAGGGCTTCCTAGCATCCAACCTAACCCTCCCATGGCAGCTTTGGGCCCTGCCCTCTTGTCCTGGCTCTGGTTGCCTGACCCCCTGCCTGACTACACCCTTTCTTCAGGGAGTTGTAGAGAGGGAGAAGGTTCCCCCTCTCATCCTTTAGAACAATCTGTGGGAAATCTATCTTCAGAGAGCTGGTCTAGGGGGATGTTTGGTGGAGGCATCTCCATCTCCAGCACTGTCTTGGTGCTGGCACTGAAATTATCATCTTCAAAAGCTTAAGTAGAATAACTTGAAGGTTATTTTAAATGTATAGACTGTGTTGCAGTGGTCCTGCAGGAAATATCATAGAATCATAGAATCATTAGGGATTATAAGGGACCTCAAAAGATCATCTAGTCCAATCCCCCTGCCACAGCAAGATCACCTAGACCTAGACCTAGATCACCCAGATTGCACAGAAACACATCCAGGGGGGTTTGAAACGTCTCCAGACAAGGAGACTCCACAACTCCCCTGGGCAGCCTGTTCCAGTGCTCCGTTACCCTTACTGTGAAGAAGTTCCTTCTGATGTTTATACTGAACCTCCTCTGTTCCAGCTTGCACCCGTTGCCCTTTGTCCTGTCACCATATGACACTGAGAAGAGCCTGGCTCCATCCTCCTGACACCCACCCTTCACATATTTATAGACATTCATGACCCCTCTGTCTCCTGTTCTCCAAGCTAAAGTGGAAGTGCTCCACTTCCCTCATCATCTTTGTGGCTCTGCACTGGACGCCCTCCAGCAGCTCCGTGTCCTTCTTGAACTGAGGGGCCCAGAACTGGACACAATACTCCAGATTTGGTCTCACTAGGGCTGAGTAGAGGGGGAGAAAAACCTCTCTCGATCTGCTAACCACCCCGCTTCTGATTCACCCCAGGATGCTGTTGGACTTCTTGGCCACAAGAGCACATTGCTGGCTCACAGCCATCCTGCTGTCCACCAGGACCCCCAGGTCCCTTTCTCCTACACTGCTCTCTAACAGGTCAGTCCCCAACCTATACTGGTACCTGGGGTTGTTCTTGCCCAGAGGCCAGACTCTACACTGCCCTTGTTATAGTTCATTAGGTTTCTCTCTGCCCAGCTCTTTAGCCTGTCCAGGTCTCACTGAATGGCATGGACTCTTCTTCCCAGTGAGGGTGACAGAGCCCTGGAAGCGGCTGCCCAGAGGGGTTGTGGAGTCTCCTTCTCTGGAGACATTTCAAACCCACCTGGCCATGTTCCTGTGCAGGTGGATCTAGGGGATCCTGTTGTGGCAGGGGATTGGACTGGATGATCTTTCGAGGTCCCTTCCAATCCCTAATGTTCTGCGACTCTGTGATTATCACAGAAAAAACCTCATTGTGAATGTGGTAAATATCTTGAAATCTTTGTTTGGGTTGCTTCAGCCCTGAGCTGCAGCTACAGTTGTTCTCCACTCCCCTTGTGAAGTTGTTTTCATCTGCTCGTCTCTTGTTGGATTCACTCTGGTTGGATTCAACCTCTGTTGCTTCACAACAAATGTGCAAATCTCAGCATAGACCTGTAACAGCACCTACAGCAGATCCACCTTCAATGACCTTGTAGGTCTTTTCCAGCCTAAATGAGTCTGTGAATCTATGATTCTTTGAATCTAGGACCCTATGGTCCTGTGACTCTGTGTCAGGCTGTCTTGGTCTTGTCCTACAGCAGTTTTAATTTGTTCAAACCCAGCCTGATCATTTTTCGGATCATGGTCATCCCTGAGTTAGATGGCACAGAACGCCAGAGTGTCCCAATGCCACCAACCCAACGCCACGAAGGAGCAGCAGCGCCGCTGGAGCAGACCCTTGCCCGTGGCCACGTGGGTCTCTCCAAGGCTCGCTAGGAAAAAGACAACTTTTTTCTTTGCATAACTACCAGTGGTAGTGAAACACGAAAACGAGGACACATTTTTGTTTGATATTGGAATATCGTGAGCATCAGTTATTTTGGGAAAGGGTCCAAAAAATACTTGGAGAGAGCCTAAAACTGCAGATGAATCCGCAGGTTTATTTTATTGGGTGATTTCTGTTCTGCCAAATATTTGTAGTGTAAAGAAATCATAAAAATTGCTGGTGGTCCTCGCCTGGCGGGTACTTCTCACATGTTTGAGACAGTTGTACGAACTGTGACAAGAATGTTTGATCTATTAGCTTAAAAACAAATTAGAGTCTTCAAGAGAAATAAATGAAGTAGGGATGGTAGAAATACATTTCTCTTATCTGAGAGAGACCAGGAATTTTTGCCCCCAGGCTTTATTTGCATTTAATTATCGCAGTTTGGATTTCCTCTGCGGCGTGCACGGAGGCTTAGTCTGTCTCGCTCTGTCCTCTGTTCTGGAATAACATTAGTACCTGTTAATGATTATCATTGTCAATTATGGATTCTGGTTACATGCACGTTATGGGAAATAGCCGTTTGTTTTAAGAGCCCTTCAAAAGGCAGCCTAAACCTGCACCTTATCTCCTCCCGGCTTTGTAATGGATTTATTTTTACGGCTGTGATAAATGAAAGACACCGCGCGCTCCCGGCGGCCACGAGCGGGTGTCCGCTCAGCCCTCCACTGCGGAGATGTCAGGCAGGAACGCTTTGGGTTCATGGAGCTTTCTAAATAAACCGAGGGGGTCATGCGGCTCCAAGATACCTAGAGAGAGGCGTGAGGAATACAGGGCTGAAGGTCCCAAACCGCTGGTAAATGCACAGAAGAGGGGGAAGCTCGATCTGCCGTGAAGCCGCGCGGCGTGTAGCTTGGTGCTGGCCGAGCTGCAGAGCAGCTGACGCTCACCATGGAGAAATTACAGAATCACCCAACATTAGGGATTGGGAGGGACCTCCTAAGATCATCCACTGCAATTCCCCTGCCACAGCAGGGTCCCCTAGATCCAGCTGCACAGGAACACGGTCAGGCAGGTTTGAAACGTCTCTGGAGAAGGAGACTCCACAACCCCCCTGGGCAGCCACTTCCAGTGCTCTGTATTTTTCTAAGTTCTTATTTCTTCTCTGAGACAACAACTTCACTGTAGCCCTGACCCAGCAAAGAACCAGTTGCTCAGCTTCCCGTTAGTGGGCAGGGAACGGGGATCGTCCCACATAAAACCACGTCTCGCTCCATTATTAGGAATGATTTTGTTGTCTGTGTTGTGCAGACGTGATGCCGTTTGCTCACTTGGACGTTGTTTTCGTTTGCTGGACCAGCACTGAACTGCCCACCCCAAAAGGAACTCTCCGACCAAGCGTTCTTCATGTGGTCTTCAATTAAGAACCAGGAATCCGCCTCTCTGCCCCTGTGGGTAGGGATTTTCTGGTTGCTGCTACTGTGTGTTACCTACGTGAATGGGGCTTTTACAAGCTGTCCTTTCATCTGGGATATCAAAGCGCTTCATAAACGCGAGCCTATTGCTCTGAGGTGCAGCCGCTGAACGGTGGCCTTCTCGGAGGTGGCCGTGCGGTCGACACTTGGGCTGGCAAAGCAACATCTGGACATCAGAAACTGCTGTTGTTCTCAGGTGGGGCAGGCTTGGAGGCGGGAGGATGGGAAACTGTGAATGCCTTTCCAATGCATACCTGCCCCAGCGGCGGCGAGCAACACCAGTGTTTATTTTCCAGTGAGGTATAAACGTGGGCCTGGCTAAGAGCAGGAGCAAACCGTCTTCCCTCGCTGGATCATGAATGTTGATCCAACCCAAGATGGTGGCTGTCAGAAATTATTACCACATGGCAAGATGGTAGGTTGCCACAAGAAAATGAGCTTGGTGGTCCCAGATTGGTTTCAGATGGACAGGTGTCTGCACCACAAAACCACCCTCGTAACTGCTACTGGGTGTTGGCTTTCAAAAGGGAGGTCCAGGGCTGGATGGATGGTGGTAACACAAGTTCTAGGAGCGGGGTCTCAAGGCCTGAGTGATGAGGCTGTTTGTTTGTCTGTTGAGGTGTTTCTTGACTTCAGTTTCATGAGCTGTTGGCTAGCTTGTAAGTTGAGCTCCATCACTGCTGTGGCAAGTGCTTTCTCATGCCTTTACACCTACACTCTCCCACGCTTCTACCTCATCAAATATATGGCAGTGTGTATGGACGGTGCTAAGCTCAGACCACACAAGTAGACCTTTTAACATCTTTGGTCTCACTTGGAAAAGTCTCCAGAGTGCAGGACTGGAAGGGTGATCCCGCTCTGGCAGGGGGATTGGACTGGATGATCTTTTGAGGTCCCTTGCAATCCCTAATGTTCTGTGATTCTATGACCTCCTGGGTCACTGATCCCAGCAAATAAAGCTCCTAGTGGCTCCAGCCAAGAGGTTGAAGCCCCTACAACCAAGTCAATCACCAAGGAATTAAAATAAGAGTTCCTGCCTCTTTTAAGAATTGAATTGCACAACAGGTGAAGACTTTGAGCCTCACTTTTAATTCCAGAATCCTGTGAAATGAAGTTAGCAACATCATTTATCATAATTCAGTGTAGGCCAGGTGGGCAGGAGGTCCTGTCATAATGGGGGGAAGACTATCAGCAGCCAGTGGCATCCTGGAATGGATTAGAAGTGTGGTGGTTAGTAGATCCAGGGAGGATCTCCTCCCTCGCTACTCCACCTTGATGAGACCCCATCTGGAATCTTGTGTCCAGTTGTGGGCCCCTCAGTTCCAGAAGGACACAGAACTCCTGCAGAGAGTCCAGCACAGAGCCACAGAGATGATGAAGGGCATCTCCCTGGTGAGGAAAGGCTGAGGGAGCTGGGTCTCTTGAACTTGGAAAAAAGGAGCCTGAGGGGTGACCCCATGAATGTTGATAAGTATGTAAAGGGTGGGTGTCGGATGGAGCCAGGCTCTGCTCGGGGGCACCCAATGACAGGACAGGGGGCACCAGATGTGAGCTGGAACAGAGGGGGTTCCACATCAATCTGAGAAGGAACTTTTTCATGGTGAGAGTGATAGAGCACTGGAAGGGACTGCCTGGGAGAGATGTGGAGTCTTGTCGTCTGGAGACGTTTAAAACCCACCTGGCCGTGTTCCTGTGCAACTGGATGTAGGAGATCCTGCTGTGTCAGGGGGATCGGACTGGATGCTCTTAGGAGATCCCTTCCAATCCCTAATGTTCTGTCATTTTGTGATCTTTGAGGGGTTTTTGTCTACTGAAGATACAGCTGAGCCATTTCCTCATCCTGAGAAAAGTGTAACTGGATTAACCTCCTGTCCGTCAGGGAAATGTTCTGCTTACATCTCCAAGCCAAATTCCACTCTTGGTCCCATTGACTCTTAACTGACTTTGACCTCTCTGATTTGCTAGCACATTTTTTAATCTTAGAATTGTAATTGGTGCCAGAATATGGCCCTGGGGCTGTTTATCTATCAGCAGACTGTGGTAGAGTTGTAAGGAATTTCAACAACATTGGGAAGTGGGGAAACTAGTCCCCACAGTCTTGATGCACCATGGCTTAGGCACTGTCTGAGGTTACTGGTGTAAGAGCTGGTACTGGTCTGCCTTTGATCACAATATCTCTTAGGGTTTCCTTAAAATATGTTACTTTAGGAACTGATCCCACAGTGCATAAAAAAATCTATCTTTATGTTGATTTTATGGGGCTTTAAGGTTGAACTGCAACCTAAGGTTGTTAGACAGTGGAATGGAATGTCCAGGGCAGTGGTGGAGCTCCAGTCCCTGGAGGTGTTGAAGGACAGACTGGATGTGACCCTTAGTGCCCTGGTCTGGCCACTGGGGTGACATTAGTTCCTGGGCTGGGCTGGGTGAGCTCAGAGGGCTTTTCCAGCCTCAGTCGTTCTGTGAATTGCATGAATTTGCTAAACTGGTCTTCAGCACTGGGAGAGGGGTTGCACACCCTCCTTATCCCTTGTGAAGATGTAACTTTGAGAAACGTTAGGGGGTCTGTAGCTACAAGTGCAGATCCCCAAATCCCACTGTCTCCCAGCAATATATTTAAACACTTGACTTTGAGCCTTGGAGAGCGACTTGGGGATTGTCTCTCAACCCAGACTGTGAACATCCTGTAGCTTGCAGTGCTTGAATTTCATCATAAGGGACAACAGTCAGGATAGTGACAATATTGCTGTCTGCATCTCGGCTGACCCGCAGCACTGCTCCACATTTGGATGTCTCCTTCAAGCCCCATCTCTAATGATGATATCTCAGAGGCTGGCCAAGGGCAGCACCTCCATCTAACATGTTGGACTTGTGTGTTTTCATAGAATCATAGAATCATTAGGGGTTGGAAGAGACCTTGAAAGATCATCTAGTCCAATCCCCCTGCCACAGCAGGATCACCTAGACCAAGTCACACAGGAACACATCCAGGTGGGTTTGCTCTGCCATCATCTATCCACCTGGTTGTGCCCTCATAAAAGGCTATCAGGTTGGTCAAGCATGACTCTCTCTTTGTGAAGCCATGCTGACTGTCCCTAATGACCCTCCTGTCCTTGATGTGCCTGGAGACAGCCTCTAGAACAAATTTTTCCATCACCTTTCCTGAGATGGAGGTGAATCAGATAATTTACCTGCTCGCACTGTAGACAGCCTGGGAAAAGTGAAAGACTTGCATTCCCCGCAGCCTGTCACCTGTACAGCCTCATCTTGCTTGAAGACCTCTGTTTGGGTTCCCATATCCATGTACAGTGGTGACTGTAGCCTGGTTTTCCTCTACTGCCAGGTTGACATTGGTTTTGTTTTATTTTTGCTTCCTGACAGCTAAAAGCAGCTGCTCTGTCACTGCCCTGTGCGGTCTGAGTGTGACTTGGGGTTTTGCTGCTTTTAAAGATTCCACAGTTTGAACCTCACCACATTCCTTTTCAGCTTTTCCTGTGAGAGATTCCACCCTCACTGGCACCTTCTTACCTCCCTCGAGGTTCCCTGTTTAAAGTCACCTCCAAATCAGCCAAAAAGCTCAATAGATAGTGTTCGGGGACTGGGCAGCTGTCTGTCACTGCTCCATGTGGTCTCAGGTCATCACTAATTCAAACAGAGAAAGGACACTTCCTCACTTCCAGCACGTCCTCGGTGTCTCCTTGCACTGAAAAAGCTGCAGAATGACCGCATAACTACATGCCAAATTGGCCAAACTGTCTTGCAAGGGTTGTTCCTTGGTCTAGAGAGCTTTAAAATTCCTTTCCTGCTTCAGTTATCTGATAAGGACAGACATCTCCACAGATCGTTTTCTAAAATCTGTCCTCCTAGACCCTGAAAGGATGGAGCATCTAAGCAATCCATCTTGTGTGTTGTTCTGAAGTTCTCACAAATATTAAGTGGCCAGCTCTGAGCTCCAGTCATATGTGGTTCTACAGTTTCTCTCAATTCAGCACTACAGTGGGCTGCAAGCCTGATGCTCTGTGGCATAATCCTTGTTATTCACTTTCTGGTTTCCTACTCAATCCCAGACTTATTTTCCTCATACAAGTTACTTGCTTTTTTTAATTTTGCAATTCACTCCCAACAGCTGCAAAAGATTGCCATGAATATAAAGTAACTGACTAAAATTATCCTCAAATCCATAAACATCTTAGAAAGGGTACGAATAACTTGGGTTTCTAGCAGCATCTTCTTTAGAGGGAAATGTCAGGCTGAGGTCACAACCTTTTCCGCCCCCAGCACGAGGTAATGTGTATTTGTGGGTGCCAGGGCAGGGGAAGGATGGCATGGGACACAATCCTACCACAGGGCACTACTTCCTAAGCAGACTTGGCACATTTTTTATTCTGTACCAAACCCCTGACCCACTGCCCTCTAGAACCACCTCTGCTGACTTCAGCAGATTCTGGCTAGGGTCCCAGGACTCCAAAGAGAATAAACTCTGTTCTTGCAAATCTGAAGGCTGGTTTTATGAGGTCTTGAGGTGAAGCTATTTTAAATGGCTTTGGAAGGTTTTAAACAGGCTTTGGAAGAGGAGTTGAACATTATCTGAACTAAACCTGAGCTAACTAAAGCAGAATTAAAAGCAAATCACGACCCTTAGGAACTGCAGTGGTTTAAAGTTCAAGCTATGCCCCTGTAGCTTAGCCTGAGGCAGAAGTCTGTATCTGAAGTAAATGGCATGGAAGCCTGGTACCAATGGAGACTTGATATTATAGTAAGTGAAACAAGACAACCCTTCCCCTGCACTCGGACCTTGGTTCTGAAAGGCCTTTGAATTACATGACCCAAAAGTTAAAGAACTCCATAACTTAAAAAAATCAGTTGGCTGGCCAGTGATCTTACAAGCTGCCCCCAAATTCTGCTCAAGCCTCACTTGACCCAACTGCTAGAAAACCCCACTGAGGGGCATTGCTTGAGGCACCGATTTTACCCGGCACCGTCCCAGTGGGAGCCATGTGTATGTGTGAGCTCTGATATATGAGATGAGGCACATAATCAGAGCTACAGTTGGGTCTGTTGATATATTAGTGTAATACTCTGGATGATGCAGGAGTATCAGAACAGGCCCATCTGATAACATGTACAAGTAATTCATCACCAGAATGAGTTGCTTCAGTGATGTATTACTCAAGAAAAGAGAAGGCACCACCTAAAGGGGGGAGCAGGTCCAACCAAAGAGGAAGCTGTTTATTCCTAGGGTGAAATATTCACAGAACCTCAAGGGCTTCCTTGTCACCAAAACGTTGGCACTGTGCAAAACTACATGACGCACGTCCCTTCTCCATTCCCAGGTACAAATCTGGTTAGTTGACCACTGGGGACACAAACTTCATTTCATACGCACGAGAACCACATACCCAAGCGCCACCTCCAGAATTCACAGAGAATCCCCTTGGATTTCTTCAGTGTGGCATCTGCAGTTTGAGCACTTTACAACTTTGCAGATTAGAATAAATTCAGTGAAGCGATTTTTAATTTCTTATTCTGTATTGATTTGCTTCTTTCTTTTGGTTTTTTTTTGAGCCTATTTAATTTAGTCCAAACTAGTCCAGTTAGCTAGTAGGAGGAATAGAAGGAAGGGGAGAAGAGCCTCTTCCCTAATAAATCTAGAGTGTCCTACAGTCCCTAATATCTGCTGTATATAAGTTCTTTGTATTCACAGAGATGAAGGTACAGTGTAATGAGAAATGATTTGGAAGCAGTAATTTAAACTCTACACAATAATGGCACCGAGAGATAAATAATTAATGCTGCACGATTTCCCACTGCTTTTCATCTCAAGCAGTCTCTTTGCAGTCTTTATAATTGACAAGAATCAATTCTCTCAGTGTTCCCACACCTCCATATACGCAGGACACAGACCCTGCTAAAGAACATGCTAAGCACAGCAGAAAACACTTGGACTGGAAGTAAAGAGTGTTTCACAGCAGAGGCAGCCTCAGGGACATGGGAGACTGCTGATCAACTTGGAATTTAGGTGGAGCTGAGGGTTTACCACCTGCATATCTGCAAAAGGTGCCCTTGAGGGGTTTAAAACCACTCAGGTTTGTCCGACTGCTCACCCTTCCAGTTCAGAAATGCAAGATCCTCTTCCAAAAAGGCCACCTTAGGCAGGGCACACACCACCCCACTCCTCAGCAGAGGCAAGTCTGCCCTGGGATACAGCACAGAGCAGCTCAGCTATTGCAGTACCATCAGCAACCGTTCTCTTTTCAAACCAGCGTAGAGGATGCACCGGGTGACAGGTACTACAAAGCAGCAGAAGATAGCTGTTTTCAAAGTGATTGCCATAAGACACTTGGTGCTTCCCCCACAGCCACCCTTTTGTCATGCTTGGAGAGGCAATAATTTCATTAAGTGATTAAGTGATTTTATTCCTCTGACTCATCATTCAGAAGGCACATGAGCATGAATTTCAATTAGCGTTCCTTACGAGCGGGAATGGGGTAAGGAAAACCTTCCTGAGTGATGTAGGAAGGGTGAGCTAAGCTGTCCTTAGCACCCTTGGTGTAGGTCAGCAGCAGCTCCATTGAATCAGGAGGAGTATATGGACATAAAACTGCTGCAACACCAGAACACAGCTCTGCACGTTCAACCTCCCATTGCTCAAGCTGCTTAACTAAAGCCCAGAGCTAACAGTTCAGTGTCTCTCAGAACGAAGACTGTCACTTGTGAGAGTTTTAGTGCAGGAACAAAGGGATGTGCTTAATTCTGAAGGCAACAGTTACCTTCTCATCTTGTGTTTTCCCTGATGCATTTATACGCCATCAGCAGTTGCTGGACATGGACATCCCTGCCAGTGCACAGGGGGCTCTTCTCTTGGACTTAATATTTATCATCTAGATCAAACAGTTTGAGAAGGTTAAAGGATGAGGGGTGAGTGCCCAGAGACATCAGCTGAACGCCACATACTGCATTTGTGATGCCTTGCTTGCCTCCAAGTCGAGGCCTTTGGGGATGTAGCTGTAATAAATAAGCAACATCTATTTCATTCTCCAAAATGCCTGTCCAATTTCTGGAAGAAACCCTTCCTCGGTGGAAATAAGGCACAAAGAAATAAGCCCTCAGACAGCTTTGGCTGCCAGAGCCCCACAGGAGTCAGAGGAAACATTCCAGTTACACTCCTGAAGTTCTGGCTCCAAATAACAAAGCAGCATGAGAGTTCCAACAATTTCATTTAAGTCCGTAGTTAAATGAAAACCAGCTCCTAACCACACGGGTCCTCACGCTGTACCGAGGCAAGAACTGGCTGTGTATTTCCCTGTCACCATTCCAGGCTACGATCTTAACCGTCAGGCCACTCTCCAGTGAAGCAGCTTGTAACAGTGAGAGTCAAAACACAGAGGGTGGGTGTCCTTTTGTGTCTACAAGCTCGAAGAGCTACAGAAGGGGAAAACAGACCCAGACTGCTCTCTGGGTTTTCCAAGTATGCGATGGACAGCATTCGACCTGAGCACCTGCAGATAAAGTTTTGGCTTGTAACTGGGGACTTACCAGGCAGTTTAAAGTAGCCTTGATAGTCGCTGAGGCGAGGGGACCTCCGACAAGATGCACCCAGCGAAACATGCATTTTTCCTTGTTCTATTTTCAAAGGTCAGACTGGTAGAAAACCTGAACCTGGCCTAGAGTTTCCTCAAATCACATAGAAATTTTTCCGTATTTGGAAGTTTTGAGTGAGAACTGCGATACACAGATCATCGCCCCTTCTCCAACCACAGCCATTGGGCTGATGGGCGGCACAGCAGCACACAGTGAGAGCATCTTGGTTAAGGGTCAGAGATTGCTGACCACTGACAGCAATCTCTCTCCAAGTGAGCATGGAATGGGTTGCCCAGGGAGGTGGTTGAGGCCCCGTCCTTGGAGGTGTTTAAGGCCAGGCTGGATGAGGCTCTGGCCAGCCTGATCTAGGGTAGGGTGTCCCTGCCATGGGTTGGAACTGGATGATCTTGTGGTCCCTTCCAGCCCTGACTGATCCTATGATTCCATAGTGAGTTACAGTGGAGAAGGTACTTTCATCTTAAAGCCTGTGTTGCAGGTGCTTAGAACTTCTAGCAAACAATATGGATGAGTTCCTGTGTGACTTGGTCTGGGTGATCCTGCTGTGGCAGGACGACTAGACTGGGTGATCTTTCGAGGTCCCTTCCAGTCCCTAATGATTCTATGATTCTATGATAAGTGCACCCTTTCATAACAGGTTTTACATAACAGATATTAGTTTATATGAAACCCAAGAGAGCAGGTTAGACCCTCTCAGCACTAGGACTATCTTCTTGTAGATCCACGTGGTCACACCTTCCAGCAAGGCTCAACTTCAAGCTCTTTTGGGACAGAGAAGAGAGACCATGAACATACCTCCAGCAGGGGACATTCATCCCTCAGTTTGATTTGTTGTTTGTTCACTTTCCCTTTTATTACTTGTGAATGAGAACAGCATGGGTGATGGCCACTGCTATCCAGTGCCACTGAGTCCTTTTCATTGCTGTGTTGATCTCACGCTGATCAGTGAGTTGAAACACTTATTCAAATTCTGTTTCAGCAGAACTACCCCTAATGCTTCTGCTCCAACATTTTACAAGAATGCAGATCTCTTACTTCCTCTTGTGACGGCCTCACATTGCTCAGTGAAGCTACTTGTTCCATAAGACGGATCCAGACCCTTTTCCAAGGGCCACTGTGCAAAACTAGCAGCAGCAAGGGCGTTCAGAATGAGAGCCACAGTCTAACAAGAGAAATATTAGCTCAAAGTCAGATTTGGGAACATTACCTGCCTTGCATATGCAAGATGCCAGGACAGAGGTTAGAGCCCTTTGCATTGGGAAGGGGCTGTCAAATCCAAGACGGAAACTTCTCTCCACTCACACAGATGCACAGCAGATACGATTTATCCAAGAGTCTGCCCAGAAGGATTGTTGTGGTGACTCGATATCAGAAACCTGGGTCAAAAAAACCCCATCAGCTTCCCTGCCCATCCTTCCCCTGGCGCAACCACTGAGAACCACTGCCTAGGTTTCATCTGCTGGGAGTGACAAGCCTTTTCCCTCAGGGCACTGGCAGAGAGGCTTAGCTGTTTCCCAAACGAGTCAGGAGTTGGATGTGCCCTACTAAATACCGCTCAGTTGTCCAGAGTAATTACTTGTGATAAAGGCCAAATACGTGATTCTGATGAGGATGTCCTCACCAGTTTACGTGGCCTGTGAAACCATCGGGACAAGTGCCTGTCTGTGTTCTTGTGCTTCAAGCCGAGCTAGCGAGTCAAGTAATTACCAGGGAAATCAGCTCGGGTAACTCCTGGCAACGACCCCGGTTCACTGGACAGACCTTTCCACAGCACCGTTTAACAGCCCTTTTCGGGGTTTCTGCAAGGAGCACAGGTAGGGTTGACTCTAGAAACTCAAGTGATGTGCTGAGAGCCCCGCAGGGCTGCAGGAAAGGGGCATTAGAAAAATGAGTAAAGCTTGCTGGTTCACTGGTACCTTTCTCTTACACTGACAATGCTGACAAGGTGAGCACCCTTCAAAGCAAAGAAGGTCTTGGTAGCTACCAACACTTTTCACATCAATTCCAAAATAATTGTCATAAGGAAACGGCACTTGATCTTTACTGACCTGGGCTAAGCTGACAGCAGCATCAAATCGAGCACTTTCTGCAGCAGCTCAGCGTACGCTAAGAGTAGGAGGAAAAAAACCCCCCACATTTCCTACTCTTTCCAGAAAGAGGCGAAGGTAACAGACCTGTGTCTATTTATTACCTTTCCCAGCAATCATCCCAGGTAATACAGCTGGGACCTTTTACTATGCAGCCTGCTGGGCAGGCAGCAGCTCAGGGTCAGCAGGTTACGTGCTTTTGTTTTTACGCAGCCCGCTGTACTACACATGAAATGGCTTCATCTTTCTATGTACAAAAGGACTGGGATTTGACATCCTCAAGCCAAAACTAACGTCTTTCAGAAAAACTTCGTCTCCTCTTGGGCCATCCCGTTTTTCCAACACTTTCATTCTCCACACAGACGTGCCTGCTAACCACTTCTTCTGAAGAAAGAGCTCCATGTAGCTCTGGTCTTCTTTCTGACAGCTCTGTGGTTTTTCTGGCTTCAAGCAACATTATGTCTTCTTGTATCACGCTCTCACAATCAAAATGCAGACACGGAATGAATATTTGATGCCATGAGGCAGCAAAGGACCAGCAACACAAAGCTCCCCTTTTCAAAGAAAGCATCTTTGTGTAAAGCATGTTTCAGCTCCAGCTCCTTTCCTCCTGCCCAGTGTTGTTACACGTTTGTTTCACTACTTTCTATCTCAAAGTCCAATCTAACAGCGGAATAACTAAACATTTGAGAATACCACAGTGCAAAGAAATCTGAGTCTTCCCAACAAGAAGTTAAAACAGATAATCACAGGCAAAACCTGTCCTCACATTCGCCTGCTGGACTGGGCATGTTCAGAGACCTTTCCAAGATACAGTCTCAAACCACAGTCGCTCTGCAGTTATCTACGGGAAAGGGACGAGCTCACCTGCAACACCCAGTGACAAACATCACCCAAGATTGGTAGTCCTGTGCTGTGCCCCTCCTGCAACCCAGGGACTGCAGCTTCTGCTTTTCTATGGCTCTGATATAAAGAACTGAAAGGGAATAGAACATCAGCAAGTCCACTGTGTTACTAACCCCTACTCAAAAGACTTTGAAAGAAGTTCCCTGAAGCCACTGCGAGGTTTTAGGTAGAACTTCAAAGGTACACTAGGGCGGTATTAATTCAGAGGGGTAAGTTTTGCTCCTCAGGAGATGGTAGTACCAGACTCACCAGTATGTGCCCTGAGAAACTTAAATCTGAACTCCACCCTTAGACTCTGGAGGTACCTCTGATAGAGCTTCCATTCAAAGCCATCTCAATCTGGAAGCATCACACAGCTTTAGTAGAAGGAAGGAGGGGGAAAAAAATCAATTTGGAGTAATGCTGCTTTTACATTATTGTAACTTGATTTTCTCCTACCTGTTATTACATATTCAGCCCAAAGTTTCCACAGCCCTAAAGAAATGGCTGCTGGAAGGGATTAAGTCCTCCTTGTCCTGCTAATAGAACAATTTTCCACCTGTCACAAAAATCTCAGGGTAGGAGGTGTTTGTAGTAAAAGCTACACAAGAAAAGGGGATTTGGCGCAGGCTGCAGGACAAAGTCTTTACCTGCAGGTGTCAAAATTTCATGAAAGAGCCGTCATTCCTATTTTACAGGCCAAAGACCCCTAGTAAAGAAATTCACCTAGAGGCCTCCCACAATGCTAGAGATGGACACAAAACCTGGGGAGCTCCAGTTATCGTAGCTGGAAGCTACAACTCACAGCAAGATCCCCATTCTCCCTGGGCTGTGCTGCAGCAGGTCCTTGGGATGCCGCAGCGAACCCTCTTTGCCTCCTCAGGAATGTGGCACAGTAACACGGGAGCAGTTCTATCTATATGGAAATACAGATCTCAGACATATCCATCCTAGTAATCAAATCCAGAGGAAACAATCTCCTAATATGGAGCTAATAAAAGTTGATTTCAAGTCAGCCTGAAGCTGTAAGCAATAAGAAGCAGATTTATAACAGCAGCTTTCATTACTGCTGGTTTTGGTTTTCATAGCATAGACCAGGATAAAGCTGTTGGTCAGCTCGCTACTGAATTTGCCTGTAGTCCCTAACCTCACTTAGTGCAAACCATGTTTCTTCCATTCAGGTGACTCTAAATCTGCCTGCACACAGGGGTTGGGTAAATCATGGTAGTTTAACTTACTTCTATAATTAGACTGATCAGAAAGCATCACACCTTTTCCCCCACATCCTGCTCCCTCACTTGCCTGCAAACACAAGCCTGGTGCTGTTAGAAGAGGGCAGCGGTGCCCCAAGAGTACTGGTCTGTAATCTGGCTCAGTAATCCCCACAGGATTCAGTCATCTTTATTAAATACTTTTGGAGCCCAGTTTCACCATGGAAAACACACCGTTTAAAACAAATGACTCACCACAAATTATTCTGACCTTTTACAAAAGAGACCCCGCTGTCAGTGACAGCAGCGTGATTACACTAATAGCTGCACCCACCATCAATTCAGATAAGCGTTAACCATAAAATCCACGTGACTGACAAGTGTCAATCAGCAGCACGCCTGGATCCCAACAGAATAGTTTTCAAGAGCAGAGAGCACAGGTCAGTACATCCCAGCTCTTCAAATTAACAATATTTTCCTCTAGCAAAACAAAGACACAGACAACAGATTGTTTTTATCAAGAGATCACCTCCTGAGACCCTAAATATCAAACCAGTCCATCTAGGACCTTGCTTGTTTCAATCAGCCAGTAGCAGAGAAGAGCAGTGAAGCATTTCTGTGGAGCTTATATGGATTTACCACTGGAGAAAGAGATGCATGTGAGCCTCAGAATCTCTAGGGCTTGTCCGTTGCATCTTTGTGCAGCCAGAGTTAAAAATACCACCACAGTTGTGGTGAACCCTCACCACAGTTACCTGAGACTGCAGAGGGTCAGACCTTTTGTATCCGAGCCCATCTGTGTCACTCAGTTGTTCTTGGAGAAGAGGCAATTACCTGACAGACAGGAGCTTGAACGCATCTTAGTTGTTTCCCCAGAGAAATTTAGAACCTACTCAGGACACTCACAGGGTTTTTCTCATCGCAGAAGCTGTAGAATTGGACCCTCTGTCTCCAAGGCTGTCAATCTTCTTCTACTGCCACTAAAGGTTCTTAATCAGAAGTCCCCAGAAGAGGTTAGGCTACCCAAAATTTCAGCCTGCTCTAACATAAAGGCAGTCTGCAATTAGCGATGGACCAGACAAAGCATCTTCCCTTTTCTCAGCAGAATAAGCAGAACAAAACACCACTCTGGCACAAAGCTGAAGCACAAAACCCCAAGAACTTAGAGCAAGTAATTAAATCAAACAGTCCTGCAGCTATTCAGTGTGTGCTGTGTGAAAACAAAGATATAAAACCAAAACCTCACTGAAATCTTCAGCTTTTCTGCTAAATGAAAAGCTGCTCCTATTTGTCAGCTGTGGCTGAAGAGATCTTTCTCTGATATTATGAAGTGCCAAAACAAAAGGGGCTGGATCCTGCACTGGAATTGGCAATTTAAGAAAAGTAAAGTTGTGATTTCAAGGCTTACACTGTAATGCTGGTGATTAGAGGAGACTGGATAGGAACCAAAGCCTCCAACAGCAGCCAGTGCCAGACGAACTCACTTGATTTCCAAGAACAACTCAACATGCAAATTTGCCCTGCAAGGGGACGGGAGTCAGGCTGAGCCCATCCATCCAATTAGGACCCCTTCAAGAAAGTTTTCCTTTTTCTCGTTTGGATCTCGTCACGAGCTGGGAATAAATCAGGGCTACAATGAAGGTGGGATAATCTGGTGGCATTCTAAGAGACTGTCTTTCAAGAACTATTTAGAGGCAGAACAAAGACGTCTTCACTGTATCACAGGGCTGAAGGAATGTCAGAACTCCCACACCAACCTGTTGGGAAATTCTGTTCAAAACACTGATTTAAGTGGCTACTTCTATCAGAAAAGTTCATTGACATGGTTTTAAAAAGAACAAAGAAAACCGAAACTGAAAGTGTTATTATTCCCCTTTAACACTCGAAAGGCTCCTACTTTAAAAGAAATTACCATTACAAACTTCATTTCAGAGCTGAAGTCAAAGCATTTCACATTCATTTAAGACTTCTGGGCTGATCAAGACCTGGAGCAGTTTTAGGTCTGTGTAGTTCTGCCACCTTCATCCCCAAAGCTACTTTGCAAACTAAATCAAAAGTGTCATCAGAGTTTCAGAAGGGCTGAACAACCGCACGGCCAGGACAGAACACAGGCTACTCTCAAGCAGTCTCCCTGCTGCGGCCTTTTTCAAGCATTAGGCAAAACTTTATGTAATTTACAGTCATCACGAGACCTTATTAGAATGAAAAGCTCCAAGGAGTCTTCAATTTCTGATTACTTAGTACAGCTACAAAACCAACAGTGTGCCTTGGGTCCCAGGTAAGAGGAGTTGAACCCGGAGACAATGCCACATCAACATCAGGGTCAGCAAAGCTACCTGCTGGCAGAATCACATTAGGGATTGGAAGGGACCTCAAAAGATCATCTAGTCCAATCCCTCTGCCAGAGCAGGACCACCTAGACCAAGTCCCACAGGAACATGTCCAGGCGGGTTTTAAACGTCTCCAGAGAAGGAGACTCCACAACGCGCCTGGGCACCCCCTTCCAGTCCTTAGCCCTTTCACTGAACCACTGCAAACCTGTTTGGTAAATGACAACAAACTACTTCCAAGAGTTTTCCTCTATTTTTCCAATACTACTTGGAATTATGAACAGAAAGTTGAAAAATTACACATAAACTACTAAATCTAGTGAGAGCCAGCTGAAAGCGCCTTTAGCCAAGCTTTGGTTCAAATCAACAACATGGAGCTGACAATGCTGCATCTTCCTCTTAGTAGAACCTTCCAAAGGTCTGAAGTCTAACTGAGTCTAAAGAGAAGTGAAAATAGTATTTCTTACCTGTAAGTCCAACCTTCTTCCAGCACATGAAACGACGATCCTTCTTCTGTTTTGGTTTGTCAAGTGACTCGTCTTGCTCTTCAGGTGTAGGCTCTGCACTCTCTGACGCTGAAGCTTGCGAAGAGCCACGGAAGCCAGGGCAGAGGCATTTAAACACCTTGCTGAGGATCAGTGCATGCTGCAGAACAACATCCAGGTGCAGTAGCTACTGCTAAGAGTACTGCTACTACATGATCTTTGAGCAATTGTCTTGTGCAGGAAAACATAGCGCATCTTGGTTATCCCTATTATTTTCTGCATGTTCTGCTCAACCGCACATCTGTGACTGCAGCAGACCATAACATCCTTTGAGACAGACACAGGGATGAGAATTGAAAATGGTGCACCATGAGAACAGGACCTCTCTCCAGCAAATACAAACCAGCTTTTTCTTCTGGCAGTGCTGCAGTTTGAAAATCACCAGAATTTTTAGATGGATAGATTTGTGCTTTCATGAGGAAAAAGGTGCATTTCGCTTTAAGAGAATTGTCCCAGGTACCTGCCCTGGAGGAGTGTGGGCTAGGTTACAAGATAAAAGCGGCTGATTATCACAGCACTGCCTCTTTTGGCTGGGGTCTTCCTCCCAGCATGGGACTTTGGCTCCAGCACAGCCCCCTCCACCCTTTCCAGGGTAGGAGGGAAGAAGAGAGACGGGACGGATGGGGCACAGTGGGTCTGCTGTGCTCCCGTAGACGGTGGCATGGAGAGCAATGGCCCTGCCGCCCTCTGCGCAGCACCAAGGCTCCGAATCGACCTCAGTGCCGGCTGGCACCATGGATTGTAGAAGCAAGCACTAGTGCAACTTTTCCCCCCTGACAGAGCAACCATTCAGCAACCCATGATGAGCTGAAGGATTCTTCCCTTTACCCCTGTAGCCGAGGCAGGAGGAGAAAGGAGACATGAGGGTCATAGAACCTTCTTGGCCACATTTGTGAAGTGAGGAGGAGACTTGTTGATGCAGCCATGTGGTTGGTCTCCATTGGTCTCCAATGGTTGGCAGCCATTGCCACCATCTTAGAAAACACCGATCAGCAGGAAGAGAGACTGTTTGTCATTTCCACCACTGAGAATAGCTGGGGATGCTCAAGTACTGGGAAGAGAAGGAGCCTTAAGAGAGGCATCTGAGAATTCCTTCGAGCTTAGCTGAAGAAAGCAGAAGGACTAGAGAATCCTTAAACCTTGAGCATGGAAGACAGAGATTGGGTTAGTTTTGAATGCGTGTCTACTGCATCAAGGGATGCAGGTCAGGTACTGAGGAATCAGGCCTGCACAATCAGCATTGTGCTGGAGAAGCTGCGCTGAAGAACTGAAGAGTTCGCCTGTCTGGATGGCTGAGAGTCTGGCATAGGCAGGCAAGAGTGGCGACACATAAGGGAGAATAGAGACGGTGGTGGTACCCGTCTCTACTTGACTGACATGTTCTTCCCCCAGGTCTCTAATGTAAAACAACCAAGGACCGATATGATAGTGATCTCCCATTGTATTTTTCTCAGAACAGGTGATGGCATTTGTGACACCGTTTCTAGTTTTCGTGCACTAACCTTTTCTTGTCTGTACAAAGTTATAGAGTAAATAAACTCTTTTCCATTTTCCCTAAGCTATCCATTGTCTGGCAAATTCTATCTGAGATATCATCGAGACCTAACTGCTCTGTTTTCTTTTCCTTTATCTTTAATTGTGGTCTTGAACCCACCACAGGCAGCATACCCACAAGTTACAAGTTGGGTCCAAGCTTACCCACAGTTTTAACAGAGATTAATTACTCCTGTGTGATGTTTTCAACCACAGGCAGAACAAGAAGCTCCTGCAATTCCTGATGCTAACAACAGCCACGATCTTTCAGAGGGACAATGCAAGCAGGTGTAAACAGCCATTTCAGTGGAGAGCAGTTCAGTCCTGGGTTCAGTTATTTCAGAACTTCAGATTAAGCATCTGAAGTGAAGTGAATGTCCAGCTTCACTCCAGATACCAGCTGGGAATGTTCCTAGTCTTCCCTCCTCCCTTCACAGGCTACTTACTGCCCAGACACATACAACACTGTTAGAAAGTCTGGTTAGAGAGAAGAACAGACCTGTGCAATTTTCTTGTTTACAGAGCTTTGGCCTCCAGTACTTCAACTAATAACATTGCCTGTAATAATAACTATCAAGAAAAATCTTGGGGTAAATTAAGAAAGCTGACATGACAAACAAACCCAGAGGTAATTTCCCCAGCTCCAACATGAAATTAATGTATTTTTTCTGCCCTTTGAATGTTGCAGTCAGGAAAACCCTGCAAGTCAGGGCAGTAAGGTCACCTCCATGACTTCATTGTGGGCAGATCATCAATAAACTATTTGCTGCACGAGGTGTGTTTATTTTGTCAATGTGCTGGCTCCTGTTTTGCCAAGGAGTTTCAAATCAATATCCAACCATTGAGACTTCCTACCTGCTTCAGCCTCAAATTATTTCTGTCTCACAGCAAAGAAAGTATCAGTGGAATTTAGCTGCTAGACCAGCTTTTAACTCAGGATAAATATGAAGGAGGTGAAGGAAGTGTCTTTAGAGCAAAGACGTGGCACATCCAAAAGCACTCAGATCTTCATCAGTCCACACAAACTCCTGTACCCACCACCTTCAGTGCCCTACATTCTCAGTCGTGCACGATATCTTGGAGTTTTCAAACGCTGGTTGGCAAGTCATTCTCGTAGGGAGGGCTACCCCACAAGTAAATGCAGTCTGAAGAGACTCCAGGATACGGTCCCTGAAACCACTGTTCAGCATTAACTTCTGCTTACCTACACAGACACACACATTTCACACGTAGAACGTGTGTCAAGTTCTCCTGGCGTGCAGAAGAGCCACTTGTTCCAACAGAACTTAGAAATCAAGACTCCCAGGCTTAGACAAACCCGTGGCCCCTTCTGTCCTCTTCAACATTTAAATGGCCAGTTTTTCAGGGTGGCAGCCACAAACTGGTTTCTTTTCTAGGCTCCTGGTTTTTCATCGTTATCAAACAGAACTTTGTTGTATCCAGAACCAAAGCCCAACAGTCCCTTAGTGTGCATCTCTGAAGCACCTGACAACAGGCAAAACCTGAGTTTGTGCATAAACACCACGAAAATATTCCTATTCTGTGACTGCTCTTTAGAGAGGGCAACAAAGGCTTGTTAACAAGCTTGCCGAGTTCCTTACTGTTCTTCATTAAAGATATAAGTTGTTCTAACCCCTCCAAAGCTTTCAGTCAAAGAGGTTGGTGAGATTAGTAGGTAAGGATTCCACTTCAATAGGAAAAGTATCAGCGTGACCCCTTCTTTTACAAAAAGGATGTGACCAGACAGCAGTCATAGAATCACAGGATCATTAGGGATTGGAACGGACCTCAAAAGATCATCTAGTCCAATCCCCCTGCCACAGCAGGATCGCCTAGACCAAGTCGCACAGGAACACATCCAGGCAGGTTTTAAACGTCTCCAGAGAAGGAGACTCCACAATCCCCCTGGGCAGCCCCTTCCAGTGCTCTGTCACCCTCACTGGGAAAAAGTTCCTTCTCATATTTATATGGAACGTCCTGTGTTCCAGCTCACAACCACTGCCCCTTGTCCTATCACTAGATGACATTGAGAAGATCCTAGAGCCATCCTCCTGTCCCCCCCAACCCTTTTTGCATTTCAGAAGGCGAATGATTCCTTCCCTAACTCCAAACTGATTGGCTTCATATAAATCAATCTCCTATCACGGCCAGGAGGAAAGGACTAAGAGAAAGACAATCTCCTCAGCTTCTCTAACATCAGCACCCAGACTGGCTGTTTGCATACTCATTTAAGATAAGGTCTCCTAGCAACCTCAGGGATTTGTAATTAACAGTGGGTTTGAGCAAGGCTGCTTTTGACATCCCCTGGTTTTACCTCTGAGATATAAGGATGAGCTAACACAGTTACAAAACAGGTTTTGGTTAAACATCTTGGAATAAACTAGACATTTTAATACTAGAGTCACTCCTTCAGGTGGCAAAGCTGACTCAGATTCTTCAACTCTTTGCTCTCACACCATGGGGAAACAGCCTTGACGGGCTGTTTCACGTACACCAGAGTGATCTGGATAGGTCAGGAAGGTTTGTCTAGTATAAATCTCAAACACCAGTGCAGCTTCAGCACCACAATAATCAAAACTAGATCCTTCTTAGCATTTAAGACCGACCTCTCTCTTTTCCTGGACTCAAGTACTGCAGCATTTGTTGTTTACTGGTTCTCACTACGAATAAGATGAAGTAAAATATTCGTGTGCCATCATTATGCTAATGCTACGCCTATGAGGACAGGAGACGCAGTCACTCGTCACCGCTGTGCTTGAAGGAGCCAAAAGTTATCATCATTGTTACTCAGCTTAGTTTTACGATTATTGGCATTGGAAGCATTAAATCCTAACTAGCCAGCTACAAAACCTATGGTGAAAAGCATGAAACTCCCATAAGCATCATCCCAGAGGTAAATCTACGTTACGTGCACAGAACTAAAACCTTACTAAATAAGACAGATAGCCCCGCCAGCATCTGAACCACTAACTGCAGTAAGGAAACAGAAAACTCTCTCCAGCCATGACTAACCCCTCACACAGCCTTCCTTGCTCCCTTTCCCGGCCAACACTGTCGGAACAAGCAACTTGAGCTGCCAGGGCAAGTCAAGAGCTGGTCACAGAAGGAAAGTAATACGTTGGCCAAGAGAAAACACACAAGAAAAATCTCATCTGAACAGAGTAAAGACAACTCAGCTGGAGATAACAGTTCTATCTACAAACCAGGAGCAGACCCCATGTAACAGCTTTGTTCCTTCTGGAACAGACAGAAGCAGAATGGAGACAGCTGCCCCAATGCCAGGCACCCTCTGCTGGCAGGGGACAGGCACAGGAGCGAGTCCCACAACAACAGGAGAGTGTATTTTCCATCAGTTTCACACCAGAGCTTTTCCCCTGACTGAGGAGGTGCTTAGGCAGATCCAAGGTTCTTTGCCTTTACGAAACATTCACGTGTTCACACTGAGTTCTGGAATACCTGTGAGCCGTGTTGGAACTTTGCTCTTCTAGTGACATACAAGCCAAGCTTCCCCCTAAAATACTCTCACTGGAATAAAAACATGGACATTTACCCAGAAAAGCACAATAAGTGGTTTTCCTCCTGAGAGCGTTGCGGGGGCCTTGAGAGCAAGCTAAGAGCCAGCAGAAAGGACACCTTGCAGCGAAAACCACCAGCTACACTCAGGTCTTCCTTCACTTCAAGTATTTTAGGGTTCTCATTTCAGAGTTCCCCTCCCATCAAGTCAACAGATTTCCACAACTATGGAATTATCTCCCCAGCAACTCTACTGCAGATTTTGTTGCTTCAAGTCAATTCTGCACATGTGGAAGGGGGAAAACGCAGCAACCATCCCTTTCCCCCCCCCCTTACAGGCTCTGCTACAGACTCTGGGTCAGTTAGCAAAAGAAGACAGGAGAAACTCAAAGTGACAAAGTCCAATCTGGAACCATATTACAACACAAGATAAAGCTCAGATATGACATGATTTTTAGACTAAATAACCTGCTCATCTGAGAGCTCTTCCACATCTTTAGCTTGATCTTTGCTGTTCATACTGAGTAGGCTGCAAAGGTCAGGAAATATCAGATAGAGAAATGAGCTCTTACAATCTTTACTATTCCCAGGACACAGGGAAAAGGAAGCACTGTTCCGCAGTCTTTGGCACAACAAGCTTTTCAATAGTCAGCTTAGACATTTGAGTAACTCTAAATCCCTGTTGCACAGACTTTGAGTTGCATAACCTTTGTATCGACAGTGGATTTTTCAAGGTTGTTCTGAGGAGCTCTATTCCCTCTCCCTCCACAGGAGCCTCCCGCGCAGCTTTAGTGCTGAAAGGTTGCCACAAGTACTCAGTTTTAGAAATTGAGACAGCAAAGCCAACTGCTTCTTTTACAACAACAGCAAAGAGGAATAATTTTCTTTTCCTCAGAAGAAAGAACGTCCGGATTTGGAGCAGCACTCACCAGGCAGAGCGAGCCCCTCAGCCTCATTTAGCAGCTTGAGAAGTCTGGGGTTAAAGAGGCCCTGGAGCCACACTACCCTTACCTCAGCCATAACACAGCACACCCATAAGCCCAGCTTTTGCAGAATCCAGGTACTGCATTTTTCAAGCAGGAATCAGTTTCTAAGCCAGCAGAGGTGCCTAAACCCATTCCTGTGCTACTTGGTCTAGCTGATCCTGCTCTGGCAGGGGGATTGGAATGGATGATCTTTCGAGGTCCCTTCCAATCCCTAATGTTCTGTGGTGCTTACTGAACCTTCCAGAAGCCTGAGCAGGAGCAAAGACAGGTAGTAGAGAAAAATCAGCACCCTTCACCCCCCTCCCAAGAAAGCTGCTCTGTGGCCAGGAAAGCGGAGTGGGTGGGGTGTTCCCTGCTCCCCGTCCTTTGCTGCAGCTACCTGTGCTGCTCCTTACCCGAGAGCTGGGCTGCTCTGCAACCCTATTAACTTTGTTACCTTCAATGTTTATCCTTAAGCGATTGTTCTTGTGGTGTGTAACCAGGTTGGGGTTTGGTTGAGCAATGTGGGCAGAGGTTGTGCCCAGGCTGCTTCCTTGGAGGGGGCTGAGCACAGATGCTGGGGACAGCCTTTGAGCTGGGGCTGCACCTGGAGCAGCACACAAAGGCTTGAGGGAACCTCTGAACTTATGCCCTTAGTAGCATTTAAGCCTGGGCTGCTGCTTACTCTCCTTTTCTCAGCCCTGAGCTGACCTCAGCTGCTCCCATGCCGAGCAGGAACCTGAACAAGGAGCAGAGCTGAACAGTTTCGGCTCATCACAGGCTGTGCTCTCTCTTCCCTCAAGTGCAGAGGGGGCCCAGAGAAGAAAGAAAACATTTCTCAAGCCTTAAAAAGTGTCACTTCCCTGCCCTTTGGGCCCTTCTAATGTACCTTTTTATCTGCCTCGCTGTTGTTTCCGTGCTGTAACCCGGTGCGCTTCTCAGCATCAAAGAACTTTGCTTTATGGTGACACCTTCAAGTGAAAACTACACGGCAGTAACAGCTTCCCTGAGAGCGTTCATTTAGCTTGGCAACGCTCGCGTGTGGCAGGGAGAAGGGGAGGGGGAACGCACAACCCAACTCTACATAAAACTGGTGCTTTGAGCAAAACTCGATGATGATTATTTAGCAAACAAGCTCCTCTATTAGAATGGCAGCGAGGAAGATTGCATATCCAGGCTAAATTACCCTTTACCAGGGAGATGGTGCAGAATGGCTTTCTGCTGAGGTTATGCTTAAATTATAGTTGTTGCTAAAGCAAACAGCTCACAGTTTATGTGTGAACGTGAATTATGCATCCAGCAAGCAGCATGTTTATGAGGGAAAAAAATGAAGTCAATAGATTGCTAAATTGCATCCATGTTTTTAAAGGACAAAAATAACCGTGGTAGTAGGGTATCAAAAAAGAGCCACAAATGTCTTTTATTCACTGCCGTCCAGCACTGCTGACAGGTTGGCTGTTGAATACCCCAGTAATTGCTGCTGCTGCCGATGTCACAGAATCACAGAGCATTAGGGATTGGAAGGGACCTCGAAAGATCATCTAGTCCAATCCCCTTAACACCTCAGGATCACCTAGACCAAGTTGCACAGGAACATATCCAGGCGGGTTTTAAAGGTCTCCAGAGAAGGAGATGTCAGGTAGCTAAAGTAAGTTTCTGACTCTTGTGAGTGTTTAACATCTCATTTGGGACATCCAGTGCCTTAAAGTTGCCTAATGCTTTGAAGAAACATGTTCGTGTACTTTTAGAGTGGTGGTGGATGGTTTAGGATGTCTTCTGGAAGTGTTCCTGCAGTGAGAGCTGTTTGTTTGCATCAGATACTGGAGATAACCAGTGTCCAGCTTTGACTTTTTGGTTGTGCAATCAGGGGACGGTGCTTTTAAAGCAGGTTAGACAATTTGATAACTGCCCCATGGAGTCATGTGGGCACCTCAGGCACCTAGCCTTTTACTGTAAGGTGCGTGAAACATTAACTGATTTAATTTTCAGTGTGGTTTGGATTCAGATGTGACAGCTGGGGCAAGGGGAGGTCCCACCAGGGAGTTAGTGGCGCATCTCTCCTTTCTCCAGCCTGTGCTGAGCCATGTGTCAGAAGTTCATGGTGCCCAAGTGTTAGTGGGCATGAGGGCAAACCCCAGCAGTGCACCTCTTTCATTGAGATATTTGCTTGTTTGCTAGGGCTGCTTTTCTTGCTGTCTTTTAGTAACACTGAGCAATAAAGAAAATGCTTTATTTTTCCTATCATAATTGATGTGAGTGGAGAAACACAAAGTCTGTACTGAAGAGCAAAGCAGTATTGTTGCAGTTGTTCTAGTATTGAAAAGAGATATCTTAAGACAAACAAGATGTTGGCACTCTCTGCCTCTTGGAGCAGAATATCTGCTAAGCAGAGTCCCAGAAGAGACCATGGGTGTTCCTGGACCATGTATTTACTATGCTCTAATTGGTTTTAATTGGAAGTACAAGCCTTAAATTTGTGATCCAGTGACTGTACTGGTAGGATTGTCAGGGCATTCTCCTCACCAGCCTTTTCATTAGAACTGAAGTAAAAAGATAATGTGAGATTCAGTCAAGCGTTCTCTTCGTACCATTTCAAACTGTCACTTAAAATGTACAAACATTCCTGAGCAAGGGAGATGTTTTTTATACTCCCACCCTTTCATTCCTTTGCAAAAACTCCCCTAACGGTGCCTGTGACAGCTGAACATGTTTTCTGACTTGTGAGCAAAACTCCAATAGAACTCAGTCAGTTCCTACCCTTTCTTGCAAAATGTGAACCCCGTGAGTGTCCCATCTCATGCTCCCACTGAAAGACACTGGCTATCAATTAATTTCCTATTGATGCTGTCAGTTAGCTAATCACAGAATCCCAGAACATTAGGGATTGGAAGGGACCTCAAAAGATCATCTTGTCCAGACCCCCTGCAGGATCACCTAGACCAAGTCGCACAGGAACCCAAGAACAGTTTAACGTAGGGGAGTGGGGCAAGGCTGAAACATGGGAAAACTGTAACCTGCAAACCAAAACATGGCAAAACGGGATGGTAACTGGTGTATAAAGGAAGTGATGATGCACAGCACAAGGCTGCAGAGCTTCTCAGTAGCTACAACTGTGAGAACGTGCATCTTAATACTTGTGAAAGCTCATTATTAAAGTCAATCTGTTTTTAAAGATTTTAGGCAACAGGATGTTGAGAATGGTTAAATAATTCTTCAGTTGTAACGGGTTGAAACTAAGAAACTGCTTTGCTTCCAGGTTTTAAGGGGAAAGGAAACCAAAGCAGTCAGGTCTCAG
>JAOXOE010000852.1:1218244-1261531 GCA_028565055.1 Phoeniculus purpureus | reverse complement strand
TCAAAGACCACTTCTTTGAAGCCCAAGATCAGAGCATTCCAACAGGTAGGAAGTCAAGGAAGGGAGCCAGAAGACCTACGTGGATAAACTGGGAGCTGCTGGGCAAACTGAAGCGGAAGAAGAAAGCCTATAGGTCATGGAAGGAGGGGATGGCCACTTGGGGTGATTATAAGGCTCTGGTGAGAGGATGTGGGGATGCAACTAGGAAAGTCAAGGCCTCTTTGGAATTAAACCTTGCAAGAGAGGTCAAGGGCAACAAAAAGGGCTTCTTCAAATACATGGCAGGTAAAACTAAATAAAGACACAATTTAGGACCCCTGCTGAATGATTTGAGTGTCCTGGACACAGAGGATATAGAGAAAGCAGAGATACTGAACACCTTTTTTGCCTCTGTCTGTACTTCTGGGAGCTGTCCTGACATCAAACCCCAGATGCTAAGGCTCCAGAGGAAGTCAAGGCAAGAGCCTGCCTTGGTTGATGACTGGTTTAGGGATAAGTTGAGCAAAGTGGATGTCCATAAATCCATGGGCCCTGATGGGATGCACCCATGTGTGCTAAGGGAGATGGCAAAAGACACTGCTAAGCCACTCTCCATCACCTTTTTCTAAGTCACAGGGATCAGGAGAGGTGCCTGGGTACTGGAGGATAGCAAATGTCACTCCAATCTTCAAAAAGGGTAAGAACAAGGAGAAGGAGGACCCAGGTAACTACAGACCTGTCAGCCTCACCTCCATCCCAGGAAAGGTGATGAAACAATTTGTCCTGGACGCTGTCTCTAGGCATATCCCTAAGAGGATCATTAGGGACAGTCAGCATGGCTTCAGCAAGGGGAAGTCATGCTTTACCAACCTATTCGCCTTTTATGAGGCCATAACCAGGTGGATAGATGATGGCAGAGCAGTGGATGTGGTCTATCTTTACTTCAATAAGGCATTTGACACAGTCTCCCACAGCACCCTCGTAGTCAAGATGTGACAGTGTGGACTGGGATGATCAGGTAGCAAGGAGGATGGTGAAGTGGCTGCAGGATAGAAGCCAGACAGTAGTGGTCAATGGGACAGAGTCCAGTTGGAGGCCTGTATCTAGTCAAGTGGCCCAAGGGTCGGTGCTGGGACCAGTCCTATTCAATCTATTCATTAATGACTTGGATGAGGGATTAGGGTAGGTACACTGTCAGCAAGTTTTCTGATGACACAAAGCTGGGTAGTGTCACAAACCCCAGGTACCAGTATAGGTTGGGGACTGACCTGTTGGAGAGCAGTGTAGGAGAAAGGGATCTGGGGATCCTAGTGGACAGCAGGATGACCGTGAGCCAGCAGTGTGCTCTTGTGGCCAAGAGGACCAACAGCATCTTGGGGTGGATCAGAAGGGGGGTGCTGGAAGGGGCTGCCCAGGGGGGTTGTGTTTAAAACCCACCTGGATATGTTCCTGTGCAACTTGGTCTAAGTGATCCTGCTGTGTTAGGAGTATTTGACTAGATGATCTTTCGAGGTCACTTCCAATCCCTAATGATTCTATGGTACTATGGTAGTTCATACTACAAAGTGTGCAGAGTCACAAGGAGCCTCATCACAGGAGAAGCCCAGAGCTGGACACAGAGGACCCGCCAACCTCCCCGAGAACCCCACTCCCTGCGTTACCCTGCTGGTGCGAATCGAGGCTGTCACAGAAACATAGGCTGTGGCTGTGCAAGCACCACACGCCATTTGCTCCTCATTCCTTCTTTGTTTAAATAAATTCTTTAGGCTTCTAGTTAGAAGACAACCCTTTAAGACTCACAGCAACAAATCTCCCCTCACCAAGAGTAGATAGCTGTGTAAAATTTACTGAGCAAATACTTGTTGGATTGTGAGCTCTTAAGGATAGGCAGGAGATACTCAGAGTCTCCAAAGGGATTTGTAATGTTGCCTGTTTTTGTGATTCTATCAGTACAAGTCTCTCAATATTTACTGTTTGTTCTTAAGGCTGGGTTTGTTGCTGAGACGTGATTACATGTGAAGCTCAGCATTATGCGCTTGTTTCTTTGTAAAAAGTAACGTCTCCAACCCCTGTAGATTTAGAGGAAAAGTGGGAGATGTGCCTCAGCTGTACCCTGGGGCAAACAGAAAGAAATCTGAGCTTGAACTTTAAAGGTATTCCGAAAATTTAATCAGACTTTTGTATTTGGAGCTTTGCCTTTGACACACGGTAGCCTTAGCTGAGCTGTGTGATGCTTCTGTGTCTCAGTTTCCCTGTCTGTTATTGTGCCTGAGGCAGTTGCTGTCTTGATAGTCCTGTGACCACTCCAGAGGAAAAGGTTTCTGTTTGTTATTAGAAGTCACTCAGATATAAATTCCTAATTTCTAGTGCTGTGTGTGTCTATAGATCTGTTCATCAGGGGAATATGGTTTAGCATCTCCAGGACTCGCTGTTTCCCTCTGAGCTGTGATGGGGTAGGGAGGCAGCAGTGGGCCTTCAGCCATTTCCTCTGCTGCCAGAGCCAGAGCTGTGTGTGGATGGGATATTACGCAGAGACCTGCTCCCTTAGCCCATATTCCTGCTGCCTTACAGCCAAAGCAGGTCCATGTCCTGGCTGCTACTTCCCAGCCTAGTAGGGCACTAAGCCACAGATCTCTTACCCTCTGGCAGTCTAACTATCTTCTCTAATGTCATTAAAATTTTAATTATTCCCTGTCCAGAACATTTCTCTTACCTATAGTCTGTGGAAGGATTACAGTTGATTAAAGCCATATGCTGCTGGTAGATAGCATGGAGTGATGCGAGTTCAGCCAAGGGAGGACAGTGTACAACACAGTACCCCATTAACACGATAGAAATGGCAGCTGTGAAAAGCTGTGTAACAAAACTCATTCACAAAACCCATTCACAAAACCCACATCTTTGCAAAGGGTAGGGCTAAAGCAGTAGCGAGAAATCCTACAGAGAGTTTGAGAGAGCTGGGAGAGCATTTCTTACCTCTTTACCTGGTAAAGGCCAGACATCTGCACTGTCAAACTGGGCGTTCAGCCCTGAGACAGTGCTAGTCCTCTGCCCTCACCAGGTATTGCATTTGCTTCGCTCCGTTTCAGTCTGAGAAGCACTTGCTCAGAGCTGAGCGCAGGGAAATGCAGAGGACGTAGACATGCCAGATAGCTCTGATCCGTCCATCTGTCTGCATCTGTCTGAGTACCCACGTCTAGCCGTCCACCTCTAGCCGTGTATTTTCTCTCACCTTGCAGATGTTCCCTCTCATTCCTAATAGAGCAAATGGAATCAGAGGGGCAATATTGTTAACCATTATTTCACAGGGTGCTTTTCTGCACGCTGGAGTGGTTGAGAAAGGTCAGAGGGGTGTGTTTGTACAAACACTGCCCTATCGGACTGAGCTGGCTTAGGGCTGAGAGCACTACCCATATATTCCCCCTGCAGGAGTGTCTCCACTGGCACCAGTACAGCAACACTGCACCCTTGTTGGGTCCTGCACTGCCCCAAGCACCCCTGACTGTGAACAACCAGCAGTGCAAACCCACAGCAGTTTGGGGCGTGAGGAACACAAGTTTGCTTCAGTAAATAGAAATTCAGTCTCGAAGGCTTTCAAAGAATTTAACTGGCACAAAAACTGACAGAAGCAAAGCTGTTTCCTCATTCCCTCGTCTCACAGGGCAGACGCTGGCTCCTGAGGATGGTCATCTTCCTCACCACAAACAAGCCTATCTTTGTGTATCTTAAAAGCATCACACTGCGAGGCGAAAGGGCCAGAAATAGCGCTGGCTTTCACAGTGTAATTGCCTGTATTCCATCTGGGGAAGAAGTGCCCCCGATCTAATTTGCAGAAGTCACTATCTAAAGTGCTTCAGAATGAACTTTTTTGGGGGCCTCATTTTCCTCCCTTGGAAAAAGTGCTGAGGCAGGTTTTTCTTTCCCTTGTAAACAGGATGCATTTTATCACCGGGGTGGGTACAACTGCAAACCTTTACAAAGAGAAGGGTGGAAGTCAGAGTGAGAGAGCGAGTGACAAAAGCTTCACAGATTGAATCTGTTCCCCTCTATTCTGCAGGGAAGAATGGGAGTGTGCTGGCGTGCAGCGAGGTCTTTGATCGCAGGAAAAAGGGGAGGAAGCTGCAGAGGTAGGAGCAATTTTTGAATAACTAATAGCTAACAGAAAATTGTTTGGTGCACGCTCTTTGCTCAGAAATTATTCTTTTGTAGTTGCTAGCTCTGACTACTTGTTTTTCTTCTGCTGCTGTCAGCAAAGTTTCTCCCAGGTTCCTGTTCCTGCCTCTGCAGAGAGTGCGTTACCTGGGCTTGCATTTGTCAGACCAGAGCTGCTGAAGGCACAGGCTCACATTCACCCACCTTCTTGACCCACACGTCTTCTGCCCACGTAGCCCTCTGTTGACCTGGCTGTACCTTAGGGCTGTTTATTTGTTAATATACACCTGCATGGTACCCTAGCACAGGGGTCAGGTCCAGAGCCTGTAACTACAGCTGTAAATAATAGAAATATCTACCTCTTACCACCAGGAAATCACCTGCCATGAGGATTCCCCTCTACAGGACTTACTTTACCTTTCCAGAAAAAGCCATGGAGGATTTTTCCACCGAGGGAAGCCATGGCTATCGGTGAGAAGCTCATGGTTCCAGCAGGTAATTTGTTTGCACACCCAAGGTCTCCAAGCCTGCAGTGCAGTTTACATGAGATCAGGCCTTTGAACCAGTCCTGTGTGCTCCTGCCCTCTCCAGTGCTTTGCCCATCAGTGACTACAGACGAGTGTCCTATGCTCTAGGAAAGGCCCTCGCAGGGTATGTGATTTGGCTTCCAGACTTGGCCTTTGGATAAATTGAAAGCTCTTCATGACCATCTGTCTTGCTCTGGTGCACAAATGGATGATGAGTAGAACCTATTCCAGTTCATCCTCTGCCCATTCATCACCCACCCTACCTCCTGCTGTCCCTTAATGAAGGGAACAGAGACAGATGAGAGCTAGACAGACAAATGGACAGAGACAGACAAAGGGATATGTTCCTGAGGCTTGGCACTATATGAACAAAGGGATACATGGAGCTAATCGAACCACTTCCCCTTGATGGAAAGTGTCCCAGTTGGGAATTTATTCTGTATTTTTCTCTCTTAGGGGTTTGCAGAGGACAATTAATCTAGGAACAGCATCTGCACAGCCATGGGTATAGGTAAAGCAAGAATCATTAACTGGAAGACATTGGTGGGAACAGCTAGTTCCACAGAACACTACTGCACTTCCCTGATGTGACCTGCTGCACCGTGGTGTGCAGAGAAGGGAAGGGTTGTGTCTCTGTACAAGTAGGAAAACCCCTTAGCTTTATGCCACACTAATGTATTCATGAGGAACCTCACACAAAGTTGGTTGATACCTGGGCACAACTGTAATGCCCTTTGGATCCAGCTCATATTCAGAGTAATTAATTGTGCTCAGAAGTTGCAGCAGGTGCAGTAGTAGACACTTCCTAGCTCCCCACCCGTCACTTTGTGTTGCTATAACCCTGTGCACGCCAGTCATGCCATGGAGATAATAAAAATTGTCTCTGGCAACCTTCTTGTTTAGGATCTTAGGCCAGTGCTGTTTGCCACAAGGAACTCTACCCTTACGTTTGACCTTTGTCAGAGAAAAGGCAACAGAGCAATAGTTTCCTGACAGCCTTATCTCTCCCAGAGAAACCAGTGCAGAGCTGCTTCTAACCCAAAGGACATTTGCTCCTGTGCCAGAAGAACACGGAAGAGGACAGGCAAGGGCACCAAGCAGAGCCCCCTACTACAGTGATAGCAGCAAAGACATCTGGCTGAAATGAATTGCAGCGAAAGCGCTAGGATTTTAGGCGAGGAGAATGGAAATCTGTCCTCCTGCAGGAGGGGGAGGTGATAGTAGCATATTCTTGCCCCAGATGCCAGTTTCGGCAAGCAGCAATACAAGCTGAGAGTAGAAGTTCCCAAACATTTACACTGATTTAGAAAGCTGCAGTGGGAAGGCTGGCTGGTCTCCATTGCAGAGAGACTGGCTGCATCCTGTGCAGTTATTTCAGGTCAGCTCCAACTCAGGGTTCCCTGCTGAAGACTAGCACTGCCCTTGATGTTGCTGATGCATGTTGACAGAGTAGAGAACCTCCCACCTTGTTTAACCTGACAGCAAATATTACACTGTCGTAAGTAGTGTTATGCAATGAGCTCTGTCTATGAGCTCAGCTGTCACCTCCCAAGGGGTACAAAAAGATGGAGATGCCTTCTCCAGAGTCTTTTTCCTCAATAGGTTTTTGAACAAGGCAGAACAGAATTGTGTTGGGCTTGTTCCCTGTTTTAAAGCAAACTGTTTTATTTATAGAAAACAAGAGAACCTGTGTTCAGCCTTTGGGTTTGTACTTGCTTCTTGGAAATATCCTGGCATGAAAAACCCTTGTGCCAGCTGCAGCCAGGATTTTCATGCCAAAGACAAAGAGAGGGATCCCTGATCAGTAATTAGTGGCCATACTCAGCGTTTCACTGAGACATGACTGCAGTCTTCTGAGCCTGCCTTTTTTTTCTCTGTCCTTGTTCGAGCTTTTTTTGAGCTTTCTGTCCATCAAATCCTTTTTCGATTGAGCATCAGGACAGTGGCTGTTTTCAGTTCTGACTGGGTACCAACGCTCCAACAAACACAAATGTCTTCCAGGCCTCTGATCACATCCAGCATGAAAGCCACATGAACACTAATTGTCTCCCTGTGTGCTCCTTCTGGATGCTGTAGGCAGGCTGTGATGAACTTACCAGCTTGTTTGGCACCACCCAGCTGAAGCAAGTGCACTGCCAGTTAGGCTCCTCTGCCAGCAGAGAACTGAACTTGCACAAGGTGGTCCTGGCAAATGCCACGATCCTCACCCGTCCAAGAGAGAGACAGGTTGGTTCTCTGCAAGATTCACAGACTGTTCCACCTGTACAGACTTCCCCCTGCTTAGGTGAGGTTAACGTCTCAGCATCTCACCAGCAGGGATGGTTTATTCTGCCATTGCTGTCATTAAAGAGAGGGATATCCTGTTCTGTATCACGTAGTATCACAGTACATTAGACATTGGAAGGGACCTCAAAAGACCATCTAGTCCAACCCCAGAGCAGGACCACCTAGACCAAGTTGCACAGGAACATATCCAGGCGGGTTTTAAACATCTCCAGAGAAGAAGACTCCACAACCCCCCTGGGCAGCCCCTTCTAGTGCTCCATCACCCTCACCATGAAGTTGTTCCTTCTCATATTTATATGGAACCTCCTATGTTCCAGCTCACACTCATTGCCCCTTGTCCTACCATTAGATGACACTGAGCAGAGCCTGGCTCCATCCTCCTGACACCCACCTCTCACGTATTTATAAACATTAATGAGGTCACCCCTCAGTCTCCTTTACTCCAAACTCAAGAGACTCAGCTCCCTCAGCCTTTCCCCATAAGGGAGGTGTTCCACCTCCTTCATCATCTCTGTGGCTCTGCGCTGGGCTCTCTCCAGCAGTTCTGTGTCCTTCTTGAAATGAGTGACCCAGAACTGGGCACAATATTCCAGATGCAGTCTGGGAAGAATGGAATTGTGAATGGATCAAATGACTTGTTTGACTGTCATTCTTGACAGGGAGAAGATGGTGGCACCAGACACCTGATGCCTATCAGCTACTTGGATGAACCTCTCTGGTCTGGCCATGTATGGTTGTTGGTGAGCTCTTAGGGGCTTTGCCTCAAACTGCAGAGGAGCTGGTGATTTTTCAGTGTTTCAGGGTAAAATCCGATGCCATTTGTCATCGGGTCCCTTTGTTTTGTCACACAATAGGACTTCTTTAGCACTGGAGGACAGCAAATTCTTTCATATAATGTCCCACAAGCATAGAGAATAAAAAGAGGGGAAACTTGAATTGCCTTGAAGTGAGTCTCTGCCTACCCATGTTGCAACGCCTGGATTTTTGAAGAGAACTGGAAGCTTGTTAAAATCAATGGAATTGAGCACAGACAGAAGCAGGGGAAGGCTGCAGTGATTTGAATATCACGTTGTGCAGAGAAAGGTGCCTTTCTGCCTCAGCTGAAGGGAGAATGGGAAGAGACAGCTCTCTCCTTCCCTAAACCAGCCCATCTGCAATACTTCCAATTTGAATCCAAATAATGTCTGAGGTTTGGGATTCAGCAGCAAACTAGCTTTGAGTCCTTAATCCCAGTGCCTGATGTTTTGGGGTGTTGGGATTTGGAGCTAATTAATTCCACCACCTGTAATTTTTGCTCAGATGTGCTGTCTGCCTTTTCCTTAGCTATATCATATGGTTTGGAAAGCTGCAGACAATGCTGGTGTGAATCCTAATCCTCCTCTACTGGTTTGTTTGGGGTTTCTTTCAATTTTTTTCCCCTGCTTTTCTTGTTTCTTCTTTTCTTCCATCTTTCTCCTGCTGCTGTCTCCCTCTTCTGGATCCTTACTCAAAAAAACCCCTAAAACCAAACAAGTCTGGCATTCAGTAAGTGACTTGGCTCTGCACGAACAGAACAGTCTTGTTCCCTTCAGGGCTGTCTGCAGAATGATGCTCCCAGTGCCTGTCCCAGTCTCCCTAGCTGGTTTCATCCGAGCACCCTGCTGAGTGTTCCTGTTGGGAACAGGCTTCAGGTGATAAATATTGCAAGATCTGGAAAGCCCAGGTGTCCTGATTTCTTTTCCTTGGCAGTGAAAGGATGGAAGAACAAAGACAGTTAGTTGGAGTTTTCAGAAATTAAATGGAAAAGGTTAGTTCAGTCTCTTCTAACGCCCAGTGAAACTTGGGCTGAAGTTCTCCTGGCTGAAAGGTTCTGCAGCCACAGAGATTGTCCACCTGCTTGTTCACAAAACACCCCCAGCTTTCTGTTCCTCTGAAAAAAATGCCTTGCAATAACTAGAGCTGGAGGCAGCTTTCCCACATCTGCAGAGCCTCGAGCTGTTTTGTTTCATGACTGCTTTCCATACTGTGTTAGGGCCAAGTGTACCCGGGAGCCTGGCTCTGCTGGGTGCTGCACAGGCGGGTGCTGGGAGGCAGCCACAGCCCCAGAAGCTTGTGCAGCCCTAGGCCAACATCCAGGATCCAGCCCTCTGCACCAGGTAGGGATGTTCATCCAGAGGTTTAATGGTTTCAGCAGGAGCACTGTGCTGGAGAAGGGTGTCTCTTCAGATCTTGCGTGGGCCCGGAGGCTAGCGGGTATGTGAGAAAACAGAGGGATAGCAGATGTCACAGCAACAGGCAGTTGTGTTGGTTACCTTTACAGCCAGCTTGTAGGTGTTTAAACAGCACAAGGCTCATCTCACCCTCTGCCAAGCCAGTATCACCAGGACTGTGAGTTTCTGAGCCGGTCTGATTGAATTGCTAAATCCCCACCAGTTTTACCTTGATTTTGCAGGATAAAATACTCAGGCTTTGCAAGATTTCCTAGTTCAGTCCGTGTTTTCCCAGGCTGATACGGATGACTGGTAATCAGACTTCCCCTAGAACACATTTGCCACTTCCCCTTACATGTGTTGGTAGCAGACCATGCAAATCCAGCAGCTACAAGCCCTTCAGTGTTTGGAAGTCCCTCTGGCAAATCCATCCTATTGCTTCTGCCTGGCTCCGGTGCGTCTTGCAGATTCAGGTGTAGGAGAACCCTTCTTGGTCTCCCGCTACCTTGGCTAGCATCAGCTCCTGTTCTTGTCTCACGCAGCCAGGCAGCCGAGCTCTGGTTTCTGGCACCGGCAGCAGTTCATTAATATTGTCATCCACGCCTCCATCTGTCTTGAGGATGTGGGTGAAGCATTTTGATGCCGATGTAGTGAGACTGCTAGTGCTGGCCACCACTGCTTCTCTTGCAGAAACCTTCCCTTTGAAGGTGCAGAGAAGTCACCCAAGTAGTTGTGGGTGAAGGTCAGGGGACATCTGCAGTGGTAGCCACAAATGGGCCAAAAGGACCCTGGAGCTCGTGGGCCATTGCTGTTTGAATGAGATAAAGTTATAACTATTTAGCATTCCTGGGTGTGAAATTAGAATGATCACATAATCTCCTTAGTCTCTGACTACAGGTCCAGCATGGGAATATGAATCTTAATTGGTATTTTCTTATCAATATGCTCAAGTAGAGGGATTAAGGATACGACTCTTAATACAACCTGAATTTTTGGAAGATGCTTCTGACTTTAGCGTGATCAAAGAAGCATCACTGGTGCAGAGAGAGCCCGCAGAGAAGAAGAGTAGGAACACGAACATCCGCTCTCGCGGTGCACATACTCTGCTGTTCCTTCCTTGCACATCTGCTATTCAGGCTGTGCAAAGTGTCTCAGAGAATCAGGAGCACCGACAGGTAGGAAATGCAAACACATCATTGCCTGGTCCCTGGGTGGTTTTTTAGGCGTTTTATTGGTGTGACAGTGCTTTAAACGATGTTCCATAAAAAAGATCTGTGACCATGTGAATAAATACCCCGAGGTATTTATCAATCACAGATCCTGTGATTGCTCTGGTTTTATTTGCTGTTTAAAGTTAGAGGCACAGTTGAAAACTTTGCTGGGCAGTGATAGGTCCCCTCGATGCATACCAACGGACACATTAAAACTCACCCCCACACCTCCTCCAGCATCTCCTAAGTACAGCGCCCTGAGTTGCTGTGCTAATGCAGGACTCTTGCTGACAAATGAAGGGTGGCACACAGGTTGTACCATCAGCTCAGCCCCACAGCACCAGCTGCTGGCTTTGTCAGGGTGACCTGGAGCAACACAGGATGTGTGAGCTGGTGAATTTTCCTCCAATTAAGAGCAAAGATGGGGCTTCTTGGAGTACATTAGTGTGCTGGAATGCCCTGTGTGCGGACTGCCTGCCAGCACACATCCCCGTCCGTCTTCATTTTCACTGAAAGGAGGAGGTTTATACTTTCTGTGGTAGTAAATGGGCAAATATGACTGCAACAACCAAATCTGCAATTCTCTTCTGCTGTGGGAGCTCTTCCTATTTGTTCTCTCCCTGTCAGGTCCAAGTTGCATTTCTCTCTTCATTTTGTCAGCTATAACTATATATCTCAACACTCCCTCCCCACTCTCCCTTGTTCCCTAGAGCTTTCCCTGCAAAGTTCCTGTATCTCATTCTTTCTTAACTGCAGCTGTGTCCTCTGCCTTAGGAGTGGAATGAACACAGGGACATACTGCCGCACAAGGGATACTCCATCAGCTTGCTCTCTGAAAGGAGAGCAGTTTGGAGCCAGACCTAGTTAGGATCAGGGGCAGCTTGGAGTAAGGAGGTGCTGGCCGTGTCAGCTTCGTAATCATCCCTTTGCCAATGAGAACATCTGCAGACAACCCAGGGAGCAGGGACGATAAGGCAACCCCCCAACTTCTTTCCATTTTTCACTCTGTCAGGCAGCAAGATCGGAAGATTCGGCTGTGGCATCGTAGCGAATATAAACACCAGGCTGTGTCTTCTCTTTAAAACATGCAGTGCTGAAGGCACTTAGAGCCCGACAGCCGCAGTCCAGAATCACAGTGGGTCCTGCATTCCTTTGCATCGCAGCTGGCTGACCTCTCCCATCACTGTGCATCAGAAGCATTTGCATTTGCATAACCAGCAGCAGAGTTGTCTTTGCTGCTCTTGACTCCAGTGGCTGGAAGGCGAGAACGCAAAGGGGATGTTTTGTTGCTAGAACTCAGCATTTACCATCCTCTGCACTTTCCTTGCACAGATGGGGACATGAGGAAGGGAATACATGAAGGCTGTCATATGTGAAATCGGTGCCAAACGAGGAAAACTCTCAAAGCGCCAAGGCCTGAGAAAACATCTTGCAGGACTCTGCAACCGCTTCCTTTCCATGGAGCCAGAACCCCAAACTCAGACAGCACCAATACAGATCTTAGCACCATGGTGTTGGGTCCCCTGAAGTTACCCTGCTGCTTAATCCTTCATGCCTGGCACAGCACGGTGCTCAATTAAATGCACCCTTTCCTCTTCCAGGGAACGTTTCAGGAGTCAATGGAACCCTTGGCCTCCATGAACAGACCATTCTGTGTGCAGTTATTAGAGCCAGCGTGTGAAATGCGTTTGCTGTGGCAGAGGTGGCTGTTACAGCTGTCAAAAACACAAGAGCTGGGGATCGCAGAGGGTGAGGGTGGATCTGCCCACCTGGGGCAGCCAGGCTGGAAAATCTCCAGCCCTGGGATGCAGCAGAGCATCCCCATTCAGCCCCGGCTGCTCTGGCTGGAGCATGACAAAGCGGGACTTTGCTGCTATAAGAGCAGTAGCAGCCTGGTTCTACCACTGTGTAGGGATGTGTGAGCCCACCCAGGCTGTGCTGCTCTCATTAGCTTCTCTTCCCTGTGTGGGATAGCATCAAACTACTTCCAGACTCAGGAGTCTGGTGATACCTGGCTCCTTCATTTGAGATCTCTCTCTAGATCATTGCCAGCACAGGGAAACTGCAGCTGGTGAGACGTTTAAAACCCGCCTGGATATGTTCCCGAGTAACTTGGTCTAGCTGATCCTGCTCTGGCACGGGGATTGGACTAGATGATCTTTCAAGGTCTCTTCTAATCCCTAATGCTCTGTGATTCTGTGTGATTCTGTGAAACCTAAACCTGTGTGGGGAATCAGCCAGAGATCTCTGCGGTGCGGAGATGTAGGGTTGTGTCTGCAGCGGTAAGGGCACTGCCAGACCAGGCTCATGAACTCTGTGAGGGGCTGGACATACTGCCCTGCGCTCAGCACTGCTCCAGAACTGCTCCACCTCACCACAACCCAGAGCTCACGCTGCAGACACCCCTTTAAACCCATCATTTGCATGGCAGTTCTCTGCGTAATGACGGGTTTCACCCAGTCCAGTGCCAGTCCCTAAGGTCAGAAGCGGGTTCCAAGGAGTTAAAGTGTATCCAGGAATCACTGGGAGATCTGGAATGCACAGGCTCAGGCACTATCTGGAATAGTTCCGTTCAGGAGGCTGCACTTCATTAAAACTGCAAAATGGAACAATTAGCTGAGGCTGAATTTTTCCTGCAGCTTCAGCTGGGTGTGACGGCTGTTTTCTAATTTCTCTGTTTATCTTATTGTTCACTGGTAGCTATCAATTAAAATAATTCCCCAAACTTCGATGGGTCCACTTGGAAACTACTCAGATAACAATGGACTGATCTCACTTTTCTGAAGCTTAATTTGCCTTCTTTTCCTTTTCTTGCCATTACTAAAGGGAGCTTACACTCTGATCCCAGACCTGGCCTGTTGTGGAGGGTGGCAGAAAGGGCAGGAGTGTAATTTATGGCACTTCTCTGATGCTGTAGTAACTCCCAGTAGGCTGATAGTCAGTTGAGCAAAAACATGAAGCAGAGTCTTGGGCCAGGAAAAAAGCAGCTGAGGTAGGGAGCCTTTGAAGTCTGCAGATTTGTTTTCTTCAAAAGGGAAAAAAAGGCTTGTGATCAGCTACAGTGGTGGCTTTTTCCTGGAGTCGCAGTTCAAACCCAGACCCAGAGCTGAAGGATCAATCGTGCGCAATCCTTAGTCACAAGGCGTTCCTTTCGGTCCATTTTCTGTGAGTCAGGCTGGAGCATCTAATTGAGTTGGCACTGGGGAGAAGCTCTGTTGCCAGGTCAGGGTGTCACAAACCGCTGCTGAACGAAGCAGCACTGGGCAGCGATTTTGTGTGAGCCACCATCCAGCTTCTGCCATCACGTCACTGCCTGGGTGTCCCAGGGCACCTGGCCAGGCAGCTCTCGGGGAAGGCTGAAGTCACCACTCTGTCCTGGCTGCTGTGTTAGTGTTTAGAGGACTGGCAGCTCCGGTGCCTGTGTGGGGTTTGCTGTCTGTTCAGGCAGAACCACGCAGGCTGCTGGGCAGGCAGGGATAACCTGTAGAGGCTGTGGCCCCAGGCAGTGCTCAGGGCTGTGGCACAGTGACAACAGCCCTTCCCTCCCTTCCTCCCTCCCTGTACCAGTGGAGACTTCCGGTTCCCCCTTAGCATTTCATTCAGTAGTCATGACTGTGCTGTGGGAAGAGCTGCCCTTCCCAGTGACCCTGCCCATACCAAGCTTATGTTCTAGCTGACAGTTTTTATTTTAGCATGAGTTTTAAGCCCTCTAATTAAATTGGGGACCTGGTTTAATAATCCTGGTCGGCTCAGGCAGTTGAGACAATTCGTTCACAGTTGCTTTATTAACGCAGCAGCAATCTCCAGGCTGGCGGTTCACCTCTTTTTTCATTCTTCCCATTCTTTGGGAATAGGGGATGGTTTCTGCAGCAGCACATGCTCTGGCTGAGCAGAGCCAGCCCACAGCCCAGTGTGCAGAATTAAAGCCCAAAGACAGCAAGGAAACCCCACCGACAGTTCTCCATCAGGCTTTCACGTTGAGGCCATTTTGTACTTCAGCAGTACCTGGCTCAGTTCAGGTCCATTAAGAGTCGAATGCGAGCACCTGGGCACCCACTTCAATTCATAATGAACCCATCATCATCGTGGTTTGGAGCCAGCCTAGCAAAACCCTCGCAGGTTCAGCACCATACTGTGCTGGAAGTCATAACTGTGTGACTGTTGAGCTTCCTGCATGTGTCTGGGGTCAGAACTTATTCTGGATCCTCCCTGTAAAGCTGAAATATTCATCTGAGGCTTGATGCCATTTGCACTCGTCAGGGTGTAAACCAGGAGCCACTCGATCCAAACTGGCAGCTACACTACATGGAAAGGGGCACAAGCAGGAGGAGAATCATTCCCCCTGTGTTTTCAAGGTGCAGAATGAAATGCCTTTCAAAATGCTGCATAACATAGAGCCGGGAGAGTACACAGGATGCTCTGGCGGTCCTTGGTTCTCCAAAATGTATAAGAGGATAGAGATATACAAAGACAACATACCCATTGCTTGCTGCATGGAAACACCGTCACCGAGAGGCTCTCGGGCAGATCTGTTTTCTTAGATGACACCCGTTGTGCAATAAAACACCCAACATCTCGGGTGCTCTAAATCACCTCTGTGGTGTTGACGCAAGTGAGGCTGCAGTGATTTACACCAATGGCCTTTAGTCATTATTATGGCCTCAAATTAATCCCTCTGGAGCAAAGCAGAGGAGTTTGGAAAGTTGTGCTGTGCGTGTGCCTTCAGCCAAGGCAACTTCCAGAAACACAAGTACAGAAACACGTTCAAGTGGAGCAGAGATGAGTAGCCGGCGGTCGCGACTGCGATATAAGGTGCAGTTACAATTAGCTGCACAAGAGTGGTTATCGTGGCAATAATGGCACATCAGCTGCTTCCAAAAGACAAGGGGACGTAATTAATTGGCCCAAATGGGTGACAAAAACACAGCACAGGAGTGACAGCGATGGTGCTGGCAGAAGGGGAACAGGAGCAGAGCCCGTTGGAGGTTTGCTGTCGCCTCTCCAGCCTTTCCAAAGAAAGCTCTTAGCTCTAATGATTAGGTTGATTGAGCCAATTTTAACAGCACTAGAAAACAGAGAGAAAAGGAATCTCAGGGTTTCAGCTACTGGATTTCTCATCTTTGTTAGGTTACAGCTGACTTCATTTCTTATGCAATGGGACTAAGATAAGAGCAGTCCTCAAGCCACCTCTCTTCTACTAGACTCTACTACCAAGTGAAGCTTCTTGTTCAGTCCCAGGCAGCCACCCAATTTCTAGATGTTTTGTACCACAGGTCTGGTTTATTTCTCGTGGAATTGTCTTCCCTGCCTGCGCTGGGCACTTGCTTTTGGTCCTTTCCCTCCTTTTGCTTAGCCAGCTACTTCTTGCTCCAGCTGGTGTTGGGTGAATCAAATACTGCAGCCTCCAGAGCAGGTCATTGTGCCACAGGATATCTGTCAGAAAACCCAACTGTCCGCTCCTTCACACACAGTGTGAATTATAAACAGCTCTCTTCAGGGAGTGAGGGTGGCAGGGTCCTGCAATTTATCTTGCATGAAATGAGCTTGTTTGAATGGACTGGAAAAGCCAAGCCATTAATTTAGAACAGCTCCTGGACTCTGCAGAGCTGCAATTCCACCCTACGTATCCACTGCTGTAAAAGTTATGGGATTTTAATACCCTTTTCCTTCCTTTTTTAATTATTTTTCTCTTGATGCAGACCCTGTGCTGGCTGCTTCGGTTGCATCTGAGCATTTCTTCACCTCACCAGTTGTGTGTGAACAACAGAGTAAGTTTATTCGGTGTAAGTCCTCTTCCTTAAACTCATTAAAGTGTGCCAAGCCTCTCCAAGAGCCATTTGACAAACCCCTCTGAGCAGCAAAGCAGTGTTTATTATGATTATTACTGCTATTATTATTTTTCTCTCAGCTCCATCTGTAATGCAAACACCATTACATTTTAATTATCTGTTTGAAAAGGAGATTTACAAGCGAATCCTGCAGGAGCCTGGCCAGTCATACACAACAGACACCCCCCTGAGAGCCACCTCAGCAGGTGCAATCTGACATGGGAGGCACAAAAACGCTGGAGGGAACGGGGCTGAATGTCACAGCCACCCTGTACCCGCAGAGTCTTTTGGGACTGAAAGATGATGGATCACCCCTTCCAAGAGGGTAGTTTTCTAGCTCTGTTCTCAAGGAAGGAAGATGCTGGCAAAAGGGTGTTTCTCTGTGTTTGGTAAAGGGTTTGTCACCCATTCAGCAGTGAACAGACTCGGGAACCGGAGGAGCATCATCCTAAAGACAAGGGAATGGAAACGTGCTGGTTGCCATGGTGCCTCCTCTCAGACACAGCGATAATAAGTATGAGATCACGCCGACAGTTTGCCTCTGCAGACCCCATGCTGATGGCCAGCTGGAGATCCGGTATTCTTGGCCACCTTTCCAGATCCCTTTTCTAATCCCTTGCTCCTGAGCTCTGTCCCCTCCTCCGCTGTGCCCTGCAAAGGGAACTGGGAGCCTTTGCTGATTTTCCTCCCCTTTCTCACACTCAGGACCATGTGGAGGATTTGGCAGGGGTCACCTGGACTGATGTGGGTAAGAGGAACAGGAAGGATAAGTCATTAGGACAGGTGACCAAAGGGCATGCAAATGGCTTTGTGAAATACAGATGCTGCCAAAAGGAAAGGCACACTGAGGGAGTGAAGGCAGGTGAAGCCCGAGACAGGAATGAACTGTTGCAGAACCTGAAAGCCATTTCTCTCGTTTCTGAAGTTTGAAGTAAACTCTTTGCCTTGACCTCTTTTTCACACCCTTCCACTGGGAAGAATCTATTTGCCAGTTCTCGTCTGCAGTGCAGTCACTCCACTGCTTAATGTTCCCCAATTTCCATTATCCCTGATCTCCTCAAATGAAAGGCAGGAGCCCAGGCTGCTCCTCTGCCCCAGACAGAGGCAGTCTGCTCATCACACAGCCCTCCTGCCCGGGGTTGTGGGAGGTGGGTTCCCTCCTGCACAGCAGCCTCTTCCTGACTGTCCCCTGTGCTGGACACCTGTAGGGAGGAGGGACAGCGAAGCACAAGAGTCTTCTGCACTACAAAGCTCTTTTTCCCCTTCCCGCACTCCGCAGAGGCCAGGAGAAGGACTGCAGCATCCTGACTTACATGTAGCCACAACACCTTGATGTTAAAGGGTTCCCAAAACCTTGGCAGAGGCCCTCCTGCAGCTCCACAAAGCTCAGAATTCCCCTGGGAGGAATGACACTGTGAGCTGTGAGATGAGAATTTTAACCCCCCCTGGGGTTACCAAATAAAAAAACCTGATTTTTAATAACCCTACCCATGTCTTCAGCTCGCATTGGCTTTCTCATTCTCTCTGGCTTTATCGTCCCCGACGTGAAGAATACGAGGATTTGAAGAATTAACTGAATTAATGAGAGCTGATTATTAATGTTCAGAGCTCAATAAAAAAGGGAGAGAGAGAAATAAAACACCAAAAGAATGAGCTGAAAAATAAGAGTAATCTTTCATTCCCCCACAATGAGATGCATTGAGTTATTGCTGTACTTAACACTGAAGCACCACAGGAATGGAAATAAATACCTCCCATTAGCCACTGGAGGACCTGAGGGATTTGCTGCAAGCAGATGGCCTGGTCAGGGAGAGCAGATGACAGTGAGGAGAGGGCGCTGAAGACTGAGGCCTCGGGCAGCTGTGAAACCCTCAGCCTGGTTCTGTGGCCAGACCACCAAAGATCCCGGCACCACCTGTGCTCTGCTCAAGGATCGCAGGAGATTCTGGAGCTGGGACAGCATCAGAAGCTGTTTAGGTGTTAACTCCAGTAAAGCTTTTGCAGTGGGTATTGGAGAAGGTGGCTCCTTTGCACCACTGAGTACCTGACCTGTAGTTCCTCATTAACAGTGAGGGTGGTACAGACAGAACCGTCAGCGCTCCCACATGTTCAGGTACCAAAACTCAACAGGATAGGGATTGTCTGTGGAAGCTCGAGCTCAGCCCCCTGTAGCAGAGATGTCCCTAACAACCATGCTACCTTCCCTTCATCCCTGACTCCAGAATAGCTTCGCCCCTCCAAGAAAAGCCAAGCTTTTAATTATCTGCAAAGAAGGGAGCACAGACCTGACTGCCTCTGCTCCTTCTGCAGGGGCGGGATGGTCCAGGACTGGAAGAGCTAATGGTAATTGATGTTTCCTTTCCCACCTGCTCTCTCCTGCTTTGTTAAACCTCACAAACGCTGCTGTCTCTGGGGAAATGTGGCAGAGGAGGGAGCCTGTACAAAAGAACAATTCCAGTGGCTCAGCACAGCACTTGGCTAAATCACATCCAGCCTCTTCTGCAGAGCAACCGAGTGTTGTCTGAACGGCTGCGTGGAGGTTTAATTTTCGCATTGTCAATGGATGCTGTAATCACGTAATTAACCGAGTGCGGGAGATAGGCATTTACAGCGAGCCGAGGAAGCCAGGGCATGAAGCAGATGCTTGGGAGAGCAGAACAACTTTTATTTGAGCTCTTCTAGACCTGGAGAAATTTTAATACTTGAGAGATGAAGGAATCGCGTTTGGATAACAGTGGTAGCCAAAAGAAGCAGCTTTGGTTTGCTGCCTTATCCCCTAACCGAACCAATCCAGGGTTGTGCTTTCCCCTGCACTGCCCCAGGCTGAGGGTCTGGGTGCTCACTGAGGGGTAAATCCTAACATCCACAGGCTTTGGGAGATGCTGATGTCTGTGGTCCTACAGCCAAAAATCTCATGATGTTTTGTCTCCCACAGCTTCAAGATTTCTCCCTACGCCAGCAGTCCCCACTGCGTCTGTTTTTCACAGCCGCCACACTTCTGCCACAGTTCATTACTGGTTGGACTGGGCTCTGACCGCTCTATATCACAATGACACTGGTGTTTCTTCTGCTGAGGTTTTGTGTTTTTTCCAGAAGCGAGCAAAGGGCTTTTGGGACCAAACAGCAGCAGCTCCCCCCACTCCTGATGGAGCTGGGACCGTGCCGGGTTTGTCATGGCACCTGGCCCCAGCCTAAGTGCGTCATATCAGAGTAATCAGCAATCTTCAGCGAGGCAGCAGGCAGCAAGACGTAAGCACTGACTTCTTGTACTCGGCAATAGGCAGCTGATGACTTTTTCAAAGCAACTCTAATAACCCAGAGCGCAGACCATCGGCACAAACCTGGCAGCTGCATCCAGACAGCTCCTGTACACGGTCCGGAGCCCATTTTACAGGGAGGGCACCGGCTTCTGTGCCTTAGCCCTGGCCAGAGCTGGAGCAAGCAGTGACCGTGGTGGTCTCACCCTGTGCCAGCTCACCGCATGGCTCTGGCAAGCACAGAGACCACTCAAATATTCCACTGCAAATGCTGCCCCTGGGCTTCATCAGTGAGCAGTGCCCACTCAGCCCTGCTGATGCTGAGTGGGGACCAAATCTTGCAGCTGCTGCAGACAAGCCCAGTTCTGTCATTTCATCCCTTCTCTGTGCTGCTTTTCCTAAACGTGGGCTGAGGATCAGACCATGACATGCCCAGCAGCCTCCATAAAGCATCTTCTTCTGACCCTCACTCTCTCTATTCATTTGAAGATATTTTAGGGTCAGAAAATGTAATCTATCTGCAGGGAAAACTTTCTTCCTCAGTGGCTATTGACCAAGGAAAGAGACTGTCTGCAGGAGGAAGTCCTATTTTTTTATGCAGGAAATGCCTCCCTAAGCCTGGGAACCCAGTACACAATTGCAGCAATGGAAATATCCTGGACACTTAGAGGTGCAACAAAAGCTGAGCTTGACCCATTTATCTCTCAGCTTCTCTCAGCACATCTAGCAGCAACGGAGAAGGACCTCACCAAATTTAAATTGAAAAATTTAAATGATAGCCTCTTCGTTCCTGCTTTTTGATTTCACGTTGCTTGGATCCTCCCCACTCTGAAATGTGGAGCCCCTGTGTCACCAGTGATATCTCACTTGCCTGTCCCCACCGCTGAACTGGAAATTGTTTTACAAAATTGACATCACAGGTCTGCTGACTTCAGCTAGGAGGAGACACCAGCTCACGGGCTGCAGGCAGCCTTTCATGGCTTGTGTGCAGGGCCAGGAACCAGGCGAGGATATCCAGCATCTTGGATTTACCCACGACATCACTGCTCCAGAGCCAGATTGGTGCCAGATTTCTGACACAGGCTTGGTGGAGCGACTCACAGTTTGTGGGGCTGTAAGTGAAAGGAACGTTCGTCCTGTGCTGCACATAGTCCCCCCCTTCAGACCAGAGGATAGGAAACCTCGCTGGTAGGTGCAGTGCGGGGAGCAGTGCAGAGCTTGTCTGGTCTGCAAGTCCCTGCCTGCGCAGCCCGCAGCCACCCACAACAGCAATTATTTACAGCTCTTTAGCTTCCTTTTGTCCTGCTCCGCTGCAGTTTCAAATCACTCCTTCAGTTGTGACAGTCAGTGAGAGCTGATGTGGCTCATCCTCTGGAACCGACAAGCGTGCACAGGAGCGATTATTGCAGAAACCCCATTTCATTTTTCACCCTGTGTCTTTCCTGATCCTCAAGCCATTAAATATCAACCACTTTCTCTTTCTTCTATTTCCCTTGAGCGACTCTCGTCAGCAGGCTGGAGCCCAAGTTATTTTTTCCATAACACCCCTGTGTGTTCACAGCTCCCCCACAGATGACAGGCTCCGTATTGTGCCAGGACAGGTGAATTGTTAAATGCATTCACGTCTGTTAACACAACAGTCGGCACAGTGCAGTCTCCTGCTTGAGCTGCCACACGTCCATGTGACGTCTAAGCAGCTGTCACTGAGCTACCGGGGAGGATCAACTGCACTGTGCAAACTCAGAGGTGTGGGAAGAGGTGTTTGCTTATGTAGCTGCTGTGAAATGATGCGATCTGTTAGTGAATGGCTCCTGTTCCAGTCTGGGTGTCAGAATCACACAAGAACCAGCCCAAGACATGGGAGCACGAGCCCTGTGCGGGAGCAGCGCAGCAGCAGCAAACAGCACAAGGTGAAGCTGGAGCCGTGGCAGGGGATGGTGGCACCCTGGATGTCCCGCTGCACGCTGGACCGCAGGACAAGCCATCCCTGAGCACACCAGGGTCTTGCAGGTAATTGTAACGCCCCTCCTCGGCTTACAGACAGCAGGGTGTAACTCAACACCAACCGGCCATGCCAGCACGAACATCACTGAAGCCTGCTGTTGTAGAATTTGCTTAGGCGCCCAGCAGCCATCGAGGTCGATGGCACCCAGATCCTTACAATCCTTTTCATACAGCAGGTCCTTCTGAAAGTCAGCAGAGCCAGCGGAAAGATTCCTGCTGATTGCAACAGATCCTCCTTTGGGATGGCAGCCTAGGACAGGGTCAGGAAACGGTTGGATGGGGCCCTGTTGGTTTCTTCTGTTCCCCCACGGGTGCACGTGCCAGGGCTCTTCAGAAGAAGGGGCACGGTCAGACCCAGGACGTGAGCAGTAAATTGTTTGCAAGTGCTAGCTAGGGCAGGAGAAGGAGTCAGCAGTCCCTGGGCAGTTTTACGATCAGATTTAATTTCTCAAGGGTATCGGTTGCTGGTTCACGTAGTCCCTGTCATGTGTCCTTGGCCAAAACCTAGCAATAGGAATATGTGGGTGGCAGAATAACTCTGGATGAGACAGGAATAGAGACTCTTATCAGCAGAATGAAATCATCAGCCCTTTATCGGTTTGAATTGCTTACCTTCAGTCTCCCAAGGAGTCAGGTCTCCAGCTGATAGATATCAGCTGAGAATCTTCCTCATGGCAGCATTATCAGCAGAGAATGAAGTCCTTAGAAATGTGCATTAATCTTCTAGGAGGGAGCATTTGCATCTGTGTGCACAGTTGAGTTTTGCCTTGAGATGTGCCAGGGTTGTCTCTGTTTAAAATGGAAGCTGTACCAGCACAGCACAAGGCAGAACGCGTGCCACCGCAGCACGGAGCACAAAACCAGGCTCAGGTGTAAATGCGGCTTCTTGCAGTCATTTACAAACCTGGCCAAGATGAACCCACGCTGTTTGGTGTCCTCTCTGCATTCAGAAGCACAGGTAACTATTTCAGGCTTTCTGTTGAGGGCTGTAGTCCCTTTTAACTCCAGCAAACAGCTGTATGAGGCCACACAGGGATCGGAGGAGAGGAATTAAGCTGTGAGATGGCTGGTGAGGTCATGTAAGACCATGAAAGCTGTAATTTTCCTGCAATTGATTTCCTAAAGACAGCTTGTGGTCTGTGTGCAGTGAAAGCCAATTTAAACACAAAAGATGAGCCTTTCCAACACACCTTGATTGGCAATTGTGATAAATTCCTGTAATTACTATTGACTCCACAGAGGGTTTGCGTTTGTTAAAAGATGTTGCTGAAATGACAGCCCGGCGACGGGATAAAACAGGCAGAAGGGAAAGCTGCACTGAGTGCCTGTCTTTGCAGAGCAGATCTGTGATGAGCCGCCAGCCTCCCTTCGCTCTCCCACCAGGATCTCATTTCTCACAGCCAGGTAATGCACAACAAGTTCGTTCTGTTCTGATTCCTGGCCAGGTGGTTTCCAGTGTGGCCATTTGTTATTCAGTCCTTGTGCTAGACCACGGAGCCGTGTGTGCTTGAGTTGCAGGGGGGTTAGTCATAGGAATAAAATATTTAGAAATGTGAACCGTTTCACAAGTCTCTGTGGTCTCCACCAAGCATTGAGAAATAATTAGTATCATCCAGAAATGTTTTGATCTCTTTTTAAAGAGTCACAAGTTTAACGATGCTGTGGCAGCTTCATCTTCTAATTTCTGATTCTGCAAGTAGCTCCTGCTTCGTGTTTTCAAGCTTTTATCATTCCCCCTCTCCTTTTTTTCAGGAAAACTGAAATTGTGATGTTCTTGCCATGATCCAGCTGCTAAAACTGCGAGAAAAAAACCAGAACAGAGACCCACGAGAACAGGGTAAACCAGGCAGCATGGCTGCACCTCCCTCAAGATTAATCAGGAGGTCTGCAAATCCTTAGTCTCCAAAGTCTTTCCAGATCCATTGGAAAGTTGTTCTTGCCTCAGAGCTTCCAGGACAAGAAGAACAAGGAAAGATGAAAACTGCAGATGGACTCTGTTAAATCAGCAGTGGCTAGGTGGAGTCCTGGGCTCTGCTGCATCAACCTCAGTGTGATTTGGAAGGAGCTCAGGATGGAAAGAGCTTCAGAATTAGTTTGGTTCCATTAGGGAAGGAGAGTATGAGCCCAGGTCACTCAGGAGCTGCTGGTGGGTGCTGAGCTCTTTGAACAAGCAGACTTCGTGTTCATCAAGTGCAGCATTCCCTTCCCTGCTCTTTGGAGACAGCCCCAGAGCCCAGGCTGGTTTGTACCTCACAGATCAAGGAGGACACACCTGCAGTCACAACAAATGCCAGTCTGCACGACCAAACCCAAAGGGGTCAGATATTTTCCCTGTGGAGAGAAAATTCTGTATTGACGTCGCTATTTGTCTCCAGAGTGCAAACAGCTGATAAGCAACATACAGACAGAGGCTGTGTCTTCCGTGACAAGCCTCCAAGGCAAGCATGAACCACACTGGCTGTGCATGAACCTGCCCTCATACCTCAAACCTGGCCTGCTGTGTGGTTGTGCCAAGCTGGACCAGAAGCCGCCATTCCAGCTGTGAAGAGGAGAGTGAAAGCAAAGCGTCAGACTGGGAGAGAACAGCAGTGAAATGAGCATCTCGTAGGAGGCCTCTGCTCATCACTGTGACGATGATTTGACTCATGCACTTGTGCTTTGGGGCTTTCCTGCCCAGGAGACAGAGCACTGATGATAACACTGCACCTTTGCTAAAGCAGAGCTAGCATTTAGCAGCTGCAAAGCGACCAGTTCACGCTGGAGTCATCAGCTTCTGCAGCACAGGAGGGCATGAGAAACATCAAGGGCACAGCAAGGGCTGCAGTCTCCTCCCAGCAGCTTGCCTTGGTGTTTAGAGTGAGTTTGTCGGTCCCTCGTGCCCAGGTCCGTTGGCAAAGTGCAGGTTAGTGCTGCACACGTGTGTGGGATCAATGGCCCAAGTGCCAGCAGGTCCCAGCACACACCACACACATCCCAGTGCACCACTACACCGACTCGGAGGTGACCACCTCCACCCTAGAATAGGATCATAGAAACATAGAATCATTAGCAATTGGAAGGGGCCCCAAAAGATCATCTAGTCCAATCCCCCTGCCACAGGATCACTTCACTGGAGAAGTTATACAATCAGAATCACTCTGGGTTGGAAGGGACCACCTCATCATCCAGTTCCAACCCCCACACCATGGGCAGGGACACCCCAACCTAGACCAGGCTTGCTAGAGCCTCATCCAGCCTGGCGGTGCCTGGCTCAGCTCACTGCCGAGCAAAAAGCTACTGCAGTTTTGTGTGCAGAGAACTTGTGGGCAGAGAAAGAGTGAACTTCTGGCATTGGTGAACATTTCTAAATCAGCTCTTCCAGCAATGGCTGAGCCAGCGCTGGAGAGTCCAGCACAGGAGAGTCACAAAGAGCCTCTCCACTGTTCTCTGTGAGGCTCTGTGTTCAACCCTAAGACCTCTGCTAAAAGGAGGGGGAAACTTCCTTTATCTCCCCAAATCTACGTTTGAAGACCCAGTTGTCTCCCCTAGATCCTCAGTGGTTTTAATGGGAATCTGGCGCACACAAGGGAAGTGATCATGACCTGGATCTTGCTTTGTGCACTGACGAGGGGAGAGACAGGCTGTGGTCATTACCCAGCCTGTCAGAAAGGCGTCTTGACCTCATCTTGCCAAACTGGGACCTTATTCCGTGTGGGAAGCTCCTCGCTCCCACCAGGATGTCTCAGAATTAACCCCATGGAAAGCACATGTGTGCAGACCTGTGTTACCGTGCAAGAGGACTAACTGGGAAACTGGGTCCTGCATCTGCCGTGGGGAAGAACAGATCTCAAGCAATCAGTTTCTTCACCTGCCTTCTGCCATCATCAACTGCATCATGTGAGATCAGCTCCTTTCCTCCTCTGTCTCAGCCATGCCAGTGCAGCACCACGATCCCAGCAGAGCAGTTTCCTAGAAAAGCTGGTTTGGTGAACGGCAGAATCCCACCTGCCCCACTGCTGACAGACCCTTCCCCGTCATCCCCACCTCGCCTCAGCAACTGCAGGAGCTCTGCACTACTGCAAGTCTGCTCTTACTAGCTTAATCCCTTGAATTCCAGCAGTATGCAGATGGATTCCTGGTGTGTTCTGCTTTCCAGCCGAAGCCCAGCGAGGGCACTGTGTGTCTCACAGCTCCAGCATGAGTAATCTGGGGGAGGAGATGGGTGAGGGTGCAGGAAAAGAGAGAGCATCTCCAAATCCTTCAGCTCTTCACTTGGACACCGTGAGTGAGATCTTGGAATACGTTGCTGTGGAAACAATCAAAGAGGGGGTCTGTGTGTGAGTGTGTGTTTTAGTAATCCCAAAGGGGGCCTTTAATTTGAATTCTTAGCTGTGTTTTAAATTGGAGAGAAGGAAAAAGAAGCAGCTGCCAGAAAAGGAATAATAAAGGGGGGGGGGGGACACAAGAAAAAAGCCCACATGAAACGAGATGGGGGAGAAAGGGAAATCAAAAGAATTAATTCACTGTAACTCTCAAAGAATTCATTAGGGTTACAACAAAGCTCAGCTTAATTTCTCTCCTATTGTCATTAACAAGTTTGATGTAGGTCCAGCCTGAAAGGCAGCAAGAGTGTCTCTCCCTCTCCCTATTCCCAGGGGACCAAGCAGCTGTCTGCAAATTGCTTCATGCAGGGGAACAAGGTTTCTTTTCTTTCCTCCTTGTGTCTTGCTTTGTCTGGCCACACCAGCACTAAGCAGTGCCCCAAGCGCCTGCCCCATCACTTCCCACTAATCGCAGCATCTGTCCTCCCTCCTGGACTCTGTGGCTGGGGACAAACCATTCTGTTGCTGATGAACCTGAGCTGTTATTTGTTACTGTCCTGCAGCCTGAGTACCTTGAGCTTAGCAGGGTTACTTCGGGGCTCAGCAACAGCCTCCCTGGGCCTGTGGTTAAGGGTTGGTATTGCTGCAGTGAGCCTTGTGCTGCTCTTTAGTCTAAAGGTCACTGCTAGTATAAGAGCAGCCTCCCCGTGAGTAAACTTACGCTGCGAACCGGAGCGGTTTGTACGCGTTGGAAAGACCGATCCTGGACTAAGGGCAGCAGGGAAGCACACCTAACGGTCTTGAGGGTGTCAACGAGGTTTTGTCTCAAAGAGATGAACTTCATGGTCCAGGAGGTCCTTCCCAATCTGTTGCTTCTATGCTTTATGCTGTTTTGTACTACAATGAGGTGCCAAAGGGTCTGCGTTACGGTGCAGGCTGTGTTCAGTCACACAGGCACAGAGCAGGGGCCAGTGCCTGATGCTCAGGGAAAGAGACAAGATTACATTTGAGATGAATTCGGGGCGGACAGAGGTGCCAGCACATGCACGTCGTGGAAAGGGCACTGATCTCAGATGCCAGGATCGGGCTCCAATGTTCTGCTGCAGAGAATTAGCCCACTAGACGAGACAAGACAGACAGTAGCTGGGAGGGGTCCAGAGACACAGCGAAAGGAAAGGGCTTGGCCAAGTCCAGTCCTGGTGCTATTTTTAGGCACATTTCCCCATCCCCTGGGGAGGAAATGGGAAAACGCTGTTTGGTCCTGCTGCCTTTCTAAAGGATGTGGAGCTCAGGTGACAGAAGTCCTGCCTTTGGGCCATTATTAATCATCTATTGGACTCGTAAGTGCAGTTTTTAGAAACCAGGAATGCCCAGGGAGGTGAAGAAGTCAACAGCTGAGCAGGACGGAGCTGATTAAGCCTTGTGTAACCCTGTTATGTTGAGAGATCCATGTGAGGAGGTCATGACCACGATGGAAGTGCCCTGTGCTTGGTTTTGTCCCAACACATGAGAAAAGCAGCCTGTCAGAGATAAGCCTCAGAGTCCTGGCATGCTGTCAGGAGCAGCTTTACCTCATGGACCGGCAATTAGGACACAGTGAGTTCCCATCAGCTGGAATCACTATGCTTTGGCAACGTTCTCCCTTCCCACTTGGCCATTCCTTGCCTGGATCTTCCAGTTTTCAAGCACCACAGCTCCAAGCCTTGGCTCAAGAGCAGAAACCTCTGCTTGCTTTCCACCATAAACAAAACTGCTCCTGGCAGCCTTCCCCCTCCCTCCCCCAACTCTTTGCAACCGGTACCTTCCTTGAAGAAGGATAGCAAGAAAGAAGATGCATAGCTGTAATAGATCTTCCCCACTGGAGTGTACATTAAATTTAAGGCTTTGCTCTGGACTCTGAATGGTCGGTCATTAACGCACCTCAAACCAGCAGCATAAAACAATCCTCCTAAGTGCTACCATGAAAAATGGTGGCAGAGATCAGAAGTGATCAGAATGCAGACGGGAGCTGCAGCTCTCGGCATAAAAATGATTAATGAAAATCCCCAGCATCCTTTCTCCTCCTTGCGAGGGAGGAAGCAAGCGAGCTTGACAAGAACAACGGCTCCTCGCGTGAGGAGGATAATAGCAGGAATGATGTGTCTCCAGGAGATTCCCAAGGCCTTGTGCACACATAACAAATGGCCCTTGTCACTTTTGGGAAACTTATGAAGAAAGATCTCCAAAGCCAGCACAAGCAGTGAGGGAAAAGAACGAAAGGTTTGACCCAAAAGAGCTTGGAGACACCTCAGCTCTGCTCACCCCTCGCCTCCGTTTGCTCAGCAAAGTGATTCTGCAGTGAGCAGAAGGAGTTGGGTCCCCAGGCTCATAAAGTATCTGTCGGTGTGTGACAGCGGTAAAGCCATGAAAAGGACTGCAGGATGCAGAGCTGCAGATCCCAACCCTGGGTTAGAGAGAGCAGAAGCTACCACTGAAGTGCTGCCCATGCTGCTGGGGCAGACGCCAGGCTCAGGTGTCCAGGCGAGCAACAAGGATGCTGTGGCAGGAGGCTTAGCAGAGCTCGTTTTCTTCCTGACTTGAGACAACCTCCTTACGGGAACAGCGCGATGATCCTGCAAATACAAGAGCCAGTTGCCACACAGGAACAGCCAGGCCTTTTGTGCTGGTTTTGGTGCCTTGCAGACTCAGTTTTATCCCACTTGGTTTGCATTAGCCCGCTGGCAAGGCAAGGAGGGATTCGGTGAGGGGGTCACACTAGGAAACTGCTTTAATTTTCTGCTCTGCCTCCAGCTTCCCTGTGACACTGTAAATCACTGAAAGCAAGAAACATGAAGATAGATGGACTTTGCAATGCTTGGCTGGTGCTGCCCAAAGCTCACGGGGACCATCTAAGAGAGTGCAGTCAACACTGCTCCGGGCAGCTATTTGTGCGCATGCAGGGAAGGCAGTTCAACAGAGCCACGGTCCTGCAGGCAGTCACTCAGGAGTGAGATAGTTTCCCTTTGTGAGTCATCTGGTAAAACTTTGGACCTTGCAAATGATCTGTGTGGATTTTTCCTTTGGTGTCTCTCTCACAGTCTGTATTTGAATGATGGGGATGGCAGTGCCCGCTGCTCTCCTTTCCCATGGGCTTTGGTTTGAGCACTTGCTGCTAAGGCACCATCAGCTGCAGCTGTGAGAAGATTCCATGAATGTCTGAAGAAGATAAAGGCAGGTCTGAAGAAGATAAAGATGCTGAAGAAGATAAAGGCAGGTCCTGCACCAGGGTCTGCTCTTTGGGTATCTGCCAGAGCTCCAGGACTGGCTCTGACAGGGCTGGACAGCAAGTAGGTGAATGTAGGTCAGATGCCACTAATTCCGCTGAGAATAGAGAAGAATGGGTTTGGCTCCAGCAGCAGCTCTCGCAGCTCTGTGACGAGCGATAACAGCCCATCGCTGAGTGCTGGGGTTGGAAAGAAGCATGATTTGGAGCTGGAGGAAGAGCTTCATTCCACCTTCTACCTGCTGAGAGCCACTGCACAGTGATGACTCCCCTCACCCAGATGGCCTCATGTGAGCACACTCTGACCTGTTGTCACTGCCTGCTCATCCCAGTGCTTCACCAAGGTGGGCTCTGACCTCCCAGGCTCAGCCAGGTTCTTCCAAGGTATTGGCCTTCCTCTGTGCAGGTCTGGGATAAGAGCGGCCAGTTGCAGGGTCGTCCGTTGGTATTTTCATCCTTCAGCATGGTGGATGAAGACACTGATAAACAGCTGCTTCCATATAAAGTCTATTTTTGGTCCCCAGCTCTCACACGTGGCCATGTGAATTATCTTCCTGCTCACCTGCTTCGTGAACAGCTGTTAAAGCCTTCTGGGTCTTCGAATGCTTGTGCCCAGAGCCTTGTGATAAGGGCTGGGGATTTGCTGCTCCTTTACTGTAGATACAAGTGAAGATTTTTCCCTCCTTACAGTCAGATCTTTCCCATGGGGCAGCATCTCCAGGGAAGACCCACAGACACCCCTGGGGCTGCATCAAATCTTGGTGGATTTCACAGCCTGTTAAATGCCCAATCCCTTAGCATTTCCCTGCTCCAGAGATGCTCCAGTCTGGAGGGACCTATGGCTGCTGTAGCTCCCAAGTCAAGGAACTGCAGCCACATGTCTCCTAGGAGAAGGGCAGAGGAGAAACAGGGGAATATCATCATCAGTCATGGAAAAGTTAAAGGAAGAAGAGCTGTGGGTGGGAGCAGTGTGCAAGGTTGGTTCTGCTTCAGCTCCCTGCATGACTCTGCAGCAGCCGTGGTGCAGAAGTATCAGCTTTAATTCTCTCTCCTGCTTCTAAATGTATTTTCTATTATTTTCTGTCTTGTCTACGCAAGACAGAACTCAGGATAGATTTAGATACCTGCATTCTGTGGCTGTGTGTTTCTTAGTGCCATGGGACACTGATTTCATTTGGATTTCTGATTTATTTTACAGTATTATTTCACAGCATTGTGAAATAATTAGAATTATTAGAGTCAAAATGTTCTTTGCTGCCTCTTTCCATTAGGCAAAGCAGCTCAGACTGTCGGGTCTTCGGGGAGGGAGGAGAAGGTTTGTTTTTTACCACCTCCCACTCTTTTGTCCTTCACGACCTTTACCTCTTTGGCTAAAATTAACATTCCTGAAAAAAAAGAAGAGGTGGGGGATTGGTGCCTCTTCCCACTGCAGCAGCCACTCCTGCAGAGAAAAGGTTATTCTTTTCACAGCACCGCTATAGGGCAGATCGGATGATACGAGCTGCCCTTTCTCGGGCTAAATCATCAGCTCTAGTACGGTTTCCTTCTTCCATTATCGCTGTCCTCTCCCTGGAACACAAGCACTCACCATGTTGGCTGTAACCCCACTGTCCCTGCTGGCTGGCAGATGGGAAGCCAAGCTGGAGGTTCAAGTCATGTCACCATTAAGAACCAGCACAAGTGTCATGGTTTCTGATGTAGCCCTTCAAGTCACTGGCAGAGCTGTTATCACAGAAAAATAAGAACTAAAACCCCCCAGGAGCCCTGAGGCAGAGCCAAGTGAGTTGGCGACAGCCGGTCCTGAAGGTTGGGAGTTTTGCAACTGGTTTGGCTGGCTGGGAAATTTTAGCTTTTAGGGAATAAGCCAGTCAAGTGAGAGCTGTCCTGGGGATAAGCAGGAAGGAGGTCCCATCGTGTGAAATCAAGCAGCCACATTTCAGAAGGGCTATTCTGAGTGATCTAATCTGAAACACTGCTCTGGGGTCTAATGGGCTGAGGCAAATCAAGCCCCGAGCACATGCACTGGGAATCAGAATTTCAGTCTGCTGGGAAGAGCCGACAGACCTGCCTTTCCTCTAGGAAAAGGAACTGTTTATAAACAGCAGAATGTTTGGTTCCAGCCTGTTACTTTGTTTGTTGGGGCAGACTCGGTGTCGTTTCTCTCGCTGTTACTGCCTCACTGTGTTTCAGAACGAGCCGAGGGCTCCTGTGCTGGTATGAAGCTCGCACTGACCTTGGGCTGGTTCATGCTGGTGCTGAGACACTGACTTTGGGGACATCCTACTTGGTGACCTGCAGGGGCAAAGATCCTTCTTGCCCAGTTTAGGGATGCTTCCTTTCCTCTCCTCCTGATCCTGCACAGCCAGCTGCTCTTAAGGAACTCAGAAGGAACGAGAGGAGCTGGTTTTGATTCGTTTCACTTGAGAATGTAGTGCCTCGCCTTTCACATCTGTAGGAGCCCTATAGCCAGCATGGGATTTTGAAGTGTTCTGTATTAGCTGCCTGTCTCTTGTCCTGTTCCCTGCTCCCCTCCGAGCCCTCTCATTCCCAATTCCAGGAGCCTTCTCAAGCCTTTGAGCTCCAAACACCCAGCAGTCACCCTTGTGTCTCTGTTCACCAACAAAGAGAAACCTTATCTTCTGATGGACACATACAGCACATTCTCTGTGACATTTAAATCTCCCTTTGTAGCCAACTCAGATATTTTTGCTGTTAAAAGAAGACTGTAGAGCCGGGTGATTTCATTACTGCAAATGTTATTACAGTGAAAGCCTGTTTAAGACATAATGTCACTGAGGGGAAAATAGGATCTAGCAGCAAGTGTGGCCTGATGGAGGGTGCTGGGATTCATCACAGGCTCAAAGAAACCCCTCAAACATCAGACCTGCTAATGGAGCAGCTTTTTTCTTCATCAAATCGAACCAGCCACTTCCTCAAAGCCTTAAGGCTAGGAATTAGAAAGAAGATTGAAAGGAATTAGGCACCCAGCTCTCGCTGACTTTATATTTGAGCTCCTAAGCTGTTCTTGCTGCTTTAGAAATTATAGCTGGGCTGTGGCGTTCCCAGTCCCTCGGACCCGGTGAATAGAAAAGCTTTGTGTTAACATCAGCCACGGCCTCAAAGAACACTGCTGCTGCTTGCCTGGGCTCTCATCACTTAGCTTATGGGTTAGTGCCCAAGAGCACTCGAGAAGAGGAATCGTCACAGACAGGTCCCTGCCTCCCTGAAGCCGGTGTGAATTTGCTGGGGACCTGCCCCCAATTTCCACCCTGATGCAGATATAATTTCTTTCTTCTGCAAAGCAGATTTCCCCAAGGATTTGGGATTTGCAGGAGTAAAAGCTGAGCTTCTAGAGCCAGAGGTGTCACACAGACTGATCTGCACCCGGCTCTGGGAGCGTGCAGCTTGGTGCACGAGGCTCGAAGCACCCTGCAGAGGTGGTGGTTACAGAGCAGAACTCCAAATGGAGCTGCACCACACTCCAGCCCGCTGCCTTCAAGGGGCTGGTTTCTAGTGCTGGCTGGCTCTGGTTTGAAGATCATTTTGCTCTGCGAGATACTTGTGACCTTGATCCCTCGCAGGGGCTGTGAGTAGTTCTCTTCCATTTGACATTGTTTTCAGCATTGAAACACAATGAGGATCGAGTCAACGGCAAACCTCTCACCAGCTTGGAGAAGGTTTGGAGTGTGCCCCAGCCTGCTCTGCTAACGAGACGTGACAGGCTGAAGCGAACACTTAGACAGAAACATCAGGATTTCACAGCGTACTTTGCCAGCAACTTACTGGTTTTTCAGCTGTTTCTCCCTTTGATATTTTTCCTCTGTGGGCTGCAGCAGCTCAAATCTATCCCAGGCTGCTTCTGACATTAACAAGACACTGGTTGACAGGCAAAATGCATCCACGAGCAGCTCAGTCTCCCCAACTAAGTAATCATAAACAAGGCAAGTTCGCAGCCAAGCAAGCGGCTGCCTTTCTCCCTCTGGACAAGGGCTGCTTCCGCACACACTGAGGCTCTGCAGGTTTTACAGCTCTCGGACAATGAGTCTGGTGCCTGCTATTTCCTCTACTTTTTTTTTTCCCTTTTTCTTTGTTTTAATGGAAAACACCTCAGCATCACCCCAACTCAAGAGGCCCTCTCCAGCAGGGAATCAATAGAGCCAAGTGACGGGGCTTTAACTTCCTGGCGGGTGCAACTGGAATGGGCACAGAGGAGCTGAGTTACTCACACGTTCTCTCGTCCAAGGCTTTATTACCTTTGATCACATTTCTTACAGATATGTATTTGGGGGCTGGGAGAGGATTCAACAACACACAACTTCTGCACCAGACGTGGGCAGGGTGAGGAGGCTGGGCTAGACCTGGGGAGAGCCCCCTGGCTCACCTTGAGCTTTGCAATTCCTTTCCAGGCTGCTAGAGCATCTATAGAGTCCCCAAAAGGAATCTTCATCCCTAACCTAAATGTAGGGATTTAGGTCTTCATTACTTTGATAGAGCTGGCTTTTCCTGGGGCTGACCAGCCACTTGGCTTTCCCTTTTCAGATGAATTTTCTATGCCACATTCCAAGGCAGCCTGCAGCATCCCCACCTCTGCAATGCTTCCCCCGTGGTGCAGCCAGGGTGTGAGTGGTGCAGCCAGCCTGTGCCATGGTGTGAGTACAAGAGTCACCTCGTGCACCTGGGCAGCACAAGAGCCAAGTAAACCACATTTGCTCAAACCTCACCCTGTGTATTCACGATGCTGCTCTGCCGCCTTGCACTCTCCTCCTCAGCGATGCCACCTCCTCACCCCCGCTCTGAACTTAGGGTTTAATTTCCCCTGTTATGGCAGAGCTCTCTGCGCCCTCTGCCACCTTCCTCTGCAGAGGCTCCACCAAACAGCTGGTGCGGGCTGAGGCACAAGCTCCTGTGTGTGACTGAGCGCAGTCTGTCTCCGTTGCCTTGCCGGTGGCTTTGGACTGGCAGCAGTCAGTGTGTGAAGCGATGGATCTCTGACCTTCAAGACAGAGCTGTGAAGACCGCGGTGCATTTGCATCCACGGGCAGTGCAAGGCCTGGAGCAAAGCAGCTCTGGAACTCCCTAAAGCCCCTGCCCCTCTTTCCCGGAGCAGTTTCCCTTCTCTCCCGGAGCCGTTTCGCAGGCTGACAGCGCGCAGATTTATGTAAAACCAGAGCAGCCTCCAGTGGCTGCAGCTGTGAACTTTCCCAAACAGCCCCTGGAGCCCCCAGCCCTGACCCCTCCCCGCTCCAAGCTCAGCCTAGGAGAGTGGGGGAGAGCTCGGAGCAGCGGGTGCCCTGTTTATTCTGCTGGGAGCCGATTTCGTCCCTAATTGAGCTGAAAAGGGCTGCCGCAGCGGTTTCTGACAATAACTGAGACGAGAGGCAGTGTCACTGCCTGTGCCAGCATCCCACCCTGCTGCAACAGCAGCATCCACTGCAGCAGGCACCACTGCCAGCCAGGGGATGTGGGAAATCTCTGCCAGTGCCACCCTTGAACTGTCCTGTCCTGCAGGTTCGCTCTGCGGTGATGCCCATCACTGGGAAGTCAGACCCTACCCCAATGTCCCCATGGCTGTGCTCCCACATAACCTCGACCTGCCAAGGACTGGGTGATCCTTCTCAGGCACCACAGAGGGACAAAACTTGCAGGGAAGTGAGGCTGAAGGACACACTGGTGTCCTGCCCTGCAGCTGGATGCTTCCAAGATGGAATAGCTTTGGCTGCCAGGAGGAGAGAGAAAGCATTTGGGTTTGTCTGTTAAATTCTCTCCCTGTGCCTTGGTGATTAGTTCAAGAGTGATTTTTGCTTCTCAGGGCCCTCCAGGGCAGAACAGGCAGAACTCTGACCAGGTGGTGCTTAGAAGGAGGTGGGAACTGAACAAGATGTATGTGAAAGTCACAGCAAAGCCCAGGCGCTGCTCGTGTCCCTGCCAAGGCTGCTGACCCCTCCCAGTGCTCTGAGCAGCCTCTTGCCTTCAAGGACAGGAGCCTCAGCAGCAACATCTGAGCTGGTAAATCCTGCTGGGGGCAACCAGTCTCTGCTTCAGCACCAATGCTCATGAAAAACAAGGAGAGGAGGTGAGGTGAGGAGGTCTGGTTTGTGTCTAAGAAGCATCCTTCAGAACAAGATCGATTGCTGACACCTTTTCTTGATGCCGCTGTCCAGGCATTTCAAAGCAACTGAGATCTCATGACACAACAAGCAGTCACTGGCTTTGTTGGGGACTTCCGGCTGCTTTACAAAGCAATTCCAGTATTATTATTGGAATAAAAACAACTACTAATCCTCTGCTTAAATGACCAGTAAGTTCCCTGCAGGCAGTGCTCTGCCAAAACATTTATCCTCCTAATTTTACTTCATGTAGGTTTTTTGAATTCAGATTTAACCTTCTGTGGTGGGGGTTGTAGGGACTGCTGGGAATGTAGTGCCTTGGTGCAGGGGAGGGAGAGCCTCTGCTTGTCTTGTTAAAGGTGTCTTAGAGCTGTGAAAGTGCAAATTTCCCTGCAGGTCCCTCCCCTCTGCTTTTTGGAGGAGCGCAGATGTGAAGAGCTCAACCTTTCTGCAGGTCACTGGAATCACACCCCTCATCCAGGGCTGTCCAGGGCTGGCGGCATCACACAGCAGGGAAATGCTACTGCCTTAGTGAGGACATCCAAGCCAGCCCTCAGCCCTCACTGTCACCTCTGTGGAGAGGAAGAGGCTGCGCCTGGACAGCCCGCAGGGCTGTACCCAGTAGCTCTGTGCCTGGAGCTGGTAGCAGTTACAGGAGCTGTCCCAGGATTGCTGATGGATGTGGAGCCAGCCAGGGCGTTTGGCACAGCAGAGCTTGGTGGGAAGCAGGGAGCTGGACCTTCTGTTCCCTGAGGATTGGGTGGATGTGCTGGACCTGCAGCTGTGAGCACTCTCTTAGTCTGCATGTGGGTCTCTCCTAGGACTGGTTAACACCGGGTGAGTATTTCTGCAGGTGCAGAGGACTGGAGCAAATGGAACAAAGTCCATCATCCCTGGCAGCCAGCTCCTACAGCAGCCAGTAGGAACGTCTTGGGGAAAGCAGTTACAACCAGGGCACATCCCAAATGCCTTCCTGAACACATGCTCCAGCTTCTGGGTGCTACCAAGTGGCAGGGCTAGGGCTGTACCCAGACTATGGAAGGCTGAGAGGTCTGAGACCCAGGTATGTCCAAAGTCTGTTGAAGCCCATCACTTAGCTGTGCACCAAGCGAGGGAGGAGCAGGCCTGTGGAACAACAGAAGGTGTTTGCTGCTTTGAGGGACCCTCCAGGCTCTCCTGGGACTGGTGCTTTCTGCCACAGATGCTGAAGGAGCACATCTAACCCTCATGGCACTGCCATACTGCTGTGCCAGTGGGTCAGGACAGGGGTCTGGGGGTGCCAAGTCCATCCTCAAAGCTTCTGACGTCACCTCCTGGGATACCCACAGGTTCAGCTGGAAACAAACCAGGAAGATTTCCTGGGTTTTACTTGAAGAGGAGCAAGGGAGGGAATGCCACAAATCTTCTGAGGATGCTGCATGTGTTTCCCTTCGTCCTCGGGTTGCTTTTCCCACCACACTCCTACTTTCCGATTTGAGTCAAACTTCTCAATCGAAAGCCGGCGTGTCAAAGGGAAGAGGAGAATATTCTGCCTGGACAGCGTTCAACTGAGACACTGCAGCTCTTGTGAACCGAACGGTGGGATTTCAACCGTATCAAAACAAAAACCTTCCATCTTTACCGTTTCTGTGGCTCCTCTTTTTTTACTTCTTGGTTTTTTTCACCCAGAACAAAAGTAGTCCCTGACTTTGACATCAATTTGTAACTAGTCTGGCTCCTCACCACAGACACCCCCCAGCCAGGCTTATTTCCTCAGCAGATGAGGAAAATGCCGCCAAGCCGTGGCTCTGCCAAATTCTCCCTGGTACAGGGGGAGGACAAGGTCAACTGCTCAAGAAAATGAGCAGGAGCATCCTCGAGAGGCAGCTGCGAATCGATGGTGTGGGCAACCGTGTCAGCAGCACCACTTCAGGGGCTTTTTCTTCTGTCCTCCGTGCGCCTGTGGCTTTTGGGTTGCTGGAGGGGGAGTGAGAGAGAAGCTGGCAGGAGAATTCCGATGTTATTGTTGCTGCTGTTCTCGCCGGCGTAGCAGTGGGCACTTTCGTGCGTGTCTGTGTGTGCCAGCCCCACGCTCGTGTCTCTCTCCCCGTCCCTCCCTCAGCCACCCATGCACAGCATGATCTAAACAAACCTGCCTCTGGACATGTCATGCCTTAAAATAGATGTTCATACATCAGCCCTTCTCTGGCAGCGGCGGCAGCAGCAGCGAGACATGGCCGACTGGATCTGACTGCAGCGCTCGCTCTGAACGGGAGATCACAGCCCTCGCCAAGGTAGAGTAGTGGGGTGGGCGTCTCCTCCCTCCTGCGTGTCTGTCTGTCTGTCTGTGCAGAGGGTGCGGGGCTGAGCCCGGCGCTGCTCAGCGATGCCTCTCCAGAGCTCACTCTGTGCATCCAGGCAGCCTCTGGCTCTTCCTCCCCTCCCTCCCAGCACAGCCTGACTGGCAGAGGGCTCCAGAGGCAGCCATGAGCGTGCTGGGGGCAGTGGGGTCCCAGCCCTGGGCTTGGCTGCCCAAAGGGGGGGGTTGGCAGATGCCCATGGGGGTTTGGGATGCCAGGAGTGCTCTGGGGTCTGTTGTGAGGTCCTGGTATGGGGGAGGTTCTTCTTCCTGCAGCACTTTTGGGGTCTGGCATGGTGGTGTGTTGGGGTTGGGATGCTGGAGGGCAGCCTTGGGCCTGAGGTCTCAGGAGCTACAGCCCGGGAGAGCTGCAGGCTTTTTTCCAGCCAGCTGAAGCAATAAGAGGGGCTGCTCTAGGCTAGTTACAGCCTTGTGCTGATGACTCAGTTCCTTTATTCAGACCCCTCTTCTGTCTGTTCCTTCATGCTGCCCAGGGCTGGCGGCCAAGGTCACAGTGGGTTTGAGGGCACGCAGCCATTTCCAGTGCCCTCTCCAGGTGGGCTTTGCCAAGTCTGGATTGACTTCCCAGTGTGAAGGTGCCCAAAATCCACCAGGGCAGGGGAAAGATGTCAGGGTGAGATGTGGCCCGTGACCCGTGCTGGGGCAGAGTGTGCTTGGCACCAGGGATAAGCAACACTGACCCCTCCTGTGCAGCAGCCTGAGACCCCAGGTGAGGCTTGAACTGGCACCCTGGAACTGGGAGTGGGGAAGGAGACATCCACGAGTCCCTCTGGGCTCCTTCTGAGCTCCCCCATGCCCTTGACATGTTTTCCTGCTCTCTACATTGCCAAGAAATGGCTGGAGGCTTCTTCCTTCTGCACCACTGGCTGCTGGCCGGTGCCTCCAGCAAAATGTCAGAGCAGACAGACAGGCACAGAGCCAGCCCAGGGTCTGAGCCAGCCCAAGGTCACTGTGCTTCCTCCCCCAAGGCCCAGAGACAACTGTCCCCAGTGCTGAGCTGTTGCTGGAGGCTGTGGTGCTCTCTGACACCTTGCAGGGCAGCAGCAGTGATGGTGGGAAGGAGGACTGTGTTCTCTGGTTCTGTTCTGAACTGGGTTCTGTTGCTGGGACAGCAGCAAACGGGCAGAGAGAGGCAGCGCCGACAAACCTCTGGCCATGCAGATGAGGTGCCCGGGGAGGTTTCCTGCAGATGTGCCACAGGTATCGGCAGGATCTAACGCTCTGAGAGCAGAGCTTTGGCCTAGAGGCTCTGTTGTGTGAAATGAACTTTATCATCCCCTGGCATTAACTCTTCCCACCCTGGACCAGTCCTGGGTGTTCAAGGGCGGCGGCAGCAGAGCTGCTGTCCTTGCAGGGGTTAACCCTGCCTCTATCCCTGCAGGCTTTTGTGCCTGGTCCATAGGAGTCTGGGTCCTGGCCAGGCTCTGTGTGGTGCCATATGGAATCCTCCACCTGTTTGGGGGCTTTTCCTCCCCAGTCCTGGTGGCTTGCCCAGACCTTGGCCGCCTCTCATTGCTTCTGATCACAGGTTGGCAGCTGCGGTTTCTTGAGCTGGCACCATCCCGCTGGCAGGCAAAGCCCCTGAGCCAGCTCAGAAGGAAGGTGGTCCTGTGTAGAACATCTCTTGCCAATGTGGCCTCAGCCCAAAGCCAGGGGCTGGAACAAAACCTCAGCCTGTGGAGACTCAGCAATCTGGCGGCCTCTCTGGCTTCCGTCACCAGCTCTGCCACCACAAACCTCTCCCCGGTGGCACTGCTGCTTGGAAGAGAGAGTAGGTGATACTGTCTCACACTGGGAACCACTGGGTAGCTGACCTGACACAGCCCTCTCATCAGGAAGGTGAGAACTGGCTGCGCTGGGCCAGTCTTTCTGCAAAGGGGATGGAGTGAGAGGTCCCCAGTTCTTCTAATGGCATCTCCACTGCTTCCATGACAGGACCGTGGGTGGCCGCAGCAGCAAGAGTGACCTCCAGGCCACTCTCCGGCCTTCGCGAACCCCCAGGTATGCCTTGTGGGTCTCGGCAGCCCCAATGGCTTTCCTGTCCAGGTTCTCCAGGAATGGCACCAGGTCACCGAGTCGGGGCATGCGGGAAGAGCGCAACAGCCACCCCATCCTCAGCGTCTTCGAGCTGGAGCGGTTGCTTTACACGGGAAAGACAGCCTGCAACCACGCGGACGAGGTCTGGCCAGGGCTCTACCTGGGTGACCAGTACGTATGGGACAGGGATGAGAACTCGGGGCTTCGGGGCTGGTTTTGTGAAACTGGGAAATCTGGGAGGGAGAGGCTGGGAAAGCTGAGGGAGAGGAGGCTGTGGTGGGTGTGATGGAGCAGGAGGGACAGCAAGGCTGTGCAGAGAGTTCAGAGAGGAGCTGGTGGAGGTGCAGTGATACTGACTTAAAAGTCAAGGATGTGAAGTCTCTTGTTGGTCCTTCGCATCCAGCTTTCTCAGACATAGACATTTGTCTGGGACAGACCCTAGCGCTGTCCCTGGAAACTTTTTAACCAAACTTAGGCATCTCTGCCCCATTTCTTGTTCTCTGCAGAGATATAGCAGCCAACCGGCGCGAGCTGGCTCACCTGCGCATCACCCACATCCTCAACGCCTCGCACAGCAAGTGGAGGGGGGGCGCAGAGTACTATGAGGGCACAGGCATCCGCTACCTGGGCATTGAGGCCCATGACTCTCCATCCTTCGACATGAGCCCCTACTTTTATCCTGCAGCTGACTTCATCCACCAAGCACTGAATGAAGGTCAGTGTTAAACACTTCTGGGAAGGACGTGGGGAGCAGGGATGGGGAAAAACCACCCTGGGCAAGTGGAAAGCTAAATTGACATCCTATGGCTAAAGCATCTCAGCAAACAAAGGAATTTCTAGCTCGGGATGGTGTCCTGTGCTTTGGATCACCCTCTCCAAAGAGGGAACAAGCTAGATGAGAGCACTGAACCCCAAGTCACAGCCCTGTGTCCTGAGCTGTGGCTGTCCTGGTTTTGGGAGATCATGACACACTGATACCTTTTGTCAAGAGGGGACCTCTCATCATGGTCATATTATAATCGGGGTCCTACACCTAACCCCAGAGGCTGCACACCGAAGCCACAGACCAGGAGGCACCATGGCAAACAGTTCTCTTTGAGTTGGGATATTTGAGTCTGCTGTGACACAGCCCCTTTGTTTCCCCTCCTAGGAAGGATCCTTGTGCACTGTGCTGTCGGGGTGAGCAGGTCGGCCACCTTGGTCCTCGCCTACCTCATGATCCGCCACCACATGCCCCTTGTAGAAGCCATAAAGACAGTCAAGGACCACCGCGGTATCATCCCCAACCGGGGTTTCTTGCGCCAGCTGGTCGCCCTGGACAATGCCCTGAGGCTGAAGAGGAGTTCATGAAGAGGGATGAGAGAGGGGTTGCGGGGTAGGGAGCAGGAGGTGTGCGGTGTTCCCCTGACCCCGATGCCTGCTGAGTGTCAGGCACAGGACTTTCCTCGTGGTGTAGGTGTTTGGCAGAGAATGGGTTACATGCAGCTGGCCCCTGGGTCTCCCCTCAGCCAAGGGTTCCCCAGACTGTGAGCTCTTCCCAGTGGTTCAGCATAGGCCCTCAACCTGCAAACTTGCCACCTAGGTAGCCTTCACATTCTGCCTCCTTCCCAGCCTGCTCGCTCCAAGACACCTCCACGGGGACCCAGCCCCACGGTTCAGGTTACTCTATCTGGTTTGTTCCAGGAAGCCTTCAAGGCTTCCTTCTGCCCCTTGGCAGATGAATTTGCCAGCCATTCCTGTCCCTCCTCCCAGGAGAAGCTCTGTGTGTTCCCTGTCTCATCTTCCCTTTGTTCATGGTCTCTGTAGCAATGTCAGTTAGGTCTGGTGTGTGGGCTCGGCAAACAGGCCCTTTAGCGCAGCGTTTGGTGTCCTCCATGCCTAGTGCTAACCTGTGACAATAAAGGCAGTGCAAAGGAAAAGGTTTGCCCATCCCTTGTGTGCTCTGGGGCAGACTTTCTGTGTTTGGGCTGTGATCTGTCACAGGAATTGGTGGCAGAGCATCACCCCAAATGCTCTGGGTTCAGATGGATCTGACTCCATCCTCTGTCCAGGGGCTGAACCCATCAGACCCCGCTGGTGGACAGTGCCTGTGTAGAGTCTCCTGGGGGAAAGCAGACCTGGGTTGACAGCTGCTAGGATCATCACCCACCACGGGGTGGCTATGTCATTGTCCCAAAGGCAGGCACCCAGCTGGCACCTAGGCTTGCAGAAGGGCTGGGAAACACCTTTGGTGAAAAACACCTTCACAAGGGATGGCGAGCTCTGCCCCAGGACAGTGGCCAGGGCCAGAAGTGAGTGTCTGTGGTGGCACAGACCACACGCATGCTGGATGGCCCCATGGGTTCTGGGCAGCCTCTGCATTGTCTGCCCGCTCTTATTTTAGCCCCATTCTTCCTCTGTTTCCTGAGAACACAGGGAGCACGTTTGGCTGCCGGCTGTACATGGTGCTGAGATCACGTAAACACCTAGTGAGAGGAGCCCGATGGCCGCACGGGGTGAGCTGTCTGGCTTGGGGCACACTGAGGCCTCGCTTTGGTGACCCCAAACAATCCTGCTCTGGGGAACCACCTGCCTTTAGCTCGAGTGCAGCAGGAGAGCAAACCTCAGTGTGCAGCAGCCACGGTTTCCTCTAGGTGTGTTGCCCATCTGGGCTGGGGATTCTGCTCCCGGAGTACCCTGGGGTGCTGAGGGGCACCATCCCAGACAACAGATCAACCACTGGCAGTGGGGCCAAGGTTACCCTGAGCAAGAGCTACAGACACTAAGGCAAGGAGTAACTGGGGTTGTGCAACATCAGGGGCCGGTCACACTCTTGCAGTGATGCCGAGTGCTGCTGGGAATGTGAGAAATGCCAGAAGCTTCTCCAGGAGGACTGAGGTTGCAGCCTGGAAAGGTCCTGGGGGCTGTAAAATGCCTCCTGACTGATTTTGCTGTTCTGCTTTGTGTTCCTTGCAGCTGTAAAGCTCCCTTTGTGCTGTCTGCTGCTGATCAGCCCCTGAACACAGAGCGTGGCTGCTGTTCAACAAAGGTGGGATTAGGGAGGCTCTGAGCAAGAGTGGAGGTTGTGTCTGGAGGATCAGTAAAATCGCTGACAAAGTCCATGGATGCCCAGTTTGTGGGCACCTGTGTTGGGAGATCAAGGTCTAGCATGGGCAGGTACCCAGACTTCAGGAGGGCTGTCAACACAGCCCCTGCCACCAGCAGCAGAAACCTGCCTGGTCCTTGGAGCTGTTGGTGTAGAAGGAAGCACAGAGCCCATGGTGTAGCCACTCCGGACATGGGATGTGCACACAGAGCTGGCTCACAGTGCCACACTGACAGTTCCCTGGCCCTCATGGTCACTGGTCACCTGCTGGGTCCACAGTTTGTCTGAGATGCTGATCACATCCCAACCCATACCCTGCACAGGGCTGAGACACTGAGAGCTTGGTGCCTCTGCATTTCCCACGGCCGAGGCCAGACTGGGCTCCAGCGTGATGCCCTGTGAGGTTGAGAATCCAAACTGGGGTCCTGGGCAGAGCATTTCTGCTGGGTGCTGGGGCCGGGTCCGAGCAGAGCCCTGTGCCTAGGCTTGTTGCACAGCACTGGGTGGCACCGAGCAGCACAGGCAGGGTCCCTGGGAACATGCGTGGCACTGCGGTTCCTCGGGGACGTCCGTGGATGCCAGCAGCGGATCCCGCAGACGCGCGATCCACATCCCGGGGCAGCTCCGAGCCCGGAGCAACCCCCCCCCCTCCACCGCCTCCCCAGCCTCGCACTGCTCCAGCTGCGGGGAGGCTCCGGGCTGC
>JAOXOE010000852.1:1190717-1218144 GCA_028565055.1 Phoeniculus purpureus | reverse complement strand
TAAACTTCTTCACGGCCCCGGCTCCTCGCTCTCTTGCTGGCTCCAGGAAACTCGGGAACGTGGGGCTGATTTCCACTCGGGGGTGTTCTTGGACGAGAAGAGGTTTGTTTGTGTGACCAAGTATCTGCGAGGCTGCGCTGGGGGTTGCAGCACCAAAGCCCTGCCTGAGCCATAAAGGCCGGGTGAGTCCCGTTTCCGAAGGGGTTGCTGCAGCCTTTGAAGCTGAAGATAAGAGAGGCTTCCTCCCCTCGGACACGGGCCTGGGGTCTGCTGGTCATGCCACAGTTGGTCCTGGACGGGTGTGTGTGTTCCATGAAACCTGGCTGTGCTGAAGGAACACCCTAGATAAGAGAGACTTTCTCTGCAGAGGAACTGAGAAGCTCGGGCTCTCACCAGCTGCCCAAGGCACTGGCTTCGGGAAACCCTTAGAACAGAGGCTACTCTTGTTCAGAGGCCAAGACATGGGTTTAGGAGACCAGCCATGGGCATCTGGCTTCTCCTTTTGGCTCTAAGCCCCGAGACTGCAAATATTTAAATGAGCAGAGTCCAGCAAAATCCCTTATCTGGTGCTGCTGAAGACCCCTGCAGAGCTGGAACCATGGTGTGAATAAATCAGAGACCCAGTAAAGAAATCACTTTCAGCTGAAACAGGATCATTCAGACAACCTCAGCAGTCGGCGCTGGCTGTGCTGGCATTTCAGCTCCTTGGTGGCACCGCAATTCTCCCTCCTGTTGCTCAGCTGTTGTTCTGGGGCTTTCACAGCCACCAGGTGACTATTTGGAGGGGACCTGGCTTCTCACTCCCACCCCCCAACAGCTCCTTGGCTTAGGGGCATCTTTTGCAGGAAGCCTGTTCCAGCATCACAGCGGAGGTTACGTGGAAGCTGCTTTCAATTTTCTGACGCAAACCTCCCAGTTCTGGTGTGGGAGCAGGATGGTTTTAGTTAGTGACTTGCTGAGTTTTCCATTTGTTTTCTTGAACAAGAACTGGGAAGAGGGAGAAGCTCTGCTCAGCAACCCCCACCAGGCCTGCACGCAACTTGTGTCTGTCCTGGCCTGAAATGCTGCAGCTGCTGTGTGCAGGGGGCAGAGCCCTGCGGGGATCTGTGTTGGCAGGGCTGTTGGCCAAGGCCCTTCTATGGGGTTGTAGTGTTGAAGTCATGCTGCAGGGTTTGGGGGAGAGACACAGTGGCTGGGGTCACTGTGTGTCATCACCACAGCCTGCAGTGGGGGTGCAAACACCCCCAGCTTAGCGTTTAAATCTGCCATGTGGGAAGGAGCAGGAAGATGCCCCAGTAGGTCCAACTGCATCTTTACTGATTCTGCTTACAAAGGGGAGGACCCACAGTTTGCACAAAAAGCCCTTTGCTGGCTAAATCAACCTCCTTTCTGAGCAGCCCTCGGGTAGGGAGTAGTCCCAAAAGCCAGTGCCGGTCGCTGGGCGCTGCCACAGGTGTCGGGTGGTCCCTCTTCTCTCATTTGTCAACTAAATTGCCCAGGGTGTTGGTTGAGTCTCCATCCCTGAATGAGTTTAAAAAACGCTTAGGTGTGGTGCTGGGGGATCTGGTTTAGGGGTGACCTTGCAAAGTAGGGTTGATGGTTGGACTTGATTCCAAGGGTCCTTTCCAACCTGAATGATTCTATGATTCTGTGATTCTAAATAATGGATCCAGCACACTGCCCTCACCCATTCTGGTTTCAGGAACAAAACTGGTAGAAATGGGTTGTTTCAGTCTGGGTTTGGTGCCATCATGTCTCCGTTTCATGTTGGTTAAAACCAGATTTGATCCGTTTCCCTTGGAACTAAAAATACAACAGCCTTGGGCATGCAAAGTGGGTTTGTGCTAATCAAAACCACTGCTCAGCCAGCATGCCCACCATGCTGACCGGCTCTCGTGGGGAGGAGCAGGAGGGGAAGGGGCTGGCCAGGGTCGGGAGGACCTTGCTTTTCTGGGAGGACCTCCCTTTCTGGGGAGGCTGCATTGCCTAGCTGAGACCTGCTGCTCCAGGGCTTGGACCTTCTCATCTCAGCCGAGCTGATGGCTGCTCCCTGACCAGGAAAAGGCGGTTTCCCAGAGCTGCACTCACTTCCCAGCACCACAGCCTGGAGCTCATAAATTGTTGAAAGCCTGTTTCAGAGGAATGAGCCTTGCAGAGCTGGTGAGTCTAAACTTAGCCCTGCCAGCTGTGTTGAGGCTGGCTTGGACATGTTTGACTGGCTCTTCACTGCTTTCCTTGGTGTGGGGCTGCAAGTTAGAGCATCAGCCCCTCTCTAAGCACCCATGTGGCAGTGCCTGACGTGGGGCAGTGCTCAGAAAGCAGCGTGAGGGGTCAGGGAATACAATTCCAGCTCCATGGGCTGGGGCCTAGAACCAGGGGACTGCAGAGGAGCGATGCCTGGGGTGATGCTCAGGAGCTTTATGCTGAGTTTGAGCTTTGTAAGATGAACACAGGGGAGGCTGGCAGGGTTTGTCTCTCCTCAGAGATCTTCTTCCCGGTGCTTCTCCTGGAAGCTGCCCAGGGAGTGGGTCCAGGTCATCCCTCACTGCCTGACAGAGCTGTGGCTCGAGCGGAGCCAATACCACCTCTGGGCCCCTCACTTTTTGTCCAGATGGAACTCACATTTGGGCTGGTTCCATCATTATGGCCCTTGTGGCACGGAGGGAAGCGACTGGTGCTTTTCACTGGATTCTTGGGGTAATTCTTGGTCCCAGTAGGAATTGTTATGGTTCCCGCTGTGACCCACTATTGTTAGCACAACCCGACCCCATCCGTTTGGTCCCCTTCAAGCAAGGCTTCCTCTGTTCATCAGCAGCTGCTTTGCAGCATGGGCACCAGCGTTGCCTCCGCCAGTTGTCCAGTGGGTTTTTTCAGAGCTGATTTAATTCTGGTTTTTTGGACCATTCTCAATCATCCAGCCAGGAAATGGAAAAAAAATAACCTTTCCTATTGTCTTTTCCTGCACCTGGTGGTCTTGAGAGCAGAAGGCTGGGAGAAATGGACACAACAGACAGATCCTCCCCTCGCTCAGCAGCTGAGGTGGCTGATGAATTGTCTCCAGCAATTGCAGGAGGCAAAGATCCGCCAGTGGCTCTGCCCTCAGGAAATCCCATTTCTTACAGGCCAGGCTCTCAGCTGGTGCCTGCTCTGGCTGCACCGTGGCAAACCACAAGCTCCTCTGTGGCCATGGTGGCTTTGGCTGTTGCATCCATGGGGCACATCACAAAGTAGGGACCTGGGAAGAGCTGAGGATTGAGAGTTCCAGGGCAGGATCTCACCACATGGGTGCTGCCTGCCTGTCCTGCCTAGGCTCCCTTCTCTGCAAAGATGTCCTGGGCCTCTCAGTGAGCTGTGAAGGAGCTCACACAGCACCTTTTGTCCCCATCACAGCCAGGAGGAGACCAGACAGGCCAAACCCTGGGATCTGACTGTGTATGCAGAGGTCTCTACCACCCGCTCCATCCTGTCTCGGCTTCCTGTGCTGGAGAACAGATTTCATCCTCATGAGAAACAGGCAGAGGGTTGTAGTGAGCTGTAATTAAACCCAGAAGTGTTTCTGTAGGGGCTTTTTGATGGGTTTGTGCAGCACGGGAACAGAGGATGCTGAGCGGAAGCTGGGGGGGAGATGCTCTTCTTTAAAGTCTTGTCTGAGTGGGATCTGATGAGAAATCACAGCTCAGCTCTTGTGGGGTCAGTGTGACTTCAAATCATAACAGGGCCTCTGCAGTGCCAGAGCTTTGTGTTGGCTCCCAACAGAGGCAGCCACAGCAGGTCTGATGTTTCCATCCCTTTCTGCCCTGGTTTGGTGGGGACCCTCGAGGGGTGGCTGTGCTGTCCCCAGCTCTGTGCGACACCTCCTCTGTGCTTTCCTGTGATGTCACTTGTGCAGGGAGACATGGTGGCCCAGGCGGTGGCTTATAGCCAGTATGTGGCTCAGAAAGGGGATTCAGTCACCGATAACGAGCTCCTGGCTCATCTCTCAGCACTATGGGCAAACCAGCCACTTGCTGTTCCTGGCCCCTGCAAAGCAGTGACAGGCACCAACTGTTCTTGTTTTTCAAGCTCTCGCTTTTCCTCCATCCTGCCCTTCCAGCCTCCTTGTATTTCTAAGGAGAGGAAGGCATGGGCACTCCTTCTCTCCCAGATGCCTGAATTCTGCTGGGAGCAGGACTACTGAAGAAGGGTTTTATGACTGTAGGATTGCAGCAGTGTCTGCTGCCTGTACCCCAGCGAGCTGCTCTAAGGGGCTGATGCTCTTGCTGGGGCACATCTCCCATTCATAGGCCACAAGACAATGTATGGGTGTTGGTTTCTGCCCACTTTGCAAACTGGGAGGGACAGAGTGATCCCGGACTGTCTCAGCTCTCACAGCACACCTTCACCTCTTTTCCCCATCTTTCAGCCTAAACACTTTTTCTTTTCCCCCAAAGAGTGCTCCTGTGGTCTGGGGCTGGTTTACACCAGTAAACCCTGCACGATGCCTCCAGTCACCTTCCAGGACCTGCCACTGAACATCTACATGGTCATCTTTGGCACTGGCATCTTTGTCTTCGTGCTCAGCCTCATCTTCTGCTGCTACTTTATCAGGTGAGTGTGGAGCTGTAGTGGTGAGTCGGCATCCCTGGGGCACCCCAAGGCCTTCCCAGCACCTTGTTGGTTTGTGCCAGCAGCCATAAGGATCTCCCCCAAGGAGAGGGGCTGTCTGCCTGCTGTGCTCATGGTCCCCACAGTCCCCTGCAGCTGGTGCAGGGCAGGAAACGCAGGAAGGGGCTCTTGTGTTTCAGGGGACCGCGCAGAGGACTGCATTGTGTGGGGTAGGGAAGGAGTGGGGCTGCACAGCAGAGGATGTCTTCACATTCCACTCCCTGCACAGGGAGGGCTATTTTTAAACCCACAGCCAAGGCAGCAGCTGCCGTTTCTCAGTCCTTCCCTGTGGGATGCCCCAGCTCCACCAATGCCCTGGGTGACTCTTGGCCATTTTTGGTGCCTCAGTTGGAGAAGCTCCGCTGTGAGCGGTCTCCTTCTCTCTGGGTCTTACTGGATTTCTCTGCTGGGTGGTTTTCTCCAGTATCCTGGCCCTGGCCAAGGTCACAGCAGGGCTGGGAGCTGCCAGCGGGTGAGTGCTGGAAATAGAGCATTTCCTGCACTATGAACAACTTCCTAAGGCAAGCAGCCGGGGCTGATGGCTCGTATGACTACCCACTGCGATTCTGGCTGGCGCGGGAGGCAGCACAGGGCCCCTCTGGTCCTGAACCCTCAGCACTGCTCATCCTCAAATCCTGGTTGGGGTGGGTGCATTCCCCTGATTTCAAGTGCTCCCGAGTATTTCTGGCGGCTCTGCCCAGTCACGATCCTCAAAGCAGTGAAACTCACAGAGCCTTTTTCTTCCCCTCTCCAGCAAACTGCGGCACCAGGCTCAGAGTGAGCGGTTTGGGTACAAAGAGGTAACCACGATGATGGTTCCTGCACCTCCCCTAACCTAACCCCTGCCCAGTGAGGTTTCTCCTGATGTTAATCCTCTGCCTCCTGCTTTCCCTCAGGTGGTTTTGAAAGGTGATGGCCATGGCCGGAGGCTGAACATTCATGGGGTGAGCGGGGCTGCTGGGATGGGGTTGGGGATAACAGGGGATGATTCTCTGGAGCACATCCCTCTGTTCAGAGGGGTCAGAGCAAAGGCTGGGGTGGGCGTGGGGAGAGAACCCCCTTCCCTGTGGCAGTTTGGGGACTGGGATGAACTCCCAGCTGGAAATACCCAGGAAGAACCACTGCAGCACCAGGATTTTCCCAGCCAGGGTGTTTCTGGTGGGAACGAAGCCACTCACAGGCATCACACTGGGTCCTCGCATGTTCACACCCAGCCTCACCCTCCGTCTCACCTCCCACAGCAGACCTGTGCCGTCTGCCTGGAAGACTTCAAGGTAAAGGAGGAGCTGGGGTTGCTGCCGTGCCAGCATGCCTTCCACAGAAAGTGAGTGCGGGTGGAGGGCTTTGGGGGTGGGAACATTTTCCTGTTGGGGATCAGGGCATTTCCCCAGGCATCCCACCACGCTTCTGTCCCGCAGGTGCCTGGTGAAGTGGCTGGAGGTTCGCTGTGTTTGCCCCATGTGCAACAAGCCCATGGCGGGTCCAGCACAGCCCCGTGCCAGCATCGGGACCCTCCTGGATGAGCTGGTGTGAGCAGCCCCACTCCTTGCCCACCGCGTCCAGCTGGAGCCATCGTGGAGTTGTGGGGTCACAGCTCCATCACAGCCCCTGGGGCTGCCCACACCGTGTTGCCTAGACCCAGTCCCCCAGGGGGCGTTGAACTGTCTTGAGGGATCTGAGCCTTCCGCGTTGGGGTGTTTAACTCGCAGGTCGTTTCTGGGGGTTGTGCGGGTTTGTACCTCCCTCTGGCTGCGCCGTGAGGGCTGTCTGTGCCTCCCTGCTGCTCCCCAGGGTAATTCTGTACCTGACCCCAGCTCCGGCTCCCCAGAGGGGCTGTGGCGCTGCCTTTTGTACAGTTTTGTGTAAATCACAATTAGATAGACGATTTCTCAGCCAGGTGGAGCTGTGGGTGCTCTCGGGGGGTGTTTGGGGAAGCTGTGGGTGCTCACAGAAGGTGGTCTAGAGAACTGGAGGTGCTTCCGGGGGAAGTAGTTTGGGGACCTGTGGATGCTCCCGGTGAAACCACGCTTGTGCCCACGTCGTGAAAGGAACAGCGACCTTCATGGGTAACCCGGACACACCGAGGCACAGTCGCAGCTCCCCCTGCCATGCCGTACCCCACCCCACACACAGCCGACAGCGACAAAGACTTGGACCCCCCCGGCAGTCAGAAGGGACTGTGCGGTGCGTAACGCAGGGTGCACAGGTCACGCAGGCGCGTGCCGCTCCCATTCATCATCTTTACGAACCGGAAGGATCAAAGACCAACTTCCCGCGCTCAGACCCGCCGCCGCTCCTCTCACTCTGAGGTCAGGGCGAAGAGGAGCGTCACCGAGACCTCCACTCCTAACGGTGCGAGATCGTTTGCACCGTCTGTATCCGCGCTTAAATCCAGCTCTGAGCCTCTTCCGAGCCGCCCGACCCCCCCGGTTCCCGCGCTCCGCTTCTTATTAACTATGCTAATTTATTTGCGCATCGCCACGCCCCGGCAACTTGCGTCATTTCGCGACAGCGACGCGTTTTGCGGCGCGTGGGGAGGGAGGTCCTAGTGCTCGGGTCGTCGGCGGGTACCAGAGAGAGAGGCTGGGGGCATTTAAGGGGGTCTCAGAGCCCCCAGGGGGGTAGAAGGGGCCGTGCGGTGTGGGTTGGGCGATGGAGCTCCGCGGCCTGGTGCAGGCCATAAGGCTGGGGGAGCCGCGGGACGGGGCGCAGCAGTCGCTGGAGCAGCCGCCTCCCGCCGTTCCCCCGGCCCAGCAGGTCCTACACCAAGTCAAGCTGCTCCTCGCCGAGGGGCCCGGAGTGATCCGAGACCTGGGAGCGCTGGTCGAGGCTGCGGAGTGCCGGTGGCTGCTGGCAGACGTGAGCCCTGCGGTGCTGGGCGAGCTGGTGGCTGCGCTGGGTGGGTACGGGGCGCCGCCAAGACAGGAGCAGGAGGCTGTGGACCCGCCCGGTGAGGACAGTGCGTATGCTGCCACAGCCGAGAGAGCTGCAGATGTTGGCTTCGTGTTCCTGCACCTCCTCGCAAAGCTGGAAGCTGCCAAAGCCCAAGAGGCTCTGGGTGTCCCTGTAGTGGGTCCGATCCTGCGACAGGTGATGGGACCCATGTACATCTTTGTTGCAACCCATACGGTGGAGAGGCCCTGGACAAATGTGAGGGCTCAGTCGGTGGCACAAGAGGTGCTAGCAATGCTGCTCCAGGCTGCAGGCTGTGAGTCAGTGGCTGAATTCCTTCGAGGAAAGAATGAAGATGAAGAAGGAAGATTTGCAGCAGTGCTGGGGCTCCTCAAACAGGAGTTGACCAAGTGAGTAGGAAAAAGAGGGCAGCAGTGGAGAGGGTGGTGTTTGGCTGATCTCTCTGTAGAAAATACTAGAAACTTTGGAGTTCAGTTGTGATCTTGAGCATTACAAGACACTCAACAATAAACATCAGGCCAAGAGCTTTACAGATATCCCAGGAACAGAAAGGGGTGGGTGAAATCAGTCAGAGCTTGCTGTCAGCTGAGAGGCCCCAATGCACAGATGTTTGGTTTTTAGCTCTGGTGTTTACTGAGCTTCTGTTTGTGTCACCAGAGACACTTGGAAGCGTAACCCTGCGACAAAGTTTGTGTTCTCCTCGACACTGCTCCATGTCACACGGCCCTGGCTCTGCTGTTACCTGGACCGTGTCCTGCCACCATCGCTGCTCATGTCGGATGACTACCGTGAGGAGAATAAAATCCTGGGTGTGCGCTGCCTGCATCACATCATTCTCAATGTGGTAGGGACCTGAGAAATTAGATCCTGTTCTGGGTGGTGGTGGAAGGAAGGCAGGTTATGTGCCTCTCAATATTCGCAGTTTGTAGTCCTGGTTCCACTCTTAGCCGATCAGTTCAGCTCCATCCTCCATACTTTCCCCAGGAGGTTATGTTTGTGTAGTTGTTGTATTTGTTACACCAAGTGAAATCACTCTGCCACCCTTAAAACACAGCTGATGAACGCATCAGCCTGACAGCAGTTTGCAGGATATTAAAAGGGAACTGCAAAACAGCAGCTGGGGAGGCAGAGGAAAGTGGCTACTACTGTGCATGGGAGGAGGTAACCTGCAGTTCTTAGCAGTGTTCCTGTGTGTGAGGGTGGTTTCTGAGGTCTGGGTTCTCTTCCATTGAGTAAAGCAGGTGCTGACTCGCGCCCAGGAGTAACATTCTGTGCCCTGCTTTTGCAGCCGGCTGCTGATCTGTGCCAGTTCAACAGGGCCCAGGTTGTGTACCATGCCCTGTACAACCACCTCTACTCAAGAGAGGCCTCGCTCATCCAGGCAAGTCAGAACTGCATTTTCATCTGCTATTGCACATCAGCCCTATGAGGGACTCTTAGCTGAAAGCATGAGGAGGCAGAACCTGCTTTCTCACAGGTCAGGCTGATGCCTGTGGCCAAGAGATGAAGTAATTTGGTTGATTTCTGGGAAGTACCAAAGTAGAGGGATGATCTCTTGCCTCCTGTCCCCTTCCAAGTGGCAGCCTTGCTGAAGAGGGCCAGTAATGGGAGGTAGAAGTCATGGGGTCGTTGGGGGAACTGCAGCAGCTATGGGTGGTCAGTAGAGTTGGCAGTTAACTGCTGTTTCAGAGAGAATTGGGCAGGATTGCCCAGATTTACTGTCTCTTACCAAACCAGGCAGTGCTGCTGTGTCTGCTAGACTTGCTGCCGATCCTGGAGAGAGCTCAGCGGCAGCAGGCACAGACCAGACCAACTGCTCCCTGGGATGAGGTGCTTCAACTGGTTCTGACCCACATGGAGGCAGAACATCGCATTGCACTGCGGCGGGTGTATGCCAGGGCCCTGCCTGCCTTTGTGCAGAGGTGAGAGCAGCATCCACAGCCCTGCAGGGACCCGCTTTGGCCTTGGGATTTATCTCCCTCCTTAGTGTGTGTTTGTGTTGGCAGACTTGGCATCCTGATAGCACGGCATCTGAAGAGGCTGGAGCAAGTTATCCTGAGCTACCTGGAAGTCTGTGATGGCCCTGAGGAAGAAGCCCGACTGGGAATACTGGAGACACTGGAGTGCACCATAGAGCACGCTTGGCCCAGGTACCCGTTGCGAGGTGAAAGAGGCTGTGCAAAGGCTGTCCTGAATGCAGTCCCTCTTCCAGAATCAAAGTCTCTGCTCCTTCAGGAAAACACTGTGAAATCTTAGGGGAGAATCCACCACAGGAAGAATCACTGGCAATACTGCTTTGCTGCACAAACTGGCCCAAAAATTAAGCTGCTTTCCCTGTTCTGGAAGCATCAGCTCAGCTAAAAAGAAGTCTGTGGTGTGTGCTGTGAATTAGCCCAAAGGCTCAGCCTGTGCTGAGGTGGCTTCTTCAGCCTCCTCAGTGCAGTTCTCAGCTGCAGTGCTGCTCCACACTGAATTGGCAATCAGGAGCTTCTGCCTCACGTGTCTGGCGCCTGGTTGTGTTTTTCCCCTGGCTTGCCAAGAGTTGCCATTTCCCTCGGCAGAATGTCCTGCAGAGTTCCAGTGCTCCTCCAGGCCCTGCTGAAGATGATCTGGGACGTACACACAGACCAGGGCTCAACACCAGAGCTGGTAAAAGATGCCTTGCTCCAGGGGGCCACCCAGTGCCTCATCCTGCTTGATCGCTGCTCTGAAGGGCGAGTGAAGGTGAGCTGGGGACCCAGCACTGGGTTGTTAACACTCTGCTATAAACCAGAGTGTACTGTGACACAGGGAGGGATGTTGTTCTCATTTCAGGACCTGCTGGAGGGGGTGTACAACAGCTGCACGGAGAATCGTGTCCAGGAGTGCATCAGAAAAGTGCGAGAGAACGCGTGAGACATGGCTGGGCCCTGGTCACCTACTTTTTGTACAACAAAAATGCTTTATTTATTTAAAGTTACTGTCTTTCTCATCCTGCTTGATTGCCCCTTACCTCCCAAAAGCAAGGCCACTGTGTGCTAGCCTGGCCACCCACAGGGTGCTCCAGCTTTGGTGCCTCCAGGCCATGCTCCTTCCCAGGGCACAGACAAAGCTGAGCTTTGCATGGTTGTAGAGAAGGTGGAGAGTTGTCTTCCTTCCAGCTGTGCTTCACACCCTCCCTGCAGTGGCCTGGGGTCAGCACAGAAACACTCCTCTTCTTAAAATAAATGACTAATATTTGAAAAAGGGCAATGGGAGAAGCTCTGGCGATGGGTCTGGAGTCCTGGGCTCAGGCTGCTTTTGTTTTGGCGGTTGACTCTCTTTCTTCTTCGTACTCTATTTCAATGTAGGGCCGTTTTCGTCTTGCTGGGCCCTTCAGGGGAGTTTTCCCTTTAGCTTTGGAGTGAGATGTTGTTTTCTCTACTTCTTCCTCCTCTTCACTACTTGCCTCCAACTTATCCATGTCCTAAGACAGACAGACGAGTGACATCACAGCTCACTGGGTAACCAACCCTCTTCCCACACCACCTTGTGTATCCAGCTGTTTTCTCTCTCCTGGCTCCCAGCACTCTGTCAGAGCAGCTGGGCTGTACAGTCTGCCTCTACCACTGTGTCCTACAGCTGTTCACTATGCTGCTCTTACCCCGTCACCAGGGACCCCTAGAGGATGCAGGTTACTGTCCAACAGCTACCCAATTAGGGCATATTTTGAGTTTGATGCTCAGCCTGACCACAGGATGTAGTATGCTGCTAGGCTGAATACGGCCAATAGAATAGTAGGCCGAGGTTTAGGTCTGTCAGGAGGAATGGCAGGGGTAGGGGGGCTCAGATGGTGAGTGCTAGGATGAGGGCAAGGATTGGGGTTGTGATGGGGAGAAGAGGTGGATGGGCTCTTTGATGAATAGTTTGATGCCATCTTCGATGGGTTGCAGGAGGCCGAATGGCCCTACAACATTGGGCCCTTCTCGGGCTTGTATGTAGCTCAGGACTTTGCGCTCTACTAGTGTCAGGAAAGCCACTGCAATTAGGATGGGGCCTACATAGGAAAGGAATATGAGAAAGTGAGTTGTGGGGGGTGTGATCATAAAAGTTGTAGTGGGTTTTGTGGCAGCTAGGTGCTTCACCTACCTCAAAGTCACTCAGGTCGCTGTCATCTGCTTCCACAAACTCTCTTTTATCCACATCCTGCAAGAAATAAAGTCAGGAGGCAATGCCTGCAGCGTGAGCACAGTGCAGACTCACGATGGAGGAGCCACCAAGGCCACCACTTGCAAACCAACACTCTCACCCCAACATTCATGCTGCAGTGTGTAGGTGAATCAGGTGAGGGTTCACTGTGCTGTGGATAAAGCATTACCTCTTCCTCATCCTCTCCTTCCTTCTCTGCATCAGACTCGCTCTCACTCTCTGCCTCTTGCTGCTGCAGAGCTTTGTCAAAGGCGTGAGCAGGGAAGTTGTAGATGTCTCCATACTGAAAAGGAAAATGTTTTCTGTAAGTCTCCAGCAGGGCCATCCACACCACAGCCTGCACCGAGCAGCATCAGACTTGGCTGAACTTGCAGCTCAGCCCTCTCCCTAACTCTGAAGCAGGGCAGATAAAGAGGGGCTCTGAGTTTTGGGGAAGCAAATCCTCCAGCCTGTCACAAAACTATTGAGAGGGTCAGTGATCCCGTGTCCTCAATGTGGACAATGCTTCCCTCAGATCAGCACCCAGCAGCACAGAGGGCAGCAGAAGCAGCTTTTCCACCACACTCTGAGGATAGAGATCCTTACTGTGGCCTGTTTCAGTCTTTCCAGCAATTCCTTCTCGATGGCGTTATCCAGCTGGGCGGCAACCAGGGCTTTCTCCTGATGGGACAAATAGGAGCTATGTGAGTTATTTGAAAGTTGTAACGGAAGCAAGAAGTGACAGGAAAAAGTGGTGTTACCTCCCGTCTCTTCTCTCGCCTTTCAATCTTCCTGCGTAAAGGAACAAGCTTCCTCCTATGGGGAACAAGCGCTGGTCAGGAAATCTGCTCGGCCTCTGTCAGGCAAATGAGCAAATGCTTGTCTGGGGCAACAACCAGCAGTTACACTATCAACCAGCTGTACCATGAGAAAAGTGGCTGCAAGTAGTTTAACCGCATTTAAATACTCTGGCTGCACCACTGATCAGGGAGAGCAACACTGGGGCTGGGTGCAGAGCTGGTAATGGTGGCCCAGTGGCAGGCAGTGACCTCGTAAGCCAAACCATGGTCACCCTTAGTCACGTCACTCACTGTCGCTTGAGCGTCAGCTTCCGGATGCGGATGAGGTACTGTGTGATCTTGGTAAAGCGCTGCTTGCACTTGTGCCGGATGAACCGTGGCCAGTAGATGAGGTTCTCGTCTATCTCCTCCAGAGCCTTCTCATAGTTCTTGCTTAGCAAGACCTGGAGCAGGGAAAACAGACAATTGAACAGCAATGAAGTGGGGACATATCTGCTCCAATAGCTCACTGCCTCCTTAACCTGCTTAACAGTTAGTGATCTGCTCTCATTAACTCACCCGCTCCCACAGTCGGCGGGGAAAAGCTGCTCGCTCTATCGTCTTTATGTACAAGTAACACCGGCCTGAAGGAGACAAACGAGAGCCTCAGCGTGTCCCCATCGGCAGCGGGGTGTGGGGTCGCCACACGGCCCCTCCCCACTTGGGGGCTGTTTCTGGACCCCCACCTTTCTCCTCCCTGACGGTCGCGTACTGGCTGTTGGCCAGCGGGCAGGAGGAGCGGTTGCACAGCCCAGTGATGTTGTACTCATTGCGGCAGAAGTTTTGGGTCTTGGTCCTGGCACGAAGAGACGGTAAAAGAGCGGGGTGACAGGGCCGGGTCCAAGCACCCCAGGCCGGGGTGTCAGAGGGACACAGGTGACCCCTCGGTACCCTCCCCCCTCGACTCACGTTATCTTGTAGGAGCAGAACTGGCGGTTCCCCAGGATGTCCCAGACCACCTGCGGGGACAGCCCTGCTGAAACGCGCCGAGACCGCCGACAGGCACCCGCCGCCCCCGCCACTCCGGAGGAGCACCCACCGCCACCCCCACCACACCGGAGGGGCACCAGCCGCCACCATCGCCACCGCTCCCACTGGGCTCCCCCCCGTTCCCCCCAGGGCCGAGCCCTCTCACGTCGTCCGAGTGCATGGTTCTGCGGGGCCCGCGCCTAGCGCGCCGCCATCACCGGAAGGGCTGAGTCTCGCGAGAGGCCCGCGAGGGCTGAGCCAGACCTCGCGAGAGCTTCCGGGAAGCGGGCGGCGCTGTCGTGGAGGCTGTGGGGCCTCGGGCTTGGCCGCTGCTCGCAGGAGGGGGCCGCGGCCCCGGCTGCGGGGTTCACGGCGCAGAGGCCGCAGGGGAAAAATGTTTCCAGCGTCCCTCTGCCCTCCCCCCCCAGCCTGCGGACCTGCCCGTCTGCCCCTTGCGCCCTCCTGAGTCGGTTGCAGGTGTTCCCCGCGGGGTGAGTAAAACAGGCCGGTTGTCTAAAGTCGGAGACCTGATTCTTCACCCGAAGCGGGGAAACTTGGCCGATGCCACCGGCGCTGCAACTGGCAGGCGGGTTCAGCTGGATGATCTTCAGAGATCACTTGCAGCCCCCAGCGGTCTGTGATCGATTACGAACTCAGAGCAGCCAGCGCCAGAGAGAACAGCCTGACTTGTGCTGCTGGGGCAGGACTGGCCAGCCAGGATGCCCCCTTGCCCAAGCCAGAGGCGCGTCTGCTCTCGGAATGCGCCCAGGGAGTTAGCAGAGCAGCCAGCATGCATACAAGGTTAGAATCAACATTTACTGGGGAGGAGTGCTAAGCTGTGGAGCGGCTTCCCTTCCATCACAGGCAGCAAACCCACTCTTCCTTTTATTCTTGGCAGAGCCAGGAAACAGGTGGAAGATAAAAATAACTGGATTGTGAGAACAGGCCAAGCGTTAGTTGTTTGCAGTCAGCCTAAGAAATACAGTCTCGTCTGTGCAAAGCAAGGGGTGACGGACCCTCTGTGGATGTGGGATTGCGTGACGGTAGCCCTCTGTGACCCTTGGTAATGACTCACTAGATATCAGATTGTAATGAGTTGTTATTACCCTCCTGTTTCGCTGCCACGAGTGCATCTGCGTTGTGCTGCTCGGAGCAGTGAATCCTGTTCTCTCTGGCAAGTAAGATGGTTGTGCCTTGCACCAGTGCTCATTGAAGACACAAATTAGTTTGTATAAACTGTCACCAGTGGAACCTCAGGAGTTGTAGGCTTAAGGTTCCACTGGAATTTCTCTGATATATATCACATTAATTTGGTGCCTCTTCTTTCTCTCTTAGCTGTAGCATTTACAGGGCATTGTGCTCGATAATTGTTAGCAGTGCAGCTGCTTCTCTAAACATACAGCCAGGAAATTGCAGAAGGGCAATGAAATCAATTGTGCTGCTTGTAGCAATTGGTTCAGATCACCCCCACAGCCCAGTCCCCAGCTCAGCTGTTAAACTTGGCTCCAGTAGTCACTCACAAGAGATTTCACTTGCCTTGCTGGCTAAGCCTAGAACTGCTCTCAGCCTTATTTCCACCAGAATTTCTTAGAGTTCTTCAAATACACAATTTAATGAGTGGTGGTAGAGAAACACAAGCAACACATAAACAGCACAACACACACAGCTGCAGTGAATGTTTGCCTTTAACTGTTTTCAGGGGAGTGTGAAGCACATTAGCGGCACCGTGGCATTTTTATTGAGGGACTGGCCATGATGCAGATGGAGAACACCCTGTTGTTACAGAAGGGTTTCATGCTGGGGATTACAGCAGAATTCAGGAGAAACTTCTCATCAAGCTGATGCTGCTTTCATTTTCTCTGGTAAGCACTTTGAAAACAATGAATGGTATTGGACTCATCTGGGAGAGGTGTTGATGTTATCAACCTTCCTGCTGCTTGGGGAGGCTGCACCTAAGACCTGCTTGTTCTGCAGGACAGGTTGATATAAGCATGGTTGATAAGAACAAGTGCTTTTGAGGAGTGGCTACCATAGGTGTGGGGGGTTTAGCCTTAAGAAAAGGGGGCTCAGGGGGGACCAACTCCCTGAAAGGAGGTTAGAGTGGGTTATGGATCAGCCTCCTCTCCTAAGGAGCAAGCAGCAGGATGAGAGGAGAAGTTGTGGCAGGGCAGGTTTAAGTTGAAACAGTTTCTCTCCCACAAGGTTGTCCAGGCCTGACCCAAGCTGCCCAGGACAATGGTGGAGTGCCTGTGTCTGGGAGGGTTGAAAAGGTGTGGCGTGAGATACAGGGATCAGTAGGGACCTGGCAGTGGCAGGGGAACCATTGCACCTCATGAGCTATAAAAGCCTTTTTGAATCAAAATGATCCTGTGATTCTCCTTCTGAACATTTTTTTACTGAGGACCTGCAGTGAGTTTGGGTAACTTGCCTAGAAGTCACACAGCAAACAAGTGGTTTCACTAAACAGGGAGTCTCCAGATCCTGGGTCTCTGCTCTGTGCTGTGGACAGCCAAGAGAACAGGTCAGCGGTACAGCCCATTACCATCCTGTGTCCGTAGGTGTAGGGGGAGGCTGGCTTATTCTTGGGTGCTAACACATCTGTGTTCTGTAGACAGAACAACCTTCCAGCCAGGGTACATGTCCCCCTGCTTGCTATTCTGCGTTTTCTGCCTCCACATCGCTGTCGTCTGTGAGAGGGAAGTCACATAGGGTTTTCTGAGTGGTGTAGCTTTTGGTTTGCATGGGGCATTCCTGATTTAAGATTGCCTGGGTAAAGGAGAGAAGAAATGGTGCTTCAGTGGAAGTGGTGATCAATTTGAATAGTTCACAGTTAACCACTTTCAGAGAAACACAAAACAGCAACAGCTATTGCTCAGGGAATATCAGCTGTGAGACCTGAGGGAAGTACCACAGCTCTAAACTTTTCTGGTTTTACTGTCTGAGTTTTCTGTTCCTTTACTGAGGGCAGAGTAGAACCCAAAAAAGAAGACACAACTGGGTTATCAGTCCCCTGTGTTTGGAGGGAATAACATGTGTTTGAACTCACAATCTTCTCCTCTTTAGCGGGAGGGTTGCGCAGGTACCAACAGAGAGGAGCATAAGCGATATTGACAACCCCAATGATGACCATCAGCCAGGGGAACCCAACAGCTCGAACAATTGCCCCACCCATGGATGGACCTGCAAAGGCAGAGATTCACAAAGGCAAAAGTCTGGAGGGGTTCTGTGAACATGTGGTGGCTGGGTTACAGACGGTGCTGGCAGCAAATGCTGGATGGAGGAGAGGGGAAGACAAACTGAGGGAGATACATAGTGTGTCATCCCAGGGGTAAGAGCTCCATACCGACTGCAAAGCCCATGCAGAAGGCAACATCAGCTATAGCATAGACGTTCCCATAGACGGAGGTGTGGCGAAGGTCCACAAGGTAGCCCATGATGGGCATCATTGAGGAGTCCACCATTCCTGCCCAAAGCAAGAAGCATCAGTTACCTTCTCCTCTGAAGGTAGCAGCGAGAAGTGTTTGAGCCACGTGCTGCGGCCTGACCACCGACGCCTTACCTACGGCAAAGCCAAGCCCGCCGTTGGGGCCAATCAGTCCATAAATATTTTTGGCCAGAGGTACCTGTGAGAGGAGAGAGGGGGTGTATGAGTGAGGCCAGAGAAGCAGTGCGAGGTGTGAAGGTGTAACACTAACATATGCTGACGGCTGGGTATGTAGCCCTGTCTCAGCTCTGTCACCACATTGCCCCTGCTGATGCTTCTACAGAAAGGTCCCTTCAAACCCAGATTGTTCTGTGATTCTGTGAGATTGTCCTGCACTACTTACACAGAGGAGGCTGATTCCCACCACAGCCATGCCAATCAGGGAGCAGAGCCACCTGCAACAAGGCTGCAGTCAGGAGAGAGTGGGTGGTCTCGGTGCACACACCACCATGAGCACAGTTCCCACTGAAAGCAGAGGAGGGGGCTGGCTTGGGCTGAGATCTTGGTTTCACTTACCGGCCCATTTTGTTAGCCAGAATCCCAAAGAGGTTGGTGCCGATGAGGTAGGATATGCTGGCAGGGAGGAACGCCATCCCTGAGAGAGGGAGACAAAGAACAAAAAAGGGAGATTTGCCAAAATCCTCACTTCACTAACTGTCTCATGAGCCAGGCAAGGCCTTGCACACTCTGTGGGTGCCCATCTGTGCACTGCTACTTCTTCAGGTCCTGCACTGCCTTGGTTCCATGTCACAGCCACATTCGTTGCCCCATTGCTCCAAGACCTATAGAAGGCTGGAGAATCCCTCGATGAAGAGGCTTTTGGGGAAAGTAAGGCACGCAGAGGGGCTGTGATTCACCCACAGGAGGCCAAATGCAGAACTTTTTTGTCCCCACTGTGTAGTAAGCTACTCCTGCCGTGATTTCTTCCTCTTGCACTTCCCTCACCTTCTGCTTTTCATTCACTAAATGAAGAGGAATAATGGTTTTATGCTTATGTAAAAAGCTCGGGGATCATTATGTAGTCAAATATCTTCTCTGATGATTTATCAGTTGTTTACTTTTAATATTCTCTCCTGCTGACCATAAATAAAACTGATCAGCTCCGTTTCACTAAGACAACTTCCTTATTGAAACACAGATTTATGTTTTGTTTCCTTTCTTAACAGCCACAGGACACAGTTCATCTTCCAGGTTTAATCCAGGCTCTTATGTGATTTTTTTCCCAGAATGATGGGAGTGGGCAAACTGGAGTTTACAAGTGAAGAAGCCCCTTGAGTTCAAGGCAGCCTGTGAAGTGGATGGCTTGAGGCTGAACTGTGTCTGAACCCTAACTGCTCTCAAACCTCAAGTAAGTGGTAAATCTAGTGAATATATATGGGGTTTTCTTTGTTATCTTCTGCCCTCTGGTTCTTGCCAAGTCACCTCAAAAGTACCTCTAGAGTTCAGTGGTGATGGGGCAGCCCTAAGTGCTTTTCTCAGCCTGTGACATTGGTGGTTACCAGATGTCCCCTATGATAGAATCCTTGGGATGCTACTTTACCCTCCTTCACCCTTGCTCAGTCACATGCTCATGAGAAGCATTGTAGGTTCTTATCAGGGTAGATGCTGCTGCCTGACCAGAGGATAACTCCATTAGGAGCTCTCTGCAGCTCCCAGGCTGCATTTCAATTTGGGATCTAAAGTGTAGCCTGGGGCACCCCCTGAGTCATTCCTCAGCCAATTGGGTTTTGTAGCAATTAGTTGTTATTTCTGTAGCACACACAGTGTTATCTCCATACCCCATTTCCAGGCAGCTGGTAATTGGTATATGCCTTCCTGTCCTGCCTGGGACTCTCGACATGGCCTCATTTTACTCAGAGCTGCCTCTGCAAAACCCATCTGGCTGCTGCCATTTCATCCCAGCACGATACCATTATCTGCCCTGCAGAAGATGGGATTCGACAGGCTTCCCGTGCATGAAGCAGCCTTTCTTGCACCATTATTGCTCTTGTGGGGAGTCTGATTTTATACAGTTTTTTCAATAATAGGGAAAAGCACATTGTGTAGCTACCACTAAGGACATTTCCAGCTGAAATTGGAGCAACACACAGCCTGGGATCACTCACTCTATGTGGGTGAGGACATATGTTTTCTTATTTTTTAGAAAGATATAGGAGATTCTTCATCTCACAGTGCCAGAGCAGAACCAGTTTTAGCTGAACTGTACTGAGCAGCTGTTGAGGAGTGGAGGCAGCAAAGCAAGGCACCTACCCAGCTGCCATTTCGGAGAGCACATGGTTTGCATCATCCAGATGGGCAGAGTGGGCTCGAGCATGGCCACCCCCATGTTGGAGAAGCAGAGGGCTCCTGACAGGAAGAAAAGGAAGAAATGCTTGGGTTTAGCCACCTTTTGCTGCTGTTTCAAGCAGGTATGAGTGAACTACTTTAACAGGAGACACACAAAGACAAATGCAGTGCATGCTGGCACCTGCCTTTACCTGCAGCGATGAGGACATAGGGGTCTCGCAGCAGCGTGGACACCGGTGTGCCTTTGGCACTCTGCAGGATGGCAAAGTGGGATGAGAGCAGCTCCCCTCCACCTCAGGCACCAGCTCACATACACAAGCGCATCTGTACTCACCTCTGGGCAGATCTTGGATGGCTGCAAGATGCAGAGCTGCAGAGCTGGGAAAAAACCACATGTTAGTGGATTTCTGCAGACAGCATCGCTTCATCTGCATTTAGAATCATTAGGGATTGAAAGATCATCTAGTTCTATCCCTCTGCCAGAGCAGGATCACCTAGACCAAGTCACACAGGAACACATCCAGGTGGGTCTTAAACGACTCCAGTCTCTCCTGCTTCTTCTTCAGCCTGACTCATTTCATCACAGAACCCTTGGGGATGCAGTAACTGTGTCTGGGGACATCATTCAGGTGGGCAGGGCAAGAGGAAGCTCCTGGCCCTATTCCCACACGAGGGAGCAGCAAAACTCCCTGAAGTAGACTGCATGAGAAGCTGTGAAACAGCAAAGTATGCAAATGCTCCTCATCAGGCTGCCAACTGGCTGCTGGGGAGCCACAACTGGAGCATGACAGAAATTAAATGTGGAAAAGAATAGGATTTAAAAAGCAAGTCCCATACGTATGGGCATCTGCGTTTCATTTTCCTAAAGCTCTTACATGCTTCATTAAAGATGTCCTGTGTTACATCTAGGCAGAGATGGTAACTGTGACTCTAATTTAATTAGCTTAATACTACCCACTACAAGGCACAGTTCTGCTCTCTGTAACTGTGCTGTCACACTCTGAGGGTTCTTGTGGCTCATGTCTCTAATACAGCTACTGGAGAATGAGCTAGGATCACCATTTGGGCTGGCAAAGCTCAATTCCTTCATGGCATGGTGAAGAGGCTGCAGACAAGTATGTCTTTCACAAAGACTTTGCAGTTCAGAGAGCTTTACTGAATGTACTAGTCAAACCATTGAAGCAATCAGGAGGTTTATTAAGTAACAAGGGGTTCATTCTTACTGCACTGCTGTGTTGTATCTGGTGGTAGAAAACTTGATTTAGCAATAGCTGAATGACCAGTGCTGCTGCTAGCAACCACGTTGTAGTAGTGTGCCTGAGAATCTCCCTGAAACATCTGCATTTAAATACTTTCATGTGGGCTTTTTTCTGGTGGGATTAAGCCATTTGGCTTCTCACCTCCATCCAAGAGGGCGAGGAATGCCAGGACCAGGAAAGGAGACGATTTCCCCACAAATTCGTACATCACGCTCCCAAAAGGGGCCCCAACTGCAAGGGAAAGTTGCATCACCCAGCTGCAGTGTCACCATCCCCAGCACCCGGGCAGCAGTGCCTGGGTCCTGCCATTGTGGCTGTCTTTGAGATGCCATTGATATGAACCCCACTGGGAGCAAGGTGTCCTTACTCAGCACGCCCAAGGCCAAGCCTCCAAGAGCAATTCCCATTGCATTGCCCCTCTCAAAGTCATCTGTGTAGACGCTGGCCAGCATGCCCAAGCCTAGAAGCAGAGAGAAAGCAGAGACAATGTGAGGCCAGCTGGCGCTGTGACTGTGAGGCTCCTCTGAAAGCAGCCTGGGCTTTGAGGGAAGTTCTCTGCTTGCTGGCTGGGCTATATGCCTGCACCGTCTACACCAGCCGGGCATGGAAAGGCACTTGGTGTGTCTATAAATAGTCCTAAGATGATAACCCAGACAAGGGGAGCTAATGCCAGGACCAAGGTGCCGCTAAACCATTTACCTGCGACTGATGAGAATGATGAACCGATGCCCTGGAGGGCTCGAGCGATGAACAGCAAAGTGTAGGTGCCTGAGAAAGCAAACACTGTGGAAGAAGGAGAGAGACAGTCAGGCAGAACTGCAGGCTGAGCGTTAAAACCCTGCAAAGGACAAGAGCAGCCTCAGCTGGCACTAGTTTGGGTGCTAGAGGGTGCTAGGTGCTGCTCGTCCTTTCTTGTCACTGATTCTGGAGACCAGTTTGTCTGCTCTCACTTGTTTCTCCAGTACAAGGACAGTAGTGCAGGCACAGACCACAGTATTTTATCTTGTTCCTCTGCGTGAGAAGAGCATAGAAGGCAAACACTCACTGACTGTGGAGAGGAACATGATGGTGAATCCGATGAACATGGGGATGTGATATCCTATCCTGGAGAGGGAAAAAGGAGGCACCATTTCACTGAGGATTGCTCATCCCAGCTTGAGATCTGGTCATGCTGCCTTGCAGACTGTATGGATGTGCCTACAGGTGCTGTTCAAGTAATCATCCAGTGCCTGAGTGCCCTCAGATGATTGTAAAGCACACCCACAGGTATGGTCTTGTTTTGCCCACCCAGACCACATGGAGATGAGCCCAGTGCCCCTCACACATGTCCTCTGGAGACAAAGGCAAAGAAACTCTGGCGCAGAAAATCTGACAAGAATGTTATATCCACAGCAGAGTGGGAATCTTTATCTATTTGCTGGTTCCTGGTATGAAATAGCATCTGTCCTCTCCTGAGGAGAGCAGTGGGGAGACCTGTGCTGTCATGTGAATGTGTGAGCCATTGGTAGGCATTTAGAAGGGGTAAAATTCAGGCTTATTTTGATTCTTATGTTCTCTCCCTTGCTGTCCTAACCACTGGTTCCTGTAATTGCCTGGTTGCAGGGACTCCACAGACCTTTCTGCTCAGGTAATGGTGGTTTTATTAGCAGGCAGGATCTGTAGTACCTGAAGGGGAAGACCCTGGTACAGACCTAGCTCTTTCACCTACCTGTTGGTTAGGAGACCCACGGATGGGTTGACCACCAGCTGTACGAGAGCCTTGGAGGCAAACAACAGCCCCACACGGATGTTTTCCTTGGTGAGGAACTCCTCGCCCTCTGGGCAGTTGCTTGGCAGTGGGGGGCTGCTGGCCCAGGGCTGTGGTGGGACAGTGGTCTCTGTTCTGTTTGCCAAGTCCACAGTGCTCCTGGAACCCAACACAGTCACTGTGGTGTTGTCAAAATAGGAGAACATGGAGGAGAAAGGAGGAGCCATCAGGGCTGGAGGAGCTGGCTCAGTTTGGGCTGAGACAACAGAGCTGTTGGCACCTTCATATTCAGTTGTATAAAGGAAAGTGGGGACGATCGGTACTGGAAGACAAGCCACGGAAAGGATTGGTTAGTGATTTTACTCCATTTTCTGGCTCAGCACACAGCTCTCCCTGCACAGGGACCTGGATGGCGTCGACCAGAGCTGAGGAGCTGAAAGCCCGAGGAGGCGTCCGAAGAGCACAGCGAGAGCCACACACCGTACCTACGACCGTCAGCAGCATGTTGTCCAGCAGGAGCGCGACAAACACCACCACCAGCACCAGCTTCCGCGATGCTCTGCCTGCTGCCAACCAGCCCTGGGGCACATGGTCGGCAGCCAGAGGCATGGCTGAGAGCCTGGAGTTCAGCCTGGGTCCTTTGGGCTCCTGTTTTTCAGCACTGAGGTCTCCTACAACCTTAGAAGAAAGCCTCTGTGTTACAACCTCCCATAGCTCATGGCTTGTCCCTTGAGAAAGTGGCTCCTGAGTGTCTGTGTCCTCCAAGAGCCAGGTGCTATTCCGTAGGAGCTGGGACCACCAGCTTTTCTATCAAAGACTGGTTTTGTCAAGCCTTTGAAGTTGCAGATGCAATGTGCTGTAACACATTTCCACTCTCCTGAGACATCTTGTACCTGCTTCAAGGCATCATTTACGTCTTCTTCCCAAGACTAAAATCACAGATCTAGCTGGTAGCTTATCTGTGGTAATCTGTACATCTTTTATTCCATGTTTGTTCTTTGGAGATTAAATTAGGTCTCAAAGGAAATTAATTTACCTTACATGCCTTTTCATTTGACCTAATAGAAATGTCACAGCAAGATACAGGACTTAAAAGCCTAACGTACGTAATTAAGATCAGGGTGTCAGAGGGGCTGAGGGAAGATTGCTTGCTCGGTCACACTGAAAATATCAGAGGTTTGCACTAAACCAAACAGTTAGCCTTGTACAGTCTCATGGCTCCTAAGCACTTCAGAGGCTGAGTGGCAAAATGAATGGAGCTGAGTCCAAGCTATTGCTCTTGCCAGTAATCCAGTGGTTTTCTGAAATCCCTGACAGCAGTATTTATCAAATTTTAATTAAAATAAGCAAAGACTCTAACCTTTGTATCATCAAATGTGAGTGCCACATAGGTCACTGCTGGGATACAGGGGTGACTTCTCACTGCCCCTCCAAGTTCTAGCAAATACCAGATAACAGGATTAATGCAAGACAAGAGATAGATACCTCTCAGTTAATAGAAAAAGAATAAGGAAGCACAGAGCATGCAGACATGTAGACTAATGTAGTCCTTAGGTCTCAAGGCACAAACCCCATCCCTTTCTCAGTGCAAACCTGTTGCACAGAGCAGAGGAGATCAAACTCTTACCCTGAAGCCCATCTTGGTGCGAGGAGCTGGCTGCTGGTGCAGGTGGTGCTGTGTTCTGCAACCGCTGCTCCCGCAGGATTTATGAGTAGCTTTTATCAGAAGAGGATATGAGTGTCTCTCTTCCATGGAGATTTAATTGGAACCTCAAACAAGTTTCATTCAGCCCTGCAGCTCTCTCTGCGTCAGAGCAGGACAGTGGAGTGGGCTGAGGGGAGCTGGCAAGAGAGAGGCAGGAGTGTTTATCTGCAGCAGAGGCACCTCTCCAGGCTTTCATCAACGCTTATCTCTCTCTGAGGACCTTAATTCCTACCTGAGTCTGGGACTGCACAGCCCTGTCCTCGGTGAGGGAGGCAAACAGATTCCTCCCTGGGCAGCAAGGCTGGCACCGCTCAATGGCCCTGGGAAATGCGTTTATAAAATACATAACAGCGCAGGTCTTGGACTCCTCTCCAGTGACTGAAGGCCATTCTCTGCTGTCACAGGGAGCTGATGAGCAGTCTTTGGCTAGTCCACAGTGGAGATCAGCTATTCAGGATCTCCAGAATTCTCAGTGTTCATTATGGATGGAAATAATAAGGCCAAAGCTCTGACCTGTGGTTTCTGAGAGGTATGGGAGAATCTCTTCTCTCCTGTGGTTATCAATAGGCTGTGGTTCTTCCACATGTGAGTTCTGCCCGTACCCCCTTCCCTGGAAGGGTACTGGCAGTGGGATCCCTGTCCACAGACTTTCCCTGGGCTGTTGCACTATTGTATTGTTGACAATAATATCCATGCACGGGTGAGGTACTGCAGGGGCTGTTTACGATGTAGTTGGTTTTCTTTCATCATTGCTGTTTTCTTAAACTTTTGACGCTTTGGTCTGTAGTTTCTTCTTCAAACAGAAGACGATACCATCATTCATCGGGATGCAGAGATTTCCCAGAGAGAGAGAAAATAAATCCTAAAAACATTCACCTTGTCTCCATTGGTGAGTAAATCTGCCGTTGGGGCCATTTATCTGCCTTCTGCAGGGCCAAAGCCTATTGCCAGTAACGTGAGGTGAGTACATCCTACTGGGGAATTCCCCAGGCGGGCATTAAGGCAGAAGCTGAAACCTTTAAATATATTTCATGAGCTGAGAACTGAACATCTAGGCCTGGAAATTACTTTCTGAATATCTGCAAAATTGACAAGAGTATGAGCAGTGCAGCACTACCATCTACTGAGTGAGCTCAGAATTGCTCAGCTCTGCCTTGAGCTCTGGATGGAAAATCCTGCAGTTTCCTTCAGCTGAGGAAGGGCACGTGGAGATGGTCACTGTTGTTAACTTCTGCTTTTGGAGGCCCCAAGGTGAGGACATAGTCTCATTTGGCAGCCCTGAGCAGTTGTGTCACTTGATTTGCAGAGGTGACAGGAAGGATTACTCAGAGAGGCTGTGGAAGCATCTCCATCTGTCCACCAGATTTTTCCAGGCAGTGGTCTCCAAGATATATTTAAATATCATTAGAAGGGTTTGCCATGAGTTTTTCTTTCAATAATCCCATGGCAAAAAAGCCTCCAAGAACTCGAATTCTATTTGTGGCCAGACTGAGGTAGTCAAGCACAGCGAACATTTCTAATGTGATGAAAAGTACAAGAGAATGGATGGGCTGTCTTGAGACCCAGCATAGAACATGGGCCTGAGAGATCATTGCTAGCAGACCTCACGCTGGCTCTGGAGGCTGACCGCAGCAGCATGTAACTCAGTGAGATTGTTTTCTGCTGCAGACTCACCTCAGAGGAGCAGCAACAGATGTCTGCAGTGCAGTGGGGGCTCCTGTGCCAGCACAGAGCAGCATTTTACAAACCCACATGAGACAAATGGATTCTCAGTGTAGAGCTGCCAGTCCAGGGTTGTGTGGATGTGGCAGCATGGACACAGATTGGAGAAGGTGCCTGTAAATCTACTTTAAAGTCATTCTGCTCATGGTTCCTTTACAGATTTCAGTTCTGCAGTGGCCCTAGACTCTCCAGTGAGAGATCATTATTGTCCTGCACCATAGGATCACAGAATCATAGACTGGTGGCGGTTGGAAGGGGCCTCTGGAGATCACCTAGTCCAACTCCCCTGCTAGAGTGGGATCCTACACAGAAACTCATTTGTTCTTCATCCTTGAGACAAATTTTCTTAGCCTGCAAGACTGGTTAAGAAACACAGAACAGTATTTAGGACACAAAACAGTTGTGAGCAGTGGAAGTTGTCACTCCTGGGCCAGCATTTAGCCAGGCTCCGAGGGCAGGTGGGAGCGGTTTGTGAAGTGGTGCCACTTGCAGTGACCCTCGAAGCTGCCACTTTGCCAGCCCTGTGGGGTTGTGTTTCCTTAAGTCCTTTTCACTATGAACAAAAGGGAGGGCTCTGTAAATTGCTCGGTAATTTGCTCGGGGTCATGTCACATTAGGAGGAGAGCTGAAACCTAGCCAAAGCCTTCCAATCCCATGTTTAATCCACTCCACGTGCTGCCCCCTTTGTGTGGGGATTACCGATTGTATTTGCTCCCTCTTAGCCAAAGAACAGTTCCTTGTGCGATTGTTCGGTATTTGTCCAGCCCTCGTTTTGCTCCTCCAGACAAGCACTCAATTGCCAATATTTGAGAATGTATTTCCCTGAAATATTTCTAGTTTGAACGTAGAAGAGAAATAATACTGCTTCATACCATGAAATCATGCTCTCTCGCTGCTAGGTGGGGAGGAGAACGAACAGCCACTGCTAAAATTTAAGTCATATGAAGAGATACTGAACCCACAAGGAGACAGACCATTGTCAGACTGATGTTCTTCTGGAAAAAGATGCTTACAAATAATTCACTATCATTTATTTTTAATTACATCTAAGAAGTCGGGGTAGGGCTGCTCTCGTTCTGCCCTTTGAACAACCGCACCAGGTAGCCCAGGGTGTGGGTGGTGTGTTTCCATGGCCAGGCTCCTTGTTCCTTACCCCCATCTCCCCTGTGCTGCCCCTATCGGTCCAAGCACTGCGGTGGCGTTTCTCTGAGATCGTGTGAAAGGTGGAAGGACCCCAGCGCCGGGGCATGGCCGAGCCCCGGTGCCCCCGCCTCACACCGGGACAGGGCTCTGCTTCCCTTGTCTTCACAGACCTTCAGCGTGGCTGCCAATCGATGAATGAATGAGCCCTCCCTTTCCCTCGTCTCTTGCCCTCTGTCTCCTTCCTTCTACTCTCTTGATTTCTTTATTTATTCTAAATTCGCTTTTCATCTTTCGTTTCATTTTCTCTCTTTTCCTTCTTCCCCGCTTTCCTTTCCCCCATCACTCGGCTAAACCCCGCCCCCGGTCTCCTTTGGCCCCGCCCTCCACGGCACCGCCCCCGGACACTGCATTTCAGCGCGTGCGCGGTGCGGGGGTTGAGGCCGCGGACAAGATGGCGGCGGTGCGGGCTGTGCGGGGGATGGTGAACGGCGCCGGGCCCCTCAGTTCCAGAAGGACACAGAGCTGATAGAGCCCAGAGATGATGGAGTGGAACATCTCCCTGTTGAGGAA
>JAOXOE010000852.1:1151749-1181202 GCA_028565055.1 Phoeniculus purpureus | reverse complement strand
CAGTGAGGGTGACGGAGCACTGGAACAGGCTGCCCAGGGGGGTTGTGGAGTCTCCTTCTCTGGAGATGTTTAAAACCCGCTTGGATGTGTTCCTCTGTGACTTGGTCTAGGTGATCCTGCTGTGCCAGGGGGATTGGACTAGATGGTCTTTGGAGGCCCCTTCCAGTCCCTAATGATTCCGTGAATAGCGTAGTGATTGTCTCTGCTTTGGCCACTGTGCCTTTCCGAATAACCCTGAGTACTCTGTATACTTCTGTAGGTAAAGTTTCATCTTTGCTGCTGAGAAATGAGCTGGTATCTCCATGCAACTGTCTGTTCTAACATCAAGATCTGTTTCCTGGGTGCTGGTGATCTGTTTGGGGTGCATTACTACCTATGGAAGGTTGGGATCAGTTCCCCTGTATGTGCTCCATTTCACTTGCCATTTTGTTATGCAGTTGTCCAGTCTCTACCTCCTTATAGTTTCCATCACTGGCACTACTTGAGTCACTGTCAAGGTCTGACCTGGCTTTTCATGCTGTGCCAGATCATAGATGAATACTGAATGGCACGTGTCTGAGCATGGAGGTCTGCAGAGGCTCTTAGCTAGATGTTCATCCGTGAAAGGACATTTTTAGGCAGTAACTGCTAGTGGTTCATGCCATGGCTGCTTGCCTCACCTGTAACTTAAAGTATGTATTGTAAGACAATCTTAAAGAGAATGGACTTCTTTGGTGTTTAATGGATACACCATTCATTTATCAATGAAAACACATGATAAAGAACAATAAATAAGACAATCTCCAGCTTTTCTGTCTAGAATGCAACATATGATGGATATTGGTCCAGAAGTCAATCACTGATAATAGTAGATGGAATGTATTTCAGTGTAACTGAACGTAGGGGTTCTGCCGGCGTGCTGAATGGGGGCCATGCCAATGTCAGCTCATTAGGACTTCCAGCTGGAGTTTTCTTTGCAGGCTTTAACATGTGCATTTCATGTATGTTTGAATATGCTTTCTGGTTGGTGTATACTCAAAGACGTGTGTTTTAATAGATGTTTGAATGTAGCTTATTTCTGTAAGTGACTTTTTTTATATTTCAGAGATGTTTTGTCCCAATGCAGAACGGGCAGTAACGTTGCTGTGCATCAGCAGCGCTATCCAAGTGCTGGCTTCATCTCAATGGAACACCTGGATGTCCTGCATGCTCTTATTTCCCGGAAGACTAATTCGAAAGGCTCTCATGAATAAAGGCAAATGTTTAGAAATATTGATGCTTACCAAATGGGCTTTTCTCTTCCCGGTGTAACTCAGGTGTAATAGCTTTGCTGCGACCTCTTTTGCTGGATGATGTCCCAACTATTCAACACACTGCTGCTTTGGCTCTTGGGAGGCTTGCCAATTACAACGATGACCTGGCAGAAGCAGTCGTGAAGGGAAACATTCTTCCACAACTCCTGTGTTCGTTTTCTGACCAGAATGTAAGGCATCATTGTTTTCTTAAGTAGTAATTTCTTTAACTCTTGCCCAGGGAAAGGGAACTCTCTCTGTTTCCACTAGCTACCTTCTGCTATTCTGATAGAGCAGTAACTGTACTGAAGTCAGAGAGATCTCTGCACCTAATTTGAACTGCTGAGAGGTCAATGTGTATTGTGTGCCTAACCCTGGCTTCAAATAAGCTTCATTTAATACATCATCTCACCTTTCTAGTGTGCTATGGGAAGTATATTCATGGCACTCTTAGACTGGGTTTTAAGATGTTGACTCATTAAAGGTCTGTCTTTCAAAGTGAGGTCATTTGAAAGCTGTAGTGATAATTATTTAGGATTTGTTGATAATACTAAACACTTGTAAAATTCATAGAAAAAACCCCTAGACTTCTGTAATGAAATATTATCTCCAAACATAGTCTTTTAATAAGATGTAGTAGGAGAAATATCAAACCACTGACACAGGAAAATATGCTGTGAGGCTGTAAACTGAGTATTTGTCAAAGACAAACACAAAAAGGGTGGTCACAATAGCAATGCAAATAAATCTGGTGGTCTCTTTTTCTCCCTTGTTGCCACGTTTCGTCAGGTTTTGCATACATACCAGCTTTGGTTTTTCCCGTGGTCCTAACATAGAGTAACAGAAATACTTTCAAATGAAGTCCCTAGTTACTGGAAAGAGACAGCTGAGAGCGAAGTGCATTGATGTCACAACCATATTTAGGTTTCAGTTTTGCTTTACTAGACTTAGAAGTAGCATTTCAATGGCAATGTAACTTGGAAAAACATATATATTGTCATTTTCAATTTTTTGAGAAAGACAAACTGAAGTTCTTACTGTGTAGGAGGTTCTGGGTGATCCTGCTGTGGCAGGGGGATTGGACTAGATGATCTTTCGAGGTCCCTTCCAATCCCTAATGATTCTATGATTCTTTTCAGAGGTGCCTAGTAATAGGACAAGAATAATGAGGATAAGCTAGAAAATAAGTTCTACCTCAGTATGAGAAGAAATTTCTTTACCGTGAGGGTGACAGAGCCCTGGAACAGGCTGCCCAGAGAGGCTGTGGTGTCTCCTTCTCTGGAGACTTTCAAGAGCCACCTGGGTTGCAGTCCTGTGTGACCTGACTTAGGTGGTCCTGCTTTGGTGGGGGAGTTGGACTAGATGATCTCTAGAGGTCCCTTCCAACTTCTAACACTGTGATTCTGTGTGCTATGGGGAATGTCTCAGGAGAACCTCAGGAGCATTTTCTGCCATGGAATCCCACACAGTGCACTTGACAAATCTTTGCAAACACTACGGATGCTGACGGCCTCCCTACTACATTCAAATCCAATTACAGCACCTACGCAGCATCCTCCCATATAACTTCTTTCATTGATTTAAGTTGCCCGAGCTCATATATCAGGTGACAAGATATCAGATCACTTACATATATGCATGAGTATAGCTAAAACCTACTTCATCTTGACTGTACACTGAGTCCTGCACATAAATCTTCTCCTTAGTGATCACTGCCTAGAGCTTGTTTCAGCTTTGCTGGCTCAGCTATGTGACAGATAGGAACCACATCTAGCCGTGGAGCTAAGACTTGGCTACCAAGATGGAAAGCCTAGTTCAGAAGTGTTTTAAACTTTCAGGACCCAAGTCAAACACACTGTGATCACAGACTCTCGTACCTCTCAGACTCAGCTTCCAAGTTTGTAGATGTGAACAGAGAAATGTGTGGAGAAGTGAACCACCAGCTTTGACAGATACTGCTGGGAAAGTTCTGCAGCAACCACCCTGCCACGTTCCCACAGCCTGAATTGAGGCCAGTGCCAGATACATTTGCAGGTCTTCCTCCAGCGCTGCAGGAGTCAGTTTCATAGTTGGAGAAGAGGGAAGACATGTAAGAAGGGCTAAAGACAGAAACATCACCTAAAGAAAGGATTATTCTGAGCTGCAAGAGGAGATGTTTTTGAGCCACAGAAATGGCATCCTGGCCTGGATTAGAAGTTGTGTCCCCAGCAGGAGGAGGGAGGTGATTGTCCCCCTGTACTCAGCACTGGTGAGGCTGCACCTTGAGTACTGGGTCCAATTCTGGGCACCTCAGCACAAGGGAGATATCAAGGGGCTGGAGCGAGGGCAGAGGAGAGCAACGAAGCTCATGAAGGGCCTGGAGAATGAATCTTATAATGAGAGATTGAGAGAGTTGGGGCTGTTTAGTTTGAGGAAGATGAGGCTTAAGAGAGACCTCATCGCTCTCTACAACTATCTGAAAGAACATTGGAGAGATGTTGGTGCTGGTCTCTTCTCAGAGGTAGTTAGTGACAGAACCAGAAGGAAGGGCTTCAAGCTCCAGCAGGGGAGGGTTAGATTGGACATCAGGAAGAAATTCTTTATGGAGAGAGTGGTCAGGCCCTGGACTGGGCTGCCCAGGGTGGTGGTTGAGTGCCCATCCCTGGATGAGTTCAAAACTTGCTTAGGTGTGATGTTGGGGGATCTGGTTTGGGGGTGACCTTGTAGAGTAGGGCTGATGGCTGAACTCAATGATCCCAAAGGTCTTTTCCAACCTGAATGATTCTGTGATTCTAAGTAAGGCAGTGCAATATAAAGTGACAGAAGTGATGTCAGATCCCAATGGACATTACCACAAGTCCTTTTGTGGATATGCCCATGCTCAGGCCATTTCATATGCCTCAGTAGCAACACAGGCAGACACGAGGGAAATCTGGGACCTCATGGATTATGATAGCAACAGAACGTTCTTCACAGAGCCTTTGAGCATGGTCTTGGCCAGAAGAGATCTTGGTAAGTGGTCTATTTTCTCCACACTTGGTTGAGGTGTTGCAAAAGAAACCAGAAGCCTTGAACACACTACGTGATTTCTTTATCCTCGGACAGTTCAAAGAACCTCGGAAAATTCAAAGACTGAAAAAAGCTCTCCTGCCCCTCCAGCAACGCACTTGTAGTCTGAGAGCCTCAAACAAACTTGCTGGACAAAACCCATCTGGTAAGTTCTTATTTAGGTCAATAAGATGGCACCAGAGCCGCAAACAGGCAGAGGAATCACTGACCTGATCTGAAGATTTAATCTAAATGAGACCCATTGAATAGTGGGACATTGTATTTGCAGCAGGAAGGGCTGAACACAGTGACAGGAGGCTAATTGCACAGATTTATTGTTCAAGGACAGTTTTATGGAGAAAACTCTCATGTTTACAAGACTGTCCCTACTGCTGGACCCAGGAGGATTATAGGGTTTTAGAGTCTGCTGGGGAAGGCTAATAACTCAGAGCACAAAGATGCAGCTACATTCCATAGCATGAAATACTCTGGAATTAAACTATGATCCTATAGACTTAAATACATATGTGAAAGGGTTAATTTTTCAAATGTGTATTTATTTTAGGGATATTAATTTAATCTCTCATTAAAAACCTACATTTTAGAATTTAAGGTCACAGACACATATTTACTTCGCAGGCAGCTGCAAATGTTATTGCCTCGGGCCATTTCTCACCACCTCCATGTTGGAGATCACCATGACAACACAAAGCAAACTGAGTGGAGCCCATGAGCGCTTCCTAAACCCAATGCCCCAGTGCAAAATCTTCTTAAATCAACAGCGAAGGCATTTCTACCTGACATGGTTCACTCCACACTCAAACAAGGAAAAGGTCAGGGGAATGGGGAAGGTAGCGGTCACCCACGCACTGAGTGGCACAGCTGCAGACTTAGGCTGCAACAGGGAGTTACAGGCACTGCACCCGGAAAAGCACCGCTGACTTTGCCACGGAATTCACCACATACCACCAGGCTGCAGCCAGAGCTTCCCAGTGCTGCAACACAAGCAACCGTAGAATCACAGAACATCGGGGACCTTGAAAGGTCATCCACTCCAATCCTCCTGACACAGCAGGATCACCTAGATCCAGTGGCACAGGAGCATGTCCAGGCGGGTTTTAAACATCTCCAGAGAAGCAGATCACAACCTACCTGAGCAGACCCTTCCAGTGCTCTGTCACCCTCACCGTGAAGCAGCTCCTACTCACATAGAATCATTAGGGATTGGAGGGACCTTGAAAGATCATCTAGTCCAATCCACCTGACACAGTGGGATCAACTAGACCAAGTCACACAGGAACAAGTCTAGGTGGGTTTTAAACACCTCCAGAGAAGGAGACTCCACACCCTCCCTGGGCAGCCCCATCCAGTGCTCTGTCACCCTCACCACAGAGAATCTCCTTCTCACATTGATGTGGAACCTCCTGTGTTCCAGCTCACACTCACTGCTCCCTGGTCCTATCATTAGAAACCCCTGAGCAGAGCCTGGCTCCATCCTCCTGACACTCACTCTTCACATATTTATCAGCATTAATGAGGTCACCCCTCAGTCTCCTTTTCTCCAAGCTGAAGAGCCCCAGCTCCCTCAGCCTGTCCTCATCATCCACTCCCTTCATCGTCTGGTTCTGCACTGGACTCTCTCCAGCAGCTCCATCTCCTTCTTGGACTGAGGGGCCCAGAATTTGACACAGTATTCCAGATGTGGTCTCACTAGGGCAGGGCAGAGGAGGAGGAGGAGAACCTCTCTTGATCTGCTAACCACCTCACTTCTCATCCACCCCAGGAATGCTCTAGTGAAGTCTCTTGACCCGTGCCAGCACTTGCTTTGCAATCTTTAGTCCTTGACCACTGTGCATTGAGACACAGAAGGTCAACAGTCTATTCTTCAAGAGCAAACTGCAAACTCGGCTATTTTTCTACTGTTTCATTTGTTCCCAACTACAACAAATTACAATGAAGAGCAGTTGATGTAGGATTCAGCTCTCATCTCACTTCTGAAGCAAAATCCAGGTCTGTACACTTGAAGCACCGAACACAAACTTCTGATTTCCATTCTGTGTGATGTCACTTAGCTGCAGATACCACGAGTGCTTGCAAAAGCATCTCCTCTCTACAAGCAGTCATCAGCACACCAGGTTCACAAAGGACCCCTTGCTTCCCCTTGTTGTTCTCTGGGTTTCCGCATACACTTAATTACTCTGATATTTTGTCTCTTATTAGCAGCCTTCAGGATAAACCCGTAAAAGGGGATTTTGTGTGTTGTAAAAGCTGTTATTCAGACCATGGATATGTTAAACTTCAGGAAGCGGAAAAAATTGAGTGTGATTTCTTTCATCAGAAATACCAGGTGCATCCAGGCACATTTCCATATTATGAATCAAGAGAGGCACTTAATGATCCAGGAAATTTCTCCATCAATATCTGCAAGCACAGGAGTTTTATTTCCTTTTATTTCTCCCAATGCATTTGCAGTTTCAAACCCCCTCCATGTCCAAACTACAGGCAATGTTGACTTTATGAAATTCTGTACCTAACGCTTGTGTCAAAAGTGTGAGAGCCACAAATGTGAGAGCAGGAGTGGAGCATCCTCCTGCTGAGGACAGGCTGAGGGAGCTGGGGCTCTTCAGCTTGGAGAAAAGGAGACTGAGGGGTGACCTCATTAATGTTGATAAATATGTGAGGGGTGGGTGTCAGGAGGATGGAGCCAGGCTCTGCTCAGTGGCATCTAATGATAGGACAAGAGGCAGTGGGTGTGAGCTGGAACATAGGAGGTTCCACATGAATATGAGAAGGAACTTCTTCCCGGTGAGGGTGACAGAGCCCTGGAAGGGGCTGCCCAGGGGGGTTGTGGAGTCTTCTTCTCTGGAGAAATTTAAAACCCACCTGGACATGTTCCTGTGTGACTTGGCCTAGGCGATCCTGCTGTGGCAGGAGGATTGGACTAAGATGATCTTTCAAGTCCCTTCCAATCCCTAATGTTCTGTGATGCTGTGAATCCTGCTTTCCCATCCACTGCCGTAATGCATTTCATGAGAATGGAGTTATTCTGGATGCACCCCGTGGTAAGCAGGGGAAGAATTCCCCCCATCAAGTATACATTATTTAATCTTTGAGAAACAATAAAAATAGTTTTTCAGGCTAAAAATACCTGCTCAGCATCCAATAGAGTTCACTCCTCAAGTATTAAATTTTAATGGCCTCTCCATGAATCTTCCTCTGACAGCTTGGCTGTGAAAATTCTGTGGAGCAGCTGAACTCATTCCAAACGGCAATTGTTTTCCTGAAGCGAAAGTTACCACTGTAGAGCAAACGCAGACATTCTGAGGCGGCTTTGCGCAGTCCTTACCGTCAGTGTGTCATGTTTTGCTGCAGTGCAAAGGGAAGAGGTGTAAATAGTTTCCTTGTCCTAGTTAGGAAAGGGCTGTGAGGGTGACAGAGCGCTGGAATGGGCTGCCCAGGGTGGTTGTCGGGTCTCCTTCTCTGGAGACGTTTAAAACCCACCTGGAGATGTTCCTGTGCAACTTGGTCTAGGTGATCCTGCTCTGGCAGGATTGGACTTGGATGATCTTTCGAGGTCCCTTCCAACCCCTGATGTTCTGTGATTCTGTGTCAACTTCTTATCACCAAAAATCTGACTAAAATTATGAGAAGCATTTATGTGACAATACAGTGCCTAGTTAGACAGGGATGTAGCCAAACCTATTTGACCTTCAACTTCAGCAACAGACACACCTTCTTCCTCCTTACCCCCACAATTTGATGGTTGAGAAATTGTGTTTTAAAGTTCAGTTCTCCAAGCAGACTAAAGAATAGCTGAGACTGGCCATGCAGGTGTGTTCATTATAATACCCATTAAGCTTAACACAATCCACAGAATCCATCCGTGTTTGAAAAGACTTTTTAAAGTGGTTTTGTGCCGCATTCATGAGACCCTTAAAGAACAGAAAGGAGCTGCACTGATCTGGACAAAGATTCTCCAAAGAGAGAAGATGTATCAGTTCATTAAGAGAGAAAATAGCTTTTTTCAGCAGCTGCGAGCAGAAGCAAAGAAAGAAAGGTTTAGTGATGAAAAGAGAGCTGCAAGAAACAGTGCAGGCAGTGCTTAAATTAAGATACATCTTATCTAGAATTGCTTTGCCCAAGCTTCTCAACATTGATGCTGGCAATAGACCTCAGTTTGCCAGGAACATTCACATGCTATTTCTTCCTCTCAGGGCATCCTCAGCAGAGGGAATAAAGTAGCTTTCAGGAAGAAATATTTCCTTTCTGGCGCAGGCAGCAACAGGCCGTTTGTCATCACAAACATTTCCTCTCAGGCACGATAACACAGTACACCAAGGGTTCCCTCCTGTGATAGAGCTCAGGAGCAGAGCGCTGCATATTAACCAGATACTGCAAAATGGGAGCATGTGGTGCTGATTATCAGGTGGTAGGAAATTCAGTCTCTTCAGCAGGAGGAGAAAAGAAGCTGAGAAGGAAGCTAATGGGTTTACCTAGGTGTGGGAGCTTCTCATTTTGCTGTTCCTCTGAATCACCAAATAATTGAATCATTCAGGTTGGAAAAGACCCTTAGGATCATCGAGTCCAACCATCAACCCGACTCTACAAGTTCACCCCTAAACCAGATCCCCCAATGCTACATTTGAGCGTCTTTTATTTAGATAAATGCCCAAGATCTCATTGTTCACCCTCCTTGAGGGAGCTTCTCCCTTTCACCTGGCCAGTCTGCCATCACTGGGTAAAACCATTGTGTGTTGCAGGGTAGAAGATGTCACCAGGAGTATGAAAACACCAAGGTTCCGGTCTCTGCTTCAGTGTTTTAATTTCTGTGGAACAGAACAGCTTCCCTGGAGAACACCACACCCATCTAGAGAAAATGCAGGACCTGCAAGGGACATTTGGAAGGTTAAGAGCCGAGTCTCCAGCTTGAACCAGAACAGGTATGTTTGATTGAACTCCCTTGTCACAGCAGCGTTGACTGTCTTTCTTTTATCATTACTTCTGCTCTGGGCCTGCAGAACCTTTCTCCAAAAGGCAGGATGAAAGAGAAAGTTTATACTGAAAGTTTGGGGTTTGATGAATCGTTTTTCTGTGATGAAAAGTTATTTCGTAAGAAGATTCCTGCCCGGCTGTAGTGGGGACACTATTGCCTGGTGCATCTGTCAGACAGCCCTCCTAATTAATGTGAATTTGTAGAGTTTGTGAATCACAAAGCTCACGACTCTAGTTCCACATCACCACAGGGAAATCCTCCCGGAGGGAAATCATAATCCTGTACTACACCACCCCAAATTGTTATATAAAGCACCTACTCTTCCATATCGGAACAGACTGTCCTAGTCTCTTACCAGCATTTCAATTCCTCAAAAACATGGAACAAAAAGGAGAGGACTTTGTATGAACAGAAAGGCATTTGATCAAAGCTTTTCAGGTTTTGAGGGACCCACTAGTGTTTCATAACAAAATGGTTAGATGTGTTCTTGTCAAACTTCACAAAAGAAAGAGGTAAAATAAAAAGTAAGGAGGTCTGATCTCTATTTGAAGTACCTGCAGCAGATGTATCACCGTGTCAGACCATCATGTCAGTACGGCCCCGGGGGTTGGATTGTTCCCTGACTTCTATTCCCTGACTTCCCATTTTTGCTCCATTAACAAAATTTAATTGGGTGATGAAATAGGTTAAAACTTTTTAGTTGAAGTTGAAGTACAGTTTGGCAAGAAGAGTTTTCTAAGCCTTACGCAGTAATTAATAAAAACAACTTAGAATGACCACAGTCACCTCCCTGATGAGGAAAGGCTGAGGGAGCTGGGTCTCTTGAGCTTGGAGAAAAGGAGACGGAGGGATGACCTCATTAATGTTGATAAATACGTGAAAGGTGGTTGTCAGAAGGATGGAGCCAGGCTCTGCTCAGTGGCATCTCATGATAGGACAAGGGGCAATGGGTGTGAGCTGGAACAGAGGAGGTTTCCCATAAATATGAGAAGGAACTTGTTCACGACAAGGGTGAAGAGCACTGGAAGGGGCTGCCCAGGTGGGTTGTGGAGTCTCCTCCTCTGGAGATGTTTAAAATTCTCCTGGATGTTTTCCTGGGCAGCTTGATCTAGGGGATCCTGCTGTGGCAGGGGGATTGGACTGGATGATCTTTCAAGGTCTCTTCCAATCCGTAACATTCTGTGATGCTGTGACATTTTAAACTAGAAATTTGTGTGTAGGAACCTTAAGTTATGAACTCAGCATCCTGTCAGACGCTCAGCATCTCAGTCTTCAGTAAGGAAACAGCTGACAATCCTAGTGAGGACAGAAGACACTAATCCATCGTTCTCACTGGCAGTTTCTGCCACTGTGTTTCCTTCCTATAACAATAAGTTTACTCTCCAAGTGTGTCTGTCTGTGATCCTGTGATGTACACACCATCGCAGTTCAATAGCTGAAAAACCAAACAATGCATATATTCACTGTATATCCACATATATCCAGCTGTTCTGGGCTGTATATATTAAATTATGTCAGTAGAGTGGGGGGGGTTTTCCATAGTAGTAGGTATTTGTGATGAGAACAGCAGGCAGCATTCCACGGTGCATCAAAAGTCTTATTGCATTTTTAAGGATCTCAGTTACTATTTGCTCTCATTACAAGGAGAATCGTATTTTCTCCACTACTTGCTATTCATACGCCGTTACTGAAGCTGTGCTAAGCACACAACAAATAGTAGAACACTTTCTGAGTGGAAGAGGCACTTTCTGAGGGACAGAGCACTGGAAGGGGCTTCCCAGGGGGGTTGTGGAGTTTCCATCTCTGCAGACGTTTAAAACCCGCCTGGACATGTTCCTGTGTGACTTGGTCTAGGTGATCCTGCTGTGGCAGGGGGATTGGACTAGATGATCTTTTGAGGTCCCTTCCACTCCCTAATGTTCTGTGTGACTTTACTCTGGTATAATCAGGGGTTTCTGCTCCTTCCTGGCCTGAAGCAGTGGGGCTGCAGCAGGACTGGGCTGCCCTGGCCCTGGCTGTTTTTCCAGTGCTCAGCTCTCCTATAAGCACAGAACAGCTCAGGTTAGAAGGGACCTCGATGATCATCTGGTTCCAACCTCCTGCTGTGGGCAGGGATACCCTCCACCAGACCAGTGGTTCCCAGTGATCTCCCTAATGCAGGAGCTGGGCTTCTGTTTGTGGAGCAGCCCTGTCAGGGGCAGGCGCTGCCTGGTGCCTGATTTCTGCCGCTGCTGTCTGGGGCAGAGGCAGCTCTGAGCTCTGCCAGAGGAGAGGACACAGCTTCTGCTCATCAAGAGTTTCCTTAGGGCTTTGGTGGAAAAGGGTGGGACCCTCACCTAGCTTAATGGAAGAAGCAGCTGAGGCTACTCAGGACTGGGATTTTTGCTTCCCAGTGCCCTGGGTACTGCCGACTGCTCCTTACGGTGTGGTACCCCTCAGCAGTGCTGCCCCTGCTCCTGCACAGCCTCAGCCCCTGCTCAGCCCTTGTTAAGTCTCAGCTTTGCTGCGCTGCAGCAGCTGCCCTGTGTTTGCAATCTCTGTGGGACTGGGGTGTCCCCTGGGGTAACAGCCAGCTCTGGGCTGTGCTCCTCACTGCTCCCCAGGCCCAGATACCTGGAAGCGCCTGGGAAGGACCCAGCTGAGCCAGCAGCACCCGCAGCCAGGGCTAGGGGTGGTCGGAGGTGATTTGTGGCAGAAGGTGCCGCTCAGGAGAGGACTCGTGCGTGGTTTTCCATCTCTTTCCTCCTCAGCAGTTTTCAAAGGCTCTAAAAATAAACTTCCCTCACGCCTCAGGCAGCGTGAGCAGAGCCAAGGCTTCCCTGGAAAGCGGTGGCAGGAGCTGGGTGCTGGGCACGGAGCTGGTTGCGTGTGGCTTGGAGCCCCCACCCTGCGCTTGGTGGGGAAGTCCCACAGAGTCAGTCAGGGTAGAGTGTTTTCTGCACTTTGAGTGTTCCCTCCTGATTTTTGCTCCCCAACCTCCCCCTTTACCTGCCCCAGTGCCCTTTAGGTTTGTGAAACCAGCAGATCCGTGCAGAGACAACAGGCTCTGAGCCGATGGGTTCTTGCAAAAAACAGCTGAAATAGTCAAAACTCGCCCTTGGCTGGGGCGAGCGGACTCGGTACCTCTCCCTCCGTCAGTTTTCTCCTGGACCTGCCTGCTCTGGGGACAGTGGGTTGGGCACCACCGGGTCTGGGGGCTTTGGGCTGTGCAGGGTGGGATGGGAACTGGTCCCACCTGCAGAGCAGGAGGGTGAAGCCCAAGGGTTGCAGGACGGGTGGATTATCCCTTCCCTGGTGCCCCTGTGTTGGCCGGGGGCCAGCTGCTGCTTTTCCATGCCTGGGTTCTCCCAGCTGCGCAGCAGAGATAACGCTGCTCCCACACAGCGTCGCGCCGGCGGGGCTGGAAGCAAAGAGGGACAGGTGGAAAGATGTCCCCAAGGGGCCTTGGTGTGAGCTGATAAATGGTTTGTGGCTCAGAGGGGTGGGGGGTGAGATGCCCCTGGAGAGGGGCAGGCAAAGCACCCTCTGGGCACTGCAACTCATCCTCCAACCACTTCCAAGCTGGGCACGCAGGAGGAGTTAAATCAGTTTAAAAAAAGTTTATTTATAAATAAAAACATAAAGTCACCAGTAGTTTACATCAGTCACCAGAAATAACAACCGAGAAAACCAACCGAAAACCTGCAGAAAAGTACTTCTCTGTACAAGCCGAGCCCGGCTGGGGCCGGGAGCGACAGCTGCGATGCGGACGGTCACACACAGCGTTGTGCAAAGGCAGCACGGCGATGCCTCCGGGTAGTCACATCATACAGCGCTGGACCGGGTGGGGGACGGGGCGCTGGGGGCCTGGGACAGTGGGAGCAGGAACAGGGCTGGGCAGGCACACGCGAGCATCGCCTCGTGCGGGGCTGTGGGACAGGGCAGCCAGGGAGGAATCTGCTCCCCTCAGCGCCCTGTGGATTTGGCACTGGAGAGCTCCTGGTCCTGGGGTGTGGAGGGGGTGCAGAGCCCTCAGCGCGGGGCTCTGGCTGGGATGATGCAGAAAATCCCTTCGGGCCTCACAAGCCAGAGCTCAGCGGGTGCCATCCTGTGGCCCCGCTCTTTCGGCTCTACCAAAACATCCTTCAGCAGGGCTGGGAAAAGGCTGTTTGACCTGCTGTGGCCCTGACCTGGAGCCGCAGGGCTGGAACTGGCATTTGGGGTTGACTTTTCTCCAGCAGATCATGGCTAAGGACGGGCTTGTGCTGGGTGCTAGCCCAGGGACCAGCTGGGGGGGCCCTGGGGCAGCATGTGGGGGGTGCTTGGGGGCAGGTGCAGAAGGCACAGACTGGTTTCCATGTGTCGCCTTTAGAGGCTGGTTGGAGCTGGGTGAGGGAGGCTGAACTTTGCTGCTTGTGCACAGCTTTGAGCCCTTGGCCAAATCTGCAGCACGGGATTGTGCAAAGCCCACCCTGCGACCCTGGGACAGGGCTGGTGCCCAGCTCCTCCGTGGGTAAGCAGACACACTGCAGTAAAAACACCATTGCACTGGCACAAAGTGGTCCCGGCTGGAGAACTCCACCCTGGCAAGCTGGACAATGGCCGACTCCCTCCAGCCCGTGCCGAGCCATGGCTGGGACAGGAGAGTCACTGCTGGAGCCTTGTTACCTGCTTGCTGGTGGCAGGAGGAAATTTTAAGAGCTTGGGCAGAAAACAAAATGAAGTGGTTGGTTGGGGCTTCTGTGAGCAGCTTCTGCTGCCGGGATCCCATGGGCATAAGGACACAGGAGGAGGTAAGGCAGCCAGGGGTCCCGGGAGGGACAGTTGCAGCGAGAACGTGGGAGCATGTGGGGTCACGGGGCAAACACAACTGAATTCCCCTTGATTCCTCAGGTCAGACTGTGGCTTATAAGTTTGTTAAATCCAGTTGCCCATCTGGCAGCTGGAGAAAAGGGGCACTTGTGGGGCAGAGTGGGGAGCTCTGGGCTCACCATGTGCAGGTCATTGGGAGGGCTGTGCCGGTGCAACCGTGGCCACGGGATGTGTGTAGCGGGGGTTGTGCTCGTTAGCAACAGGTGATTTTTGGTGGGGTGTTGGCTGTAACGAGGTGGGGGAGTGGGGGTAAGGCCCTTCCTGAGGCACAGCAGCAGCAGCAGGACAGAAGTGATTGCGCAGCCTGTGCCGGCGGCAGAAGGCAGCTCCTCGGTCCCATGGCACCCTGGAGATGGGCACGGACCGAGGTGAAGGAGGGAGCAGCTGGAAAGTTGCCGTGGCAGATTCTTTTGAAGGTGGTTGGAAGGGTCCCTGTCCCCAGGGCTGCATCATCACAAGGTCCCTCTGAGCCTGGAGCAGAGCATCCCTGGGGAGTTCTGCATCATCTCGTTACCTGACGTGAGGTATTGGCTGAAGTCCTGTTCCCTGACCATCCCCAACACCGGGTTCTCAGCCCTGTGAGGGGGCAGCAGACATCACCATTGGCACAAGTTGCTTGTTCACCTCTGAAACACGAGAGGGGGCAAAGGGCAGAAGGAGTGTCGAGCTGGCCAGGCCACCAGCTCCATCAATAAATACATGGCTCAGCTCAACTGTACAAGGTGCAGACAGAGCTGCGGGGCAGCACTTCTTGCCTGGAAGAGATGCCCAACCCCGAGCTGCAGTGAGGAGGACACAGACCTGGCTCAGATCTCAGTGGCAATGATGTCCTCATAAGGGACATCGGCGCCAGGGATGTCCAGCTCAATGGGCTCCTTACCATCTTCCCCTGCAGCGAGCTGCTGGAGCATCTTCTCCAGGTTCTGGTTCCTCTTGTACATGTGCAGGTAGCTCTGCTGCAGCTGCTTCTGGTAGTGAATCACCTTCTCCTTCTCTTCTTTCCATGTCTGTCGCTCGTGCTGGAAGCTGGAGGTCATCTGCTCATTGCTGTCCCGCTCAGCCTTCAGCTCTGCCCTCAGCCTCTCCACTTCTCCCTGCAGCACTTGAGCATCGTCCACCATGGCACAGGGCCTGGCTACCTCCCGGGCATCGCTCAGCTGCTCCTTGAGGATGGCGAGCTCTGTCCGAAGGTCCACAATCTCCTGCTCCAGCAGGTTCACCTTCTCCCTCAGCAGCTCAGACTCATTCTTCTTGCGCTGGAGCTCGTTCTCACACACCTCCAGCTCCATGGCTTTGGTGCGCAGGGAGCCCTCCAGGTCCTGGGTCTTCATCTCCAGCCCTTCCATCTTCAACCTCACCTCCTTCAGCTGAGCCTTCAGGCTAAGGATCTCGGTGGTCTTAGTGTTGAGCTCTGTCTGGGACTCCTTCAGCTGCTGCTTCAGGAGGGAGATCTCCCCTGATTTCTGGCACACCTGTAGGGAGGGAGGCAGCACCCAAGTCAGGGCTGTGCCTTGGACAAAGCCCACAGCACCCACTGCAAGCCACGCTCAGCACAGCTGGGCTCCCATGTGTGGAGACCCAGTCGTGACACCACATCCCAGCACAGGGAGCAAAGCCCTGTGCTCTTGTGCTGGGGGCTCTCTCCAGGCAGCAGAACCCCAGGTGACAGGGAGGGCTGCCAGTGAACAGCCGAGGCTTCAAGTTGCTGATGCCCCTTAGCCGTATGGGCCGACTCACTGCTGGGGTTTCAGCAGTTTAGCATCTTCGTGTAGCGATACCAAGTCAGCAAGAAAATTCAGCTTAAGCAGAGGGTGGAAGGTTTTACTGCTCTGATAAATGGCAGTGGTGAGCCCGAGCAGTGCCTGCTCACGTGTGGGACAGCAGCCCTGCTGCTCCTTTGGGGCAGCCTGAAAATCCCTGCGCTGGGGGTTGGGAACATGGGTTGTTTTAATGGCTGGTGTGTTTATGCAGTTGTTTCTCTGTGTGATGTGAAGTGCAGAGGGTGTGAGAGGGGCAGTGAGTCACTCAATTATAACTTGCAGAGCTGCACGTGACAGAGCCGGGCTGGCTCTCCTCCGCTTCAACTGTGCTCAGCGCAGGAGCCCTGACTGCTCTGCCCAGCAACTCCGTGCTGTGGTGGGGATGTGAGCATGGAAACGGGGGACTGCTGCTGGTGCTGGAGCTCTCACCCTCCCCACATACGCTTTGGTTTTGGCACTGGCAGCCTCTTGGTGCTCCAGTGCCACTTACCTCCCACTGGGTCTCCTCCAGCGCTGGGGCGAAGTTGGTTTTCTCCTTCTCATAGGACCTCAGTTTGGTCTCCAGCAGGTTTTGTTCTTTCATGAGGTTCTCCAGCTCTTCCCGAAGCTGCTTCTTCTCCTGCTGCAGCTGAAACACCTGGAGATGAAGGACCTGCTGTGTTCGCTGGGTTTTCTGTGAGGTTTGCTTGAGCTTGCTGTTGCATTTCTGCTTGAGACCCTCCAGCTCTTCCTTGCAGCGCCGCTGCTTCTCCTCATAAGCCTGGCAGGAGATGATTTCCTTCTCCTCGAAACTCGACTGTAGCTCCTTCAGCTCTCCCTCCCTCTCTAGCAGCTTCTGCTCCAGCTCCTGGATGGTGGACTCATCCGTGGAGATGGGTGAACGGATGCAAGTGGTCTTCTCGGTGGCGTGGTGGTGGGGGGCTTTGCTGGGGTTGAGGATCTTGTTGCCCCCATCGGAGAAGGACATGGCCTTGAGGCTCATCATGTTGCTGTCCTGGATGATGGCGCACTGCAAGATGTTGTGGGCTGAGCCCCCAAAGCGACTAATGGGTCCCATGGGAGTGACAAGGGGCTCGAGCTGGTAGCTGCTGCTGGTGCTGTGAGTGGGGAGGCTGGACATGGAGTTTCTGCCAGAGTCAGACAGACCCCCCGAGCACCGCACTGGCTTCAGCTCCTGCTCCTTGGCTTTGTCTGGGAGGTGCAGCTGCTGGGAGAGGTGCCTCCCATTCTCTGGGGAGGAGTGGAGGATGGTGCTGGAGCGGGGCAGCACTGGCTTGAAGGCAGTGGGTCGTGCTGGTGGCTTTTCCATGCCCTGGGGAGAAGAGCAGAGCCCATCAGCATAGACTGACACTGTGTTCAGTTCTCCACCATCTCTTCTATCCCCAAAGATGAGACCCCTGTGGTGGGGACAGCTTGGGAGATAAAGGACCAAAAGCTCGGGAGATCTTTGAGGCTAGATCTGCCTCAAAGGCCAGCAGCACGTTGGGAAAGACACAGGTCGTACTGATCCAAACACCCAAAGGCAGAAGGCAGCAGAGCGCCCTGAGTACCTCCCCACAGCCCCTCTGCTCCTGCTTCCTCTGAGCCTTCCCCAGGACCAGAACAACTCTCCAGCAGGACACCCCCTGCTCCAGGGTCCATCACCTCCCCTACTCACCACTTCCAGCTGACTGGGAAAGGGCATCAGCTTCTGCGGTGTGGGTGTTCCGAAGTCCAGCCCACTTGTCCCGGCTTGGCCCAGCTCACCGCCCGCCAGCGGGGAATAGTCCGTTCGGTGGGAGCCGTGCGACTTCTGACTGACCTTGATGTAGAAGAAGTCCTCATTCTTGCTGCTTTTGGAGCTGGACTTGTGGCTGGAGTCCTGGGCGAAGCCGAAGCGGAGCAGCCCGTCTGAGTACCTGTTGAGCTTTTTCAAGTGAGATGACTTACGGAGCTTGTACTGGGAGGCTCGGCAGTGCTTGCTGTGGAAGCTGTGTCCGGAGATGAGGCTGCTGACGCTGCCCATGCTGGTTCCAGCTGGGGAGCGGAGCCCGGCTCAACCGTGAGCCGAGGGGTATGGGCAGTGGGCAGAGGCGGCTGCTGCCGCAGTCATAGCAGAGACTTCACTGCACCTGGAGGAGGCAAAGAGAGTAGGTGAGGACAATGGGCTGGGAGGTGGAAGCACTGCTGCACCCACGGCTGGGCACTGGCTGGAGTGATGAGGATACGGCCCTGCACGTGAAGGGGCCCTTCCCCATCCCTCTGCAGAATCAAAGGATGAGGCAGAAGAGGAAGAGCAGGGTGGTACCCTGCACCTAGTGATGACTGTAGGAGCTTTCCAGGAGCTGGCCTGGAGCATCCTGCCCAGGGGCTCGTTGGGAGGTGCTGGGTTTGGCACAACTGGGAGGGGTATGAGACCGGTGAGCCTCTAAAAATAAGGGAAGTGGGGAAAAGAGATTTATAGTGATTATTAGGTGTCTTAACAGGCACTGATCTGAACAAGCACCTCTGCCTCCTGCTTGTTCTGTGCCGGATGGATCCCATCCCTGCACAGCTGCGGGCACAACCTCTCCTGCATCAGCCCGTTGCTCCCTGATTTCTCTGTAGCTTTCACTGCTGCTCTTAACCTGCCTGACCAGGGATGCTGCGAGGCTTTTATTGCAGTTAATGCCTTGCAGTGCTCCAGAGGAGGTACAGTGTGTGTTAAGTGCTGTGACTATGGTTCTGAGGAATGCAGGGCTGTGCATTCATTCTCTTTGCTATGGGGGGAAAAAAAAACACCCTCAAATCCCAGCTTGTGGTGGCCTTTGTGAGGCTGGCCCCAGTGTCAGGGCTGTGATGGAGATGTGCCTTTCATCTAGGTGATTAAAGGGTGAGGTGGGGAGAAGCAGAAAGAGCCAGAAGGTAGTGCATAATCAAAGCGCTGAGCGAGGAGACGTTTCCACTCTCCGTTCTGTGCCAAGCAGCTCCAAGCGTCAGTTCTCCACGGGGTCAGCACTGTGTGCTCCAGCTCTTTGCAGGGGCTGGGGTCCCATCGCCCAAACAGGTGTCCTGGGGTCAAATGCCCCCTGGCAGTAGGGATGCTGACACAGAGTGACAGGGCATCCTAGCTGCTCCAACCTCAGTGTCCAGAGAGCTGCTCCTGTGTTTGTCCCATCCTCTGTTACACCGCACTCTGGTGCAGGTTCCTGTGCATCCTGAACAGGGTACCATGAACTCATGCTCATCCCTCAGCTTTGTTTGCTTCCTTTTTCCTCTGTGCCCTGAGGAGCAGGATTGATTAAGTGTCAAAATAAAACCGCAGAAAGGCAGAATATCTGCTTTAATCCATAAATCCTTTTTGGGAGATTAAGAGGAGCAAGAACCTAGGTCTGAGCCGTGCCTGGATGCTGATACGCTCAAAGCGATCAATGGCTTTGGCCCCCCTCATTTTCATGGGGTAAAAGGCATAATGTGCACAGAGTGGGGGAGGAAAACACCGCGGGGAGTGGGATCATTGGCACAGGAGCTGTTCCTGGCCCCACGCTCCTGTGTGTCACACAGACACCCTGCTATCGCAGCAGCTCCTCGGGGACAGCGCTGGGCACGTGTGAGCCAGTGGGCAAGGGAAGCAGCTGCTGTATTTACAGACAGAGGGGCCAGGGATGTTCAATGCCTTTAACTGATGGAGCAGCACAGGGTGTGTGGACCCACTGCTCTGGGGATGCTGTGCTGGCTGTCACTGTGGCCAGATCTTCCCCGCAAAGATGCACCTTTGGATTTTTGGGTGCTGGTAGAAAAACAGAAGAAAAATGGGGAGGGAGCGGTGGGACTTTCCAGTCTCTTGTCAGGAGGCGTTTCAATCAATCCCTGCCCTCCTACACATGCCTGAGAGGGTTGGGACAGTTTTTCCTTCTTCTCCCCTCTTTTCACTTAAAAAATGAGCACCTGAAAGCCCTGGAGGAGATGGTGTTCGTGCAAACCACCAGCAGAAATGGGCTCTGCAGACAGGGCCACTGAGAGCGAGCCAAGGCCACCAGCTTCAGGGCACCTCCAAACATGGAGTGCATGCCCACCAGCTTCAGGGCACCTCCAAACATGGAGTGCGTGCCCCGTCCCCCTTCCTCATTCAGTCTGCGGTCCCTGCGCCCAGCTGAGCTCTGTTTGGTCTGCAGGGCTGAGCCCAGCCCCAGTCTGAAGGCAGGTGGGCACTTGGTACAGAGGTGTGTTTAAGGGGTTGTGCAGGCCTGGCAATGGCCACCGTTCAGCTCGGCTGGGCCTGTGGCAAAGAGTAAGGGGAGGGTGGGAAAACAAAATACGTGTAAGTGATACCGAGAGCGCAGGGTCTGAAAATGCCTCCTTCCGACGGGCTCTCGGCGCTCCGTGTGATCAACGTGGAAGGCGATTTGCCCCGTCACTCAGCAATTAACGGGGACAGAAAGCCAGGAGCGACACACGAGCCCTTCCCTCGCGCTCTGCCGCCTCCAGAAAATGAGCCCCGCAGAGCTCTTTTGTCAGGGCTGCGGTGGGGAGGGGGCTGGGGCGACGGCACGAGCCCCGCGTTGGTTGGGCCCCCGGGGCGACACAATGCTGAGGGGCAGCTCCTGTGCTCCACCAACCTCCCAAGAGCTGGTACCAAACCCCACAGAGGCGGATGGTGAGCGGGGAGTGTGGGGGCCAGCGGTGATTGCCCGTGGGACGGACCCCCAGTAAACAGCCGTGCAGCGTGGGAGAACCCCACTGGATCGTGGCTGAGCACGTGGATGCTCCCACTCTTATTTTTGCAGGAAAAAATGAATGGCATCTCACATTGACTGCAGTCATGCCTGCCCTGCCACTGCACGTGGGAGAGCGGCTCTCCCCATCGCCTCCTTCCCGAATGGGCTGCAGCAACTTAACCTGGTCTCCTGGCAGCACAGGTTCTTTGAAGCCTTTCCCCTGTCCTCACCATTTGCATATGATTGCTTTATCCCTGTCTTCTCCACACAGGTCACTGTCCTAAGAGCCTTCGTTTCCTTCCAGGCTTCACCGTGCTGATCCTGTTCTTCTCCCCTCACTGTGCAAAAGCTTTCTTCTCCCTGCACCCTCCCGCCTACTCCTTTTCCCTCTTGGATTATTATTCATCATTCCTGTGCAGATGCACCCACACATTTGGGTGTTCGTTGGGAGATGCAGAGATAATACAGAAGCAGCAGCTGCCAGGAGCCTGGATCCAGGAGCAGCCACCTTCCTCTTTTCCTTACATCACTGCCAGGTGCTGTGCCCTATTTTACTCAAGGATCTGGGGCTCTGAGACACCATGAGTGTGGCCTCAAGGAGCACTTCCATGGTGGATGGCCATGCATGTGTAACCTGGAGCACTGACTTCTGCCTCAGTGAAGAGAAATCCTGGGAGTGCAGCTACCCCGTGGGTTTGCGATCTGCAATCAAAACTGGGCTCTGATTTCTGAATGCCCTCCCTTCCATGCTAACAAACACAAGGCTGATGAGACAGACCCACTGCCGGCTCCCGGAGCACCTGCCTGTCTCTGCTGGGACTTACAGCTCAGCCAGAGCTCAGCCCTGAGCTCAGCCTGCTCTCCTCACACCCAGCTGGGGCTGAGCTGGCCAAAACCTGCTCATTTTGGTCTCCAAAGAAATGGCAGCAGTAGGGTTTGGAGAGCCCCATCAGCGGGGCTGACCTTGCCCCCACCCTGTAATCTTCACCCTCATCATGCTAATGGAGACGAATTCAAACACCGCCCAGGCTGACGCTGTCCTTGTGCTGTTCAATTGTGGTCCTTGTGCTGTTCAATTGTGGCTTGTGCCGGCCAAGGGCCCCATTACAAGGCTTTTCATTCACTCTAATTCATTGTCCCCGCTCATTCATTGACATTCATCGGGATCATTTTGATGGGAGTGAATTGAGTCAGGATTCACAAAGCAGCACCATGTGTTCTGCCCTGATTTGCCATTAGCGAAGGGGGACACTCCAGAGGAAGAATAACCGGCCTCAATTACATGTTACATCCACTCGAATAGCCCAGGAGTCCATCACACTTAATGTTATTTCAATGAACACTCCGAGAATTCACACCCACTGGCTGGTGCCTGTTGGAGGAGCCAGCAATTGGCAGGGATTTGGGTGGCTTCATGCCAGCACAGCAGTAGGAGCCCGTGCCTTGTCCTCTGTCAGTCCTCCTGTCAGTTCCCCTGCCCAGGGACCCTGCTGCAGACCCTGTAGGTGGTTTTTCACAGGGGAAAAAGCAACAGAAGGCAACCTGTGTCCATCCTGAAGCCCATCAGCAGCACTGAGCACTGCCTCCTTGCACCTGGATCCTGTGGGAAGGCAACTCAGGTCAAGGTCACTTAAGCCACCCTTCCTCCTCCTAGCCCTGCTGGAAGAGCCAGAAAATAATGCTGAGTCCAGCATTAGCTTTAGAAAGAGCTTGAAGGAGCTGTGGGCACTTCTCTTTCATCCACTGAGTGATGGAGGCACCAATCCTGACCAGGGATGAGTCAACAAGTGGCTTTAAAGGGAGAACAGAACGAAATCATCTGTGTGATGCAGTAGGCAGCACTGAGGTTGAAGCAATGTTTGAGGATGCCAGAGCTCGACTAAGAGGAATTTCTCAAGTCACACGGCACGGTGGGCTCTGGAGGACTTTGGCTCAACACCCTCACTGCCTGTCTGCTCCTTCTGAGGGAGCCTTGGCTGAGCAGGGAGAGGCTCCTGCCCCTGCCCATGGACAAATACTCTGCCCACAGAACGCTGGTGTCAGTCAGCAAAGCTCCCTTGACTTTCAGCGCGTTTCTGCCGAGCTTCATGCTCTCTCCTCTGCAAAAGCTTACGGGGCGGTTAACCCTGAGCACTCTAATAACAGCAGCAAGTGCGTGGGCCAGAAAAGGGATGTGCTGCTCCTTGTGTGTCCTGAGCCTGAGGGGGATTTAGGAGTGAGACAAACCTTGCTGCAGATGTCTGGAAAGCTGCAACCCCAGCAAGCAGCTGTTCAATCCCAGGAGAAGCTGCTCTTTGCCCTGGCAGCTTGTGAGGAGTTAGAGCCCACCAGGAAGTCTGGAGCAAAATGAGCTGGGCTGGATCCTTGGATTGACAGATGGATCCTGTAAAGGATCTTTGGGCTCAGCAGGTGACCGAACAGGGGACAAAACATCTGCTGCTCAGTCTGCTCCCACCCGCCAGTCTGGTCAGTGGCCAGTGATGGGACAGTGTCAGTGAGAGGTGGCTGTGCCAGGACGCTGATGCTCCCTGCCCAGTCCAGGACCATCACCTGTGCTGATCTGTGTGAGATGGGGCTGTTTGCAGAGCCTGCTCGTGTGTTCCGGGCACAGAATAATGAGAGACAGCCTGGCTCTCCTCTGCACAGCTGCAAACCCAAGCAAACTCAAGCAAACCCAAACAGCCTTATCAGGAGCCTGGCTTAAGACTGCCACAGCAGTGGTGTGCTGCCTGGAAGGACCCAGCCCCGTTCCCACTCCTGCCTCCCATCACAGGGACAGGGATACTGGATGCTGGAGCCTGTCAGTGACCCAAAGGGCAGCACCCAGAGCCCTGTCAGCCGGCACAAAGGGAATGCTTGTGTGAGACATTAAATATTCCTGGGGTGGGGAGAAAGATCTTTCCAGCTTAATTCCTAACAGCATTTGCCTTTTCTTGCTAATGAGCAGCTAATGCTGGACATTAAAGCCCTGCTAATTGGAAACTCAGACATGCTTTGGTCCCTGCTTTTGTCTCCCCAAGGTTTGGGGACCTGTGGAGGGGGGGGTGACACACCTGAATGGTGGCAAATCCTCTCCAGACTGGTGAATTCACACCGACCATTGCTCTGCAGAAAACAGCCACAGCCGAGTCAGCACTGAAACCCCTCTGAGAACAGGGCAAATTTCAGGCAGGGGGTTTTGCAGCCCAGGGAGAGGTGCCTCCTGTGCCCAGGCTGGACCTTGCAGAAGACGCCCTCCATGGTGGCTGATCCCCACAGGGCTGGCAAATCCCTTGGAGGAGGGGGAGAAGGGGGCCCTTGTGTCCCTGATGCGGGTTGGCTATTTTGGGGACCGTCTGGGGCTGGCAGCTGGTGCCGGGGTGGGTGACAGCTGAGCACGGCTTTCACTCGGGATCTGCGAGGCCCCTTCTCACACGTCTATTTCTGACCTTGTAAAACACAATCTGCCAGAGTGTGAGATCGGGGGCGGGGGGGGCATACAAAAAAGCTGTTTGCAAGGGACTGGCTTGTACTAGGCAAGCTCAGCAGCCCCCAGCATCTTCCAGGTGCCTCCCAGTGTGGTTGGGAAGCTGCAGAGATGCTGTTCTTCAATTCCTGTCTGTACCTGGTGCTCATCCACAGCCCCTGTCAGCAGCCACACAGTGAGCTCTGGCATCCCACACGTCTCCCACGAGCTTTCTCCGGGGTCTCACTGATGGACAGGGTTTGTCTGTCCAGCTATAAACACCCAGCAACTTCATGTAACTTCAGATGGGCCCTAAACTTTCTGTCCTGCCTTCCGCTTCCACAGGCATTGCCGCTGCCTTCCCTTGTCCCCCTAGTTACGGATAAAGCAGTAAGGGGGGGCAGTGAGCCTCTCTCCTTCACCTCCTCCAGCCTTTTGGCACCTCCTTGCTGTATCTGGGGGATCATAAAACAAATCTGCTTCCTTTCTCTCTTAGCCTTGCTGCGTTGATGTGCACCACGAGCACTGTCAGGGCACACAAGACTCCCTGCCTACCCTGCCTGGCTCTTTTCTCCCTGGTGATGGACAGGTAGATGAGGATGTGAGCAGCCTGAGGCTGAGACAGGGCTGGTTGTCTTGGGACAAAACCTAAAGTCATAGTGGGAACTGCCTGCTGCAGTGGGAAGCTCCAGCTGCTTCCCTAAGAAACAGGAGGGGAAATAAACTGGCAGCAGCTTAAAACCCTCAGTCTGTCTTCAGCAGTAAGGCAGCACTAGAGGAAGAATTTCTCTGCGGTACGACCTACGGATCTTACACCAAACCACACTTCTCTATGTCAGGTCTATGCTTGACTTCACAGCACCTGAGCTTCCCAACCTCAGCCGTTCTTTCAGTGCTGTCCTGCCTCGGCTGCGGCACCAGCAATCCTGCCGTTCGCCTGAACGCTGGGAATTTTCGTTGCCTGCTGACGCTCAGCCAAGCGGGACCTGAGGAAAGACAACTTGTTGATGAAGAGCTAATCTCAGTCCTTGCTGTGAAAAGCATCTTCTGTGCTACTGCTGTCTTGTCAACCTTCAGCTCCCTCTCTCATTTGCAGAGCGTTACGTGTCCCCGTCTCTGCTCAACTCACAGAAGAAGAAAGAACAAGGGCAAATCTAGATCTTCCTTCCTATTTTAATTCTCTTCTTTCCCCAAGCTTGGCCTGATGTGAAATCCACCCCTTTACTGCCTGGCTGCCAAACAGCACAATTCTCTCAAAAGAGACTCATACATCAAAGATGCAAGGAACATTCAGTGAACCTTTAAAGGAGATAATCCCTAAGAGGTCTATGGAGATGCTACTGAATCGTTTTAAAAAAAACAAACACAGGTGCTTCAGAGGAGCTGAACTGTCTGAGGAGACAGTTCTGGCTGATGTTCTTGATAAAAGTATTCAGTGTCTGAATACTCTTTCCAATTTGCTCTCTGAGCTAGAACCTCCGAGGCAGGTATCTGTGCTTAGGCAACACGGCAAGTGGCCAAATTCATCCCTGCTGCATCTTGGAATCCTCGACAGACTACTGAGAAAATGCCACTGATGTCATTGTGTGATGGCAGACTAGGTATGGAGGCTTTTTCTCTTCCAGCAAGAGGGAGATGAGCACCCAGCTGCTGCCCCTCTGGCTCTCAGACCTGAGCACTGGGAGAGAGGTGCTTGGTTCTGCAACACTCAGAGGCTCAGGAGATGAGGCTCTTCATAAAAGATTGAAAATCCCACTCTCTGAGGATGAGCGCACACACGTGTTGCGACCCTCTGCTGAGAGCAGCTCGCTGGCACAGAGGGCCTATGATGCTAAGGAGATGCAAAGACATGTCCTCTTGGCTCAGGAGGAAGACTCTGTGTGAGGGAGAGGAAGGTCTGAACTGGTGCGCTGCTGTTGAGAGGATCTGGTTGTAAAGCAGTTCAGGGTTAGTATTTGCTCCTGCTGCTCCCAGATAATCCCAGTGCTCTGTGCACTGAGATGTTCTGATCTCCCTGGTTCTGCTCTCTCAAACCAGGCAGTGGTTTCTGAGGAGCATCTGTGGAGCTTCTTGCTCCAGGGGCACTTTCTCTTGATGGAGCCAGCACAAAATCCCAGTAGCAGCACACGAATCTGCACAGGAACGACTCTGTGACCCACGTGCCAAGTCTCTCTACATTCTGTGCTATTTTTAACTGATCCCTGATGGCAACCAGCCGCTTTGCTCCTGCCCATTCCTGTCCACAAGTATTCACCACTGGTCTCTCGGCCCTGTGAGCATCCCCCTCCTGTCCACAGAGCAGCTTTACGTGCAGCCCGACACCTATAGGGCTCCTGGAGAAAACCGCCAGAGCAGACCCAAGGGCAGCTGCTAAACATGTACCAGCTGAATTAGGCTCGGGTGCAATTTTTAAGACCTCCCAAGAGAAAGACATTTTATAAACACAGGAGCAAGTTGGTGCAGGGGAGCTGGAGGAAAAACAGCCTCTGTGTTTCCTATCCATGACAAGCTGTTCCAAAGCACCGGAGGATGAAGGTCCCATGGCTCTGGGTGCAGGGCATGGGCAGCCCATGTGGCTCCATTATCCAGTAGTACAGGGCCACAGCCATGTTTCTGCCAGCTGGTGCTGCTCTGAGGAGCAACTCCAGCACCAGTTTCCCAGAATGGCTGCAGTGATACTATCTTTTCACACTTGTCCACGCAGCACCTTGCACTACAGGCTCTGAGCTCTCTGGGGATGTCTGTGGGTGACTAAGTCTGCCAGGGAGCAAGCCTGGAGCCCAGCTCTTGCTAGCAGACGTGGTGATGGGCTTCTGAATGGTCTCAAGAAAAGCAGATTCACAATCCAGCCTTCGAGTGGGTTTTACTCCCTGATGCACTGAGAGTGGCTGCTCTGCAGTTGCCCACCTCTCTGCATGCCGTGAATGCCTCACCTGAGCATGACTGTACCTGCCCACAGCAAAAATAGAGGCTTTCAAAGTGGGGAAAAATATCTATTTAGAACTCAGAGTGTCACCAGAGCAGGGGCTGAGAGAGGCATGGGATCGGAGAGCAGCAGATCACTGGGACAGCATCCCTGTCCCTGCCCAATCCCACTCCGCAGTGGAGCATCTGCAAGTGCTGAGCTTCCCCCTTTTCTCTGCTGCCACAGCCCCTCTGCCCAAGCCTGAGGTGGGGGTCTGTCCCACACACCCTCCACAAAGGAAACCTGCCCTGGAAGTCCCTATGCCTTGGTAGCTCGCAGGAGAGCTGGCTTTGCTTGAAATTTCATTTTCCTGTCTGAGTTTCACATTCATCTGCTTCCCACCACTCCGCAGCTGTTGCCTGCCAGGGAAGAGTGACTAAGGGGTGGGTGGAAAAGAACGACTCAAGACCAATTTAGCAGCCTATGGTGCCAAGAGGAGGGGGTAACTCAGGCAGCAGGAGGGACCTGAGCACAGCTGGGGGTTCCGAAGGTGAGGGAGCTGCTGGGGCTGCCCCTTGAGTATATGTGAGCCACAGAGCTGTGGCTGGAAGCCTGGCAGGGAGCTGAGAGCATCCCCCACGGCAAGCAACCATGTTCCCAAGAGCCCTTCTGCAGCTGCCATTAATTGCCCCCACCGCTGATTGCACTTACAGTCCTTTGTCCCACTTGATTAATGGCCCTGGTGATTAATCGCACGGGCGCTATCCCAGAACGGCCGGCAGGAGGGCTCTGCAGACCCTTGGAAATGCCTGGCTATGAGTGTAGGTGTGAGTTGGGCAGACTGGGGCACGGTGCATGGCCTTGACTTTGGGCTGGTGTGGGAGGCTGGGGCCAGACAAGGAGCAGCCAGGCAGGCTCTGCCCTGGCAGTGACTTCAAAGGCAGATTAATCAGCGTCTAGGAGTGATGGTATCAGGAAGACAGATAGTGGAGACTCACCAGGAATTTTTTTCCTGTTCATCTTTAACTTGCTGCAGCCTTCAGTGAGGAAAACAAGCTCTTGGGAGGAATCTGGACAGCCATGGTAACAATTGCGGAAAGGCAGGCTGCTCAGGAAAATGGGTCAGGCACTGGTGCTGCTGCAGTGAGCACACTGAGCCATGCATGTGAGGAGTTCACAGGCCTCAGCTCACTTGTGTATGTGAGAGAGACAAACAGAGAGAAAACCCCTCATCACTGAGGCTGGGGAAGTGCCCAGGGCTTCACGCTGCTGGAAGGGGCTGACAGCAGGGCCAAAGACTGTTAGCAGAAAGGGACAGTGGGAAACCCAGTGCGGTTTATAGCAGGGGCACAGTGGGATTTGGTATGTGGGCAAAGCCATGCAGGGAAATCAGGGCAGTGGGGGTCTGGATGGGAGATGTTTGGGCTCCTCTCCAATCCTCATCCAACTTCTGTGGTGTATGACCCACCTGCCACAACCTACCCATGGAGCCAAATACCCTGAACCGTAAGAAAAAGTGAGGTGCTCTCTGCAGAGCATCCAGCCCCTCTGAGACAGAAAAGCACAATCCCCCAGATGGCTGAGGAGAGGAGCCAGCTTGTTCCCTGGCACAGCTGCTGGGCTGTGCAGACCTGGTACCAAGCGCAGAGCTTGTCAGTGCAGTGAGGAGTGACAGCCCGGAGATGGCTGCTGCCACAGCCATGGCAGCACTCCAGCCCAGCTTCTGAAGGCAGAGATCAATCCCTGCCTTTCCAGTACCTGGGCTGGCACCTCCTAAGAGCTGCTCATCCTCCAGTCACCAGTGCCCTCCTGCCCTGGCATTTACCCGTGTGCAGACAGGGTGTGCAAGGGGAGCAATGGGGGACCTGTCTGGCCAGACTACTTGTGCCCAAGGAAAGGCTGAACCACCACCAGGGAATCCTGGCTGCTCGCTCTCACACGATGGCTCCCGTGTCCAGATGTGACTGGCCTTGGCACATGTCTGCGCTGTAGCCGGTGCCCACGCAAGCCACAGCCCCTGCTCACCAATCCTCTGCCCACCCCATCCCAGCGCACGGCCACTGCCAGGCAAAGAATTCCTGCCGGGCTGGCAGCCCCTCTCACGGGGTGGTGGCCCCGAGCTAGTGACAGCTTCTGCCCCTTCCGCTCCCTTGGCGGGGACCCCGGGACGGTGCAACCCGACGGCCCCGGCCCAAGGCGCTGGACGCGCCGGGATTTCTCGCTCCCTTTCCAGAGGGAAGTGAGAGGCCGGAGCTGAACCCGGGGGAGTAGGGGACGATCCGACCTGGGAGGATCAGGACCCCAAACCCCTCGATTCTAGTCGATCTCCCCGGCACCTTCCACCCCGCGGCTGCCCCACCCCTAGTACCCGATGCCGGCGACCGGCCGGGAAAGCGGCGCCGGCGCCGACCCCCAGAGCGATGCAGCTCCGGTCGCCACCGAGCCGAGCCAGGCCAGCGGGGGGAAACCCCCGTCGCGCACACCCGATCCCTTTTGTCGCCCCACCCCACCCCCGTTGTTCCCCG
>JAOXOE010000852.1:1077014-1151649 GCA_028565055.1 Phoeniculus purpureus | reverse complement strand
CCGGCTGTCACGCATCTGCCCCCGCACTGCCCGCCGAGGGGCGGGGGTGTCTGGGTCCTCCGTGTCGCCCCGGGGAAGGGGCGCGGTGGGGGCTCTTAGGTTGCTCAGATGCTGAAGGGGAGCGGTGCTTTGGCTAAACGCGGTGGGATTTGGACCACCGGTCCGAACCCCCGTTCGTGAGGTTCTCCTTCCCCGACCGTGGGGGTCCCTATCCCCGTTGCGGCCCAGCGCTGAGACCCAGTCAGGCACCTTGGGACGCTCTCGGGAAGAAGAGGCAGCGAGGAGCTCGCCCGGCCGGGGAGGGCCTGAGCTGAAGTTCCTGTTCTGCCTGCTCCGGAGCAGGGACCTCAAGCAGAGCCTCGGATATCCCCAGAGCGAGTGAGCAGCGGCTGGGCCGGGTGTGTCTGGCTCATGCTGCAACTCGTCAGAGCAGCAGGAACGAGGACACGTTCCCCAGGCCTCTGGCCACAGGATCCAAACCACAGAGATCGTGACCAGAGCCGTCCCGGGCACAGACGGAGGAACCGAGGCACCGGCAGACCTGCTCAGGCCCAGTGGGTGCAGAGCTGTGGGTGCTGTCGGCAGAGGAGCCTCCCCTTGCTCCCACTGCTGCTCAGGGAAGTGGCTTTGGCCCCACAAACACCTCCCTCTGCTGCTCTGCTGAGGGTGTCCCTGGCCTGTGTTTGTCTGGCAGAAAGGCCAGTCAAGCCCTTTGCCAGGCAGGACAAGAGGGAGCTGAGCTCCAGTGCTGTCAAGCCTGGCAGGACTTTGCTCTGTGCACAACTTTAACTTGAGGTTTCCAAAACATCCCGGAGAAGTAGGCTGAGCACTGCCTGTGGGCCTGGGAATTGCTTCACCAAGGTACAGAGACAGGGTGGGAGCAGCCTCCTGACCCCTCCTGGCCTCACTTTCAGTGCTAAAGAAACAACCCCAGAGAATCTCTTACAGGCTGAGGTCCTGCTGCTGATTTCTGTATCCAAAGCCAGCCATGCTGGTCCACAGTACGGCCCATCCTGCTGCTGCAGAAGTGATTTTTCCAGTATCAGGGGAAAGCTGAGCAGGTGCTCACACACATCGTGGCTTCCCAAGTGCTGAGCAGCATTCAGTGTGTCCTGCTGCTCCTTGGTAGGTTAGAGCTGGTTCAGAGGTGCAGTTATGTTCCCACATCCCTTCCTTCCCTCTATATCTGTCTCTGGGGAAATCTGTTTGCCTCCTTCTTCCTCACCTGGTCGTTAATCTCTTCCTACAGGAGGCAGTTTCTTGAGCAGGCCTGTTTGCCATCCACCACTGACGCAGCACTCAGGAATTCATGGACTGGCTTGGCAGCACATCTGGACTTGCCCCGTGTGCGGTGCTGCATGGCTGTGTCCCAGTCAGGTATGCAGCCAAGGAGGCTCCCAGTGCTCCGGCACACACCTCCCTGACACCTCCCTCGGAGCCCCCCTGTTGGTTCCTGCCCCTTGCAGTGCCAAGGAGAGAGGAATAGGGGGAGATGGCGGCCCCACTGTGAGCTGGCACACTGTAGTGGGGAATTGGAGAGCTGCGGCCATTCTCTTCCCAAGTCAGTGTGGGAAACCGTTCTGTGTGCATCCCTGCAGCGATGGAAGGGAAGGCAGATGGGTCCAGCAGGATCCCCAGGATCGAGAGGACAGTATGTCCTCTGGGGCAGGGAATAAACCAGTCTCAAACTGGTTTGTGCACCCATCAGCCAGAGGGTGTTTTCTAGGATGGGGCTTGGGTCCTGTGGACAGTCTGAACATGGTTTCCAGCCTTTGGCATGACTTGAGGAGAGGGGCTGGGGCTCAGAGCGGCAGGTTTCTTTGCTCCTGCTGCTGGAGCCTGCCCAGAGCCCTGTGAACACACAGAGGGTGTAAACCAGAGCAGCGAGGTCTGCTGAAGCCTTCTCAGCGTGAGCATGAAGCTCAGCGTTTGGCTCTTGCTCTCAGGGGATCTGACACCAGGTGAAAATGCTTAAGGCAGAGTGGAGAAACAAGGTTTTAGTTCTGCACAGACTGCAGGGCTTTGATTTACAGTGCTGGTGCTCAGCAGACGAGATCCACCCCTCGGCTTTTTTTAATATTGCTTCCTAGCAGCTTAGTTGGTTTCTCTCTGATTTGAGCAACGCTCCCACAATTCTGTGGGTGCCTCGTTGCCTTGAGAGCAGTCAGCTGGAATTTGCTATTTTAGGACCTAAAAACTGAAGTGAGGAAGAGGAAGAAGAATGAGGAGGGGAAGAAGAACATGTGTGTATATGAGCACAGAGAAATGGTTTAGCGGGATTTCACTCAAGGGGAAAAGGCACCAAAAAATTATGATTCATTTTCAGTCGAGCAGAGCTGCTGTTTCTATAGTAAGCCACAACAAAACAAGGCTGCAAAGCCAAGAAGTTATTTGTACCAGATGGGCCAGTGGTTGTATCTGCAGCTTTTCAGGAACCGTCCTGACTCAGGCAAATTTTTGCAGCCAGAAGCTCAGGAGTTCAGTTGTCATGGAGGGGGTTGGGGGCTGGGGAGCAGGGTAACAGGGGTGTCACAGCCTCGCTGTGTCACTTGGCTGTCCCCAGGGTTGCTGTTCCCCAGCCCACATCACTGCCCAGTTGGCTGTAGTTTCTCGTCCTGGACTGAAACTTGTCTTCCCCAGCTCATCCATCCTGGTCGTGTCAGCACTCGTCCTGTCTGCCCACAAACAAGTCTGACTATGGGGTGTTGTCTCACCTCCCCAAGTCACCTGGAAGCTTTCCCAGGGAAGGGAGCCCCAGAGAGCTGTAGTGAAGGGACCATATGGAGATTTGGGCTCTTCAGGGGTGTGAAGTGAAAGAGGGGGCTGATGCCCACCTGCCTCTGGGGCAGGGCTGTCCTGCCCACGCAGTGTGGAGCTTGGATTTCCCTGATACTGGGAGTTGAACCCTGGTGAGAGATCTCCCTGGAAAAGTACCTCTGTCTCCCACCTCCACTAATGAGGAGATTTAAAAATCCCTGCAGCAAAATCCACCTGAAAAAAAAAAAATCACTTCTTTTTTGCATTTTAACTCGAAACAGGCAACAAGATACCAGTGACTTCTTATTGCCTGGGGGGACTCTGGGGCAGAGAGCAGATGAAAAGTTCACCTGCCTCACTCAAGTCTGGCACCTCCAGCTGCTGCTGGCAGGGGCAGGGCTGGCACAGGTACTGGGGGAGTGAGTCAGGCCCCGATCCCTTCCACTTGATACTAGTCTTCCTTAATCACTTAGCGTAGTCATCCTGGATACAGCCCTAAGTGGATTTGCAAGGATAGATTGAATAAAAGTCACTTCTCCCTTATATTTTCGGATAAAGGATAAGCAGAAAGGATTTTTCTCTTTTTTTCCCCTAACAAATTACTTACAAACCATTGAAATTCAATATAACTTAGTTCATACTAATTTACTGCTCTGCAGCGGCATTCCAAGAGAGTGAGATCAGTGATAAAAGCAAGAATGAGGTGCATTTAATGACTTTTCCCCCTGCAGATCTGTGAAGCAATATTGGGAAAGTGAGGCAAGTCTGGGAAAAGGAAATGATCCTACAAAACGTGCTGGAGGGTGGGAGGGCTCAGGTGGATGAGGCCACCACTTATTTATTATAGATAAATAGTATTTGTGCACATTTCTGAGTGGGGGGAAAGCAGCAGCAGGTAAAGCTGCTGTGGGTCAGCTGCTAGGGATCTGCTCAAAGCTGGAGTATTTTTTTGGGGGTGAAAGAGAGGGGACTTGGGCCTTTGAGGCTGGGATTGCAGAGCACTTGGGAACATCGACCCTCATCGCTCTCACAAACCAGCTCCTTAGCAAATTGTGATGCTGAAATGGGGTCCCTCTAGTAGGTTTCTCCACTGTGGTGAAGTGCTTGGCCCAGCCCAGGGGTTTGGGGTTGAAATGTAGCAGAGAAGGAGTGTTTGGTGTGGGATCATTTGGGCTGGACAGGCAAATTCACCCGTGAACCTGTTCGGTGTGGTTGCAGTGGGGCTGTGGGGACCCTTCCAGCATGGGAAAGAAGCTAGTTTGACTGTCCTGCTGCTGGGTAGCTGCTGCCGAAACCACATGCAGGACAGCGAGAGGAGGTTCTGTGTGTGGCTAAGGAGGATCTCTGGTGCTGGCTGCTGCTGTGTCATGGGCTTTGCTTTAAGGTTCTGAGGCTGTTGTGCAGGGGGTGATGCGTATTAATCAACTCAGCCCTTCGTGGCCCAGCAACCAGCTGATACCCCTGATGTGTCCCTGATACTGTACCCGTTGTGCTGCACAAAGCGACTGCCAGCCAGGGCTGGGGATGTTTCTTGTTTTGGTTGTGGTTGGTGGGAGAATCCACCCCTTCCTGAACAGAGTTTAAGTGGAGCAACGTGGCAACCCTGTGGTGCTCGTAAGCACTGTGCTGCACGCTTGCCTGGCACACTGTGATTTTAAGTAAAATAAATTCCAGTCAGAGCTGGAGTGAGAAGTAAACTCCATGTGGCTTTCTCAGCCTAGCAGCAGAGTCAAAGCTTACTTAGACCCCACTTTGCTCTCAGCTCTCTTCCCTGGATTCCTGAGAAGCAGCCAGCAGCCCTGGTTTCAATCCCAGCCAACTTAGCAGCAAACACCCCCAAAGGTCATGAGAAAAGAGTATCACATGGAGCTTCTGCTGACAGCCTGAAAAGTCTTCTTCCACTTCTGGGATTCTTCCATCCTTTTCCCATTAAAATTAATTATAGAGGCACATCTCAGCTCCTTGGTAGCTCTTTAGCCTCTTCCTTTGCCTGATGCTAAAGCAGAGACAAGCCCAGACTATCCCCAGAGCTTCAGAGCAAAGATTGCTCCTGTCATGGTTAAAGAAAGCAGCTTCCTGTGCCCAGCAGAGTTGCAAAACAGCAATACAGCAACACATGGATCTTGGTATTGATCTGCGATGCTAATCTGTGTGTCTGTCAGCTGGACATCCTGGCCACACCACAAGGTCTTGCTTGTTTAGTCCAGGTCTCATGCAACCAGAAATTCTCCTGAAGCACCATCCTGGCGTCATTTCGATACTGGAGCTCTGATAAAAACAGTTTCTAGTCCTCAGGGCAAGAAAGAGAAGCTAGAAAATTTGGGTCCTCTGGGCATTTGAGACAAAAGGCAAATGCGCCCAGACCCTCGGATTTATTGTCTTCTAAGAGTATTTAGTGCTCCAAACCTTGCTTGTGAGTTATGGAGGGAGCTGATGGATGGTGTCTCAGTGGGTGAAGGTGAGGAGAACAAGCAGGTAATCACAAGCTGCTGGCAGGAGCTGGAGCTGAGCCTTGCATTTGGGTTAGAATCAGGAATCAGCCACAAAACCAACATCTCCCAAATCCCTGAGCTGTCCTGACCACCCAGTTTTCTTGCCGGGTAGACAGCAGCAGAGGTTTTTCCTCTCTCAGCCTTTTCCCCCTGCTTCTCCCCTCCTCCTCAGCATTACTCGCTGGATTAGGCAATGGTTATCTCCCAGCCCTGCACACACACAGTAACCAGTTGGGCAGCAAAAAGTATTCTGCTGGAAAAAGCAGTTTGTCTGACCCTGCCTGCCTCGCTCCCAGGGCTCACGCTGAGTATGGTACAGGCTGGTTTTCTACTGCTTACCAAGGGAAGAAGAAGAGGAAAAGGGGCCTGGCTATCTTGTGAGACTATTCAAGGTGCTGCTCAGCTCCATTTGCTTCTGCTTCATTGGCCCACAAATCCAAATCCTCCTAAATAATTCAGCGGAGCTGCTGCTCTGCAGGTTTAAATAATTCATCTTGGATCCTTGAGCAGGGAAACGTGGTTACATCACTCTTCAGGACAAAGCTTTGGGGGCTCTTCTACTCCCTCCCACAGCAGGTTCCCTCTGATCATGTTGAGATATTCCCATTGTCAGGGCTGTCAGGACAAGCTGCCTTGCTTAGGGCTTGGAAAGGAGCTGCATCCCACACAGCAGCCCAGGGCTGGGATCCCTCGCGTCTCCCTTGGCCGTGGGTCCATGAAGGTGGAGGTGTTCAGCCAGGACTTTCCAGGAGAGAGGAGTGAAGGGAGCAGCACAGAGGTTCTCTGAAGATTGTGGCTGAGCTGGGGATGCAGGAGAGGGATGTGGCTGCCAAAGGGCTCCTTCGCCTCACACTGTGCGTGCAGCAGCAGCAGAAGCAAAGGGGCTTGGACAAGATCTCTAGCTGTGGGTTCACTTGGCATTGTTCTCTCCACATTCCCTCCCATGGGGCCACGATGCCCCTCATGCTGCCACCTGGCCTGGTGGCTCTTCCCCAGGCTTGTGTTTATGGTGCCCATAAACCCCAAATATGCCTTGCAGTTCATCTTCATACATTCTAAACTGTATCCCAGCCCCATAAAGGAGCAAGCCCTTTGCATAATGATCACATATACCTCTTTCTGTGTTATTATCATGTGCCAGGGCTGTGGTTAGAGCCGTTCTCCACCCCACAGACGTGCAATTAGAGCAGCGGGAGAGGCTGGTCAGAGCTCGATGGACCTCTCCCCTGTGGAGACATCTGTCCCTGGGATGAGCAGAGCTGGGGGCCCCTGGCAGCTTGTGGCGGGGTCTGCCCTGGAGTGGGGAGGTGACTGGGAATTGTCACGGGGTGGGGGATATGCTGGATGTGGCTGCCTCAGGAGTCCTCAGACTGGAGCAGAGACAGGCAATAGCTTATCATTCAGAAGGAACTGGTGACCTTCTAATGTGGTACAGGCAAACCCCCTGCATTTCCTTGCCTGCAGCCACGGCTGGACCCCTTATCCAGTGCTCCTGGCATGGCTCCAGGCACTCGTCACTGTTTTGGGCACTGGTTATCCTCAGCTCTGTGTGCAGGATGGAATATTTGTGCTGTATCCACTGCAGCAAGGCAGAAAACAGCCCCATGGAACACAGGGCATCCACTACTGAGCTGAGAGGAGATCTTTCTTAATGAGGTTTTATCCCAACTCAAATACAGGATGTTTAAACTGGGTTAAAGAGCCCCACGGGGACAGTTTGGGGGTTGCAGCGCAGCTTCTCGTGTTTCCTTTGGGGAGGAACAGGAGTCAGTGCATGGGAAATCAGTTTTAGTGGTGTCTTAGAGCTCTTCTCCAGTATTTGTTTATTTCTTTGGCCCTGGTGTGAAATACCAATTTGCCTGTGCTGCTGCAAATCTGAATCCCTTAAATCACCTTAAATCGCTTCTAAATACCAGCAGTAATCCAGGGATTTACTGAAGTCGGGTGTGCATAAACACAGATATAAACTGGTCTCGCTAAATCAGAGCAAAAGCCAGAGCAGCCATTCTTCTCTGCTTCTACTCTAGAGTAGTTTAAATTAGCTGCAAGATTATTTAAGCTGAGCCAGGTTGAGGAAGGTAGGAGACGTGACTCTTTTCCTATCCTCTTCTAGCATCTTTGAGGGTATCATAGGTCCATCCCTATGTGTCCCATCTGGGTTGCCATTAAGTAGTGGGTCCACCTTGGACCCCCATCCTTCCCACTTGGGAATCATTAACGTAACCAAGAGCTTTAAGCCAAAGCACCAGAGGCAAAGGGAAGGTTTAACAAAACCACTGGCAAATCTGTAGGCAGTGAAACCGCTGACTCAGTTTGGGGGAAAAAAGGCTCCAAGACGTTTTAATTCACTCCCCTCCACACACATCAAAGAACCCCCCCGCCCCACCACAGGAGATAGACACATGGAGTTTTGTCACAGTGCTCCTACACTGAACTGAGGTAAAAACATCCAGAACATTCACTGTAGACAGTTCCTGCTTCTCTCTGAAATTGCACTTGTCATCCAACTTCAGTCTTGATCCTCACAGTTGCCCACAAAACCAGTCATGACTGTGCAGGTACCCTACAGTGGAACAGAAAGGATTCACAATGATGGAATTCCTGGCACTGGGGGAGCACAGAGTGTGGTACAAGGAGGGGGTGGGCTGAAGCTCATAAAAAGGCTGCTGGGGAGCACAGAGGGTTTAGCTGGAGGAGCAAGAAGCCTGAGAGCTGTGGCAAAGGCAAGTGTGTGAGTGCTGGGGCTGTGCTGCTGCTCTGGTTGGTACCCAGTTGGGTTATAGCAGGTACTGGGAAGATTTTGCTCTGCAGTTACCATTCTGTAGCAGGACACAGTGGTGCCCATTCACAGAGCTACTGGGCTCTGTGGATAGATATTCTCTGCCTAGGAATGAACAGTAGAGGCAAAGTTAAAGCAGAAACTGAGATGCAGAACCTTCTGGTTGCTTTCCAGAGCAAGGCAAAGGGACCTGTGGAGGAGCTGTGTTGCAAGCGGACAGCCTGGTCTTCTCCAGCTTTCGGGAGGTGTGGGAGCATTTATGATATAAAACACCCTGGGAAAAGGGATCTCATGTTTTCCCTGCTTAGGGACGCCTTTTGTTTCTGAGAAGCACAAGGGCAGGGGCTGTGATGTTTCTGGAGCAAGAGGGGTGGTTTGCCCTCTTTGCTTGCACTTGGCAGCTTGGTGCATGGAGAGGAGAAGACTCTGGGAGAGGGCAGAGCTGAGAGGTTTTTTGCAGTGAAGGCTTGTGCCTTGTGTGAGCAGGGGCTGGTGGGGTGTCGTGGTGGGGACCAGTGCTGTGCTGGTGCAGAGGAGCTGGTGCTGGGATGGATCCCATCCACCTTTGGGATGGATGTCACTCCAGCTCCACTTGTAAAAATTCTAATTACTGTCCAACCTGTGCTAAAGATTTCTATCCTCTTGGAATAGTCCATCTTAACTTAAAAAGCTTTACTTAAGAAGCAGAAAGATGATTATGTGGGGTTGTAGAGGTGGGAACAGTCAGGATTTTGCCAAGGAGGCAGTGGGATTTAGCACCTTAGTACCAGCTGTAAGCTGAGAGGATTATGCTCCTGGCTTTGGTGCAGTTCTGAGGTTTGGGTGCTGTTGGGCAAGATATCTGCTTGTCTGTGTGGTCCTTAATGCATTTGTGGACTGTCTCCTGTACCTGCAGGTTAAAAGACAGGGCTTTGAGTAAATCCCAGGTTAGCCTGGAGCAAGCTGAGTGGCATCTGGTTTGATTGGTCGTTGTTGTGTGCTGGGAGATAAAACCGTGGCTGTGCCATATCTGAGTGGGAGATGCTGGAGGAGAAAACAGGATTGCTGACAAGATAAGGTCTGGCTTATCTATGCAGAGTGTGGCTGCAAGTCAGCACTCAGACAGGGCAGCAGGCAGGGGAGCTGATGTAATCACTTAGTCAGAAGGTGATTTGTCAGGTGTGGAGCTCCTGCTGCTCCAAGGTCTCACTGCATGTAATTCCTGGTTAATTCTGCTAGATCTGTGCCCTGAGCAGGGGCTGGTGCATTTGGGACTGGAGTTTGTTCTTGAAGGGTTCATTGAGGAAAGATCCCAGACGTGAGCATGGACTGCTGACATCTGACTCGGGGATGATAATTTTGTTTTATTTTTATATCTTGAAGGTGGGATCCCTGGGGTCTTGGTTTTCCTTCCCCGAGCGTTTCCCTGTTTCAGTGAACAGTGAGGCACTTCTACAAAGGCTGTGCTCGTAGCTGTAGGACTTTCCTTGCCCACAAGAGGCTGCTGGTGCTGTTTGCAAGAGTCCCCGATGCTTTCCCTATCTAAATTCTCGCTGTAAAAGGATAATGTCAGTAACAAAAAAAGACCAAGAAAGTAAGAAAATTGCTGTCCCCAAAACATGAGGGTTTTTGACTGGGTGCTTTCCAGCGTGTCACCTCATAGAAGGGTGCTGGGACAGAGCAGGGCAACCCTGCAGAGTGTTCCCCAGGGACAGATGAGGGAAAAAAGCCTGGGGAGCAGCCCAAAAGTGCTGTGCAACGAGTGATGTAACGGGCTGTGTGGTGGGGGAACAGGGACGCACTGAGATCCTGTGTGACTTGTTCCTGCTGTGTCCTTCCGTTTTGCTTGGTGGTTTTTGTACGGTTTTGACGATCTGGGAGCTGTTTTCCCATGGGAATGGCCTGCTGTAGGCAAGAGAGGAGCAGTCCTGCTTTGAACTCCTCAGCACCTGAATAGCCCTGCTAAAGCCAGGGGAAAGGGAGGACCTGGATGCCCACGGTCTCTCCAGGGGAGAGCAGACACCTGGAAAGATGCAGAGATAAGTGGCCTCCTCCTTGAGTGGTTTTGGTCCTGCTCCTCATGCATACTAAGTTGTGTTTACAGTGTGTTCTTTTGCATCAACAAACCTTGTTCCATGCCAAGGGGCCTGCTGAGAGCCACCTGAGAATGGCACTGCTAATAGATGGAGCTCATGCATTTTGCATGTGAGTAGTTTGGGCTAGATGGTTATAAAGCAGCAACACCCTGCGCTGGACTTTGCGCCTGCTTTACTCCTGCCTGTTGATGGCAAGCAGCTCCACGCATCTCATCCTCCACATTAACTGAGCAGTGCTCACACAGAAAGGGGGAGCCTCAATCCTAAAACCAGGGAGTAGTTAAAAATCCTTCATCTCTTTCCTCTTGCAGTCTGCTCTGGATGATGGCCTTTGTGCTCTCCATATGCTGGACCAGGACATGCTGGTCCTAAAACCCTGCATTCAGCAGCCGAGCTGCCTCTCTGCCTTCTCTCTCCTCCACTGTCTCATCTCATCTATGGAACGTGGCTGGGTGCTCTCTGCAATCCCTGTGGATGTTTATCTTTTAAATCGCTGTCATTGTGCCTGTGCATTCGAGCAAAGAGGGGATGGAGACAAACAGAATGAGCATTCAAGATTCAGCCTCCCTTTTATGTGGTTATAAATGAAACGCAAAGGCAGTGCTGCAGACGATAATCCTCAAATGGTTTTAGAAAGGGCTGGCTGCTAGTGAGATGCTTTCTTGGGAAGGCTTAGATGGCTCTTCAGTTAAAAAGGGCTGAGCTGCTGCACCAGAGCAGGTAGCTCCTGGAGCTTGTTGAGAAGCCTGGGACCCCTGACCCCTCACCCTGCCACTGCGTGGCCAGCGGTGCCCTTGGCACATCTCCTGTGCTGGGTCCCCAGAGCTGAAACTCCCTAAAACTCCCAGAGAGAGAAAAATCACTCGTGGTTTCCTGGGATATTCCAGCAGGCAAATTTATGAATTAATTTCCCAGATTGTTCTTAACTAGACCTTACTCCTGCAAGCATCAAATGTCATTTTCTTATTCCTGATCCATATTAAAGTAATTGGGTTTTTAGGAAAAACTCCCCCTTCTTGGGAAGGTGAGCGTGATGAGGATGAAGCATGTGTGACACTGGGGCAGGTTTTGCTTACAGACCTTGCCCAAGCCAGCAGGCTGGCAGTCACCGTGGGCAGGCTCTGCCTATCCAGCAGCCTGTGCTGTGTTCTGCTGCAAGTTTCTGTGTGACCTTGACAATGCTGTAGGACTGCCTGTTCCTCCACTTCCCAGCTTTGGCCTTTGCTGTGTCTACTCTGTTGGCTTATAGAGACCATGCCTTGCTCCCTGTTAGGAGATACCCCTCAATTTTCTGTGGAGATCCACCATGGCTTTATCACCCCTTGTCCTCTTCTAGGGAACCTTGTTGGTGCAGAAAGCTGGAAGATGACACTGGTGTTCAGAGCAAAGCTGGTTTCTTCTGTCTACATCACTTTAGTCATTGAGGAGAAGCCAGGAGAAGCCCAAATGCAGAGCTTCCAGCCTGTGGGAGCAGTTTGGAAGGGAGGATCAAGCCAGCCAGGTCCCCCAACTCTTCCCAACAGCAGTGACTAAAAGCCCCTCTAATTTCCTTTGCATTTCATTGTGTATTGATGGCCAGGGATGTCAGGTAACCATGGCAACTCATTGATTAGCATCCAGCCTCTGTGAAATGAAGAACGTACAGCCATAGGAATTACAAATGATGCTGTATTGTCTGCTGCCAATAGGCTGATTACTGCCATTTTCTGCCAGGTAGACCAGCTTTTACAGGCAGCCCAGCGGTGTGTAATTACCGTGCTGTGATTGATGCATTGCTATAGTTACTATCCACTGTGTTCCCTGACTAATAGTTTTTAAATTCCTCTTCAGATGGAAATGCATTGCCTGTAAATGTGAGAGGCACAGGTCTACTGAGCCAGGAGATTCTTCCTGAGAGGAGCCAGCTTAGGTGTGCAAAGGTGTCCTGTAGTGTAAAATGTGGTGGTCAAGTGCATGAGTCACTTGGATCAAACCACGGATGCAATCAGGTGAATGGGGAGGAGAAACCAGGCTGCACGTTGAGGGGGAAGCTGTGATGGCACAGGCAGTTGGGATGTTTCTCCAGGCTTAAAATGTTTGTCACCTGTTGATACCACACAGCTGCTTTAAAGAAAACCAAAACAAACCCAAAACACAGCAGCACTCTCAAGACTTGGGTACTGTTTATGTCCAGCAACCTCCAGCAGCCAGGGGGAGGGATGTGCAAGGGGCTGCGTTCTGGAGAAGCGGGTGGGTTGTCCTTGTAGCTGTGAAGCTGTCCCCGCAGACTGCTGGCTGCTGGGGAGTTGGTGACCTGCGTGCTCCTGATTCTGGAAAGGGATCAGGTAGTTCCTGGCTCAGATCTGGAGGACTTGCAGACGGACTCTCCCGGGATGAGGATGCTGAGCAGCGTCAGAGCGTTCCCCTCTCTTCTCTCCCCTCTGGGGTTTAGGCATCTGCATAACCTACCCGAAGTTAAAAGGGGTTTGTTTCTCTTCAGACGGAGCGCAGCCAGGGTAGTTTTCTAGAAAAATGTCATGCTAATGCAATTCAAAGTTCAAGTGATCTTTCATTTTGAGGGAAGGGAGGACGTGTGTGCAGTCAGAATGTTAAAACCCACTACTTGCCCTGCGATTCAAACAGAAATATGAGCTTCGGGGGATACATAAGTCACATGAAGTACTGTGAGTGAAACTCAAAATGAATAAACATGATCCGGAAGCTGTTATTAGCATTGCTGGGGGCCAGAGCCCGCTTGGAACAAGGAGAACAGCAGTCAGGAGCAGTGTTGGAAAGAAGTTTGTGTGAAATTACAGTAACATGGAAATAACAGTGAGACTTTTTCATATTAACATCTAAATGCTGCAGCCCAGGTGCTCCCACCCCTTTCCTTTCCAATCCCCATCAGTGTTTCAGGATAGAGTTCAGCTGAAGAGGGTTTCACTAGCTCTGACTCTGCTGGGAGCTGTGGCAGCTGTAGCTGCTTCAACAGGCCCTCTGAAATCATCCAGGTTGGGTGTGAATTGGCACCTTGCCCTCTTCCTCTCTCTTTTGAAGCAGAGGAAGGGAGATGTTTAGTGACCTTGAGGAAGACTTTATAAGCAGAGTTGTGCAAACATCTGCAGGAGGCAACAGCAGCACTTTAATCCAAGAGGAACCAGCAGAGCCTCCAAGCTGAAGGCTCCTGGAGGCAGAAGTCCTCCTGTCTCTCCTGAAAATTGCAGGTGAGTTCCTTGCCAGCTACAGAAATCCAAATTTCAAAGTTTCTGTTGTCTTTGTGGTCCCTGCTGAGCTCTGTCCTCTGCGTCTCCCCAGCTCTCCCTTCTCTCTGTAGTTGCCCTCCCAATGGCAAATATTTCCAGCTCTGTGGTTTTATGGGTGCTGACACTCACATAAATTCAAGACCCGTGATTAAAAGTCAGGAGTGGAAGCTTTTGCTGGCCTGCTTAGGATAGGAAGGAAAAAAGGGACGGTGGTGGACAAAGCATCTCCCAAAAGAGGTGTTCAGGGAAAACATGGGGCTGAGCAGAGGCTGTAGGTCAGAACGTTTGCTCAGGTGTGAGCAAAGTTGTGTCCTTGAAGAGAGGGTGTGGATGAGAACAAGCACAATTTTATTTTACATCAGTGTTTGCACAGGTTTGGTGATAATGATCAGTAAAACCCTCTAAAACTCTTTGACCTGGCAGTGCTGAGGACTTCCATCTGTTGAGAAAACATGTAAGAGTTGTAGTTAAAACACGGGCAGCTGCTGCTCAACCCCTTGGGCAAAACCCCCTTGTGTACCTGTTAACTGTGTGACTCTGAGGCTTCTGGATGGGTGAGTTTGTGCATCTGGATGAAGGGTAACCCTGAGGTGGTGGTCCCTACACTGTGTTCCTGTCTGCTGAGAGTGCTGGTCTGGAGAGCAAGGTGTGATTTTTCTATCACCCTGGAATGCCAGTGGTGCTGAATTGCTGACAGGGAATGGAGTCCTCTAACAGACCTTTCTGTGGTCCTGCCCTCAGCATAACTTACTGCGCCTTTAGTGTAGCTCTTCCCTGAGTTGATTGTGGAGTGTGATTTTTAGAGAGAAAAGGGAACTGCAGAAAGAAAATGAAGCCTGCTCTGGAAGCTGAGCAGAACTGTGGTGTGAGCAGCACCACGATGCCCTGGAGTTGGTGACAATTATTTGCAGGTTCCAGTTTTTCTCACTGCATTCGACATTTGTCTGCCTCCTTCACCACCCTGTGAAACCATCCTGGGTGGTTTTTATGGCCTGAAGTGTGAAAATCGATGCCTTCAGGACTTTTAACCCCCTATGCTTTTTGTCTGGGGGTGTGTGTAGAACTCAGACACATCTGAGTGAAATGCTGCTGTTAAAATAGGTCCCTGTCCCAGCAGCTAACAAACTGCCCCTTTGTACAGTTGCTCCAGTGTGGATGCTGCAGATGCTCCCCTTCCTGCAGTCTCCAGACTGTGCTCAGCTCTTGCTCACATCAGGGAGAGGTGGGGTCAGTGTCAGAATTCGGTCTCACACCAATTTGAATGGGTGTTTGCGATAGTCCAGTGGGGCAAGGCTGCACCTGGCACAGGACACGATTTCTAACCCTAAAAGTTTAGGATTTTCTTTAGTAAAGGTATTTTAAGAGCTGGGTCCCTTCTGGAAGCTGTGGAGGAGGAGTCCTTGGTTTGCACGGCCTGGTTCTTACAGGTGAGCTGGACAAAGCTGGGGACCAGACTAACAGAAAGTCCCTGCGATGATGGTAATGCTCCTCAGCAGCAGTGGTGTCTGTGGCCATTGCAACCCACTGCTCGGGCCTGTGTTTCTTGTGCTTTGTAACTCTGCGCTGTGAGGGGGCTGGATGTAGTGGGGGGCTCTGGGAGCCTCATCTTGCAAAGTCCATACTATGCTTGTTGTCCCTTTGGGCTTTGGCAAACTGCTTAAGCACCGCTGGGACTTGCTCGCGCCCTCTGTGCTGGAGGAAGATAATATTTAGTGATCTATCCTAATGTTCATCGTATTGTGGCTGGTAGGATGGTGCTGTCGTAAACACGAGTGATATAAACTGAGCTAAGACAGGATGTTTTTCACCTGGCATTTCATATTACTGTTTTCTCTTTTCATCATCACAACACTTGTTATTATATCGGGGGTTTTAAGCATAATATGGTCTTTTTTTATTTTGATCTGTCTCAAACAGAGCCAGGAGGAGGGAGATTTTTCCAGACTGTGGAGCGGAGGCTCCTGGGGAGATCAGAGCAGACAGCAGGGCTGGGGCTCCCGCTGTGTCCTGCAGCTGGCCCAGACAGCTTCTGTCACACAGGGATGATGCTCCTCTCAGGTGAAGCCGAAGGCAGCATCTGGCTGAGGTTTGTAAAGGGCTTGCTGAGCCTCAGTTGAACTCGGCTGGAAATCTCTGTGAGCATCCAGCTGTGCCTGCCGAGGTTTGAAGCAGAGCAGTGTTTGAGACACCCAGGCTGGAGCTCAACTCCACTCTCTGCTGATGCACTGACTGGCTGGAAAATATTCTGGCATCACAGTACAGGCTTTTGCCTCATCGGGGAGTCTGAACCCAGGGATGCTGAGTGTTTCTGGCTTTTTTTAGGGGAAAAGAATGTTGCTCTGCAGAACCAAACTGCTTCAGACACTGGGGACATCTGTGCTGGCAGTGGAGCAGGGATTTTCTGCATAATTATCGTTAGGTTGGGATAAAGAGCCTGACTGACCTGTGGAGGTGGGTCCTAAGGAGCTTGCAGCAGAGCAAACCTGTCCTTAGCTGGAGAGCTGCAGAAAATGCCAAGTCTGGTGAAAGAGGAGGGGTCCAGTGCACTGTGCTGTTCTACGGTGGCAGGAGCAGATTTACCGTCTGTTTAGCAGCTCTCATTGCTGGGGATGTTCACAGGGTGGGAAACATCTTTGTTCCTTAGATAACACAAGCTGTTTAGTAGCAACTGGCTCATGCCAGCAGCACTGCCTGTGCCATTAGTGCCCTCAGAGGATTAATTACAGTGATGCAAACCCCTCTCTTCAGACGTCTCTGGTGGGGTGCTTGTAAATCAGGTGTATATTTTATTGTGGGCAAACTTCTCCAAAGACTTCTTGCCAAAGGAAAGAGAAAATGCAGCGTCAAAATGAAGGGGGAGGAAAACTGTGCTCCAGGGGGTCCAACTCACACGGGAGAGCAGGTCTGTGTCATTGGATGGGCTTGAGAAGGATGGATTTAAGTGGATGGCAAACCCACTAATTTAGTTCTTTGGTTAAATCTCCTAGAACTCAATAGCTAAACTCTGCAAACAGATCCTGAAGCGTGTTGTAGTGGATCTGGTGGCTTCTGCTCTCAGACCGCTGTAAATCCCAGCTGACTCCCGTGGACTGATGATCAGATCACAAGCTGCAGTGGTGAAGCTGGGAATGCTCTAACCACAGTGGGAAAGTGTTTGGCTGAAGTCAGAGCTATGTGCAGTTAACTCTGTGTTGATGACTTTCCAGTTAAAGTGCTGGACTCTGACAAAATTAACCCCCTCAAAGCGGTCTTGGCCAAATGTCTCAAGCATTGGGGATGAGGTGATAATTTCCAATAGCAAGACAAGAGTTCAGAGATAAGACTGCAGGCCTCAAAAACCCCATAGCTATGGGTAATACCTGAAGCTGTTTATCACTGCTCTGCAGGGTCAGAGAGAACTCAGCTTCCTCAGTCCCTCTTCCAGCCCTGCTAGAAGCAATGCAAACCTGCATCTCCAAAGAACCTTCCTGCTGCAGGGGACCCATCACCCACCAGAGCTAGAAGTATCTCCTGCTTCCCATGTACATTAATTTCTTATTTGAGGGAGGAATAATTTGTGTAAATGGCACTTCCTCGCCTTTTCCTTCCTCCCCAATCCATCCAGGTAGGCAGTGCGTTGGTATCTCTCTTTTCCTTAATGAGTCTCCTCTGTGGAGGAAGCTCCCAGGCAGAATTCACAAGCAGAGGTATTACAATTCCTCCTGTCTGGCGATAACTTCTTATGAGGTTTTTATTCTTTAGGTAATATATTAAAGCCATATTTTTTTCCAGGTTTGCTTCCACTCATTCCTTGCCCTTGAATTCCCCCCCTTTCCCTCCCCCTTTTCACCTGAGTGGCATTTTCACTGGAGATGTTTAATACAGCTCTAATCCCCTGATTCCCCCAGGTACACGCAAGCAGCTTTACGAACCCATAAATCCAGAAAGATAAAGTGCATTTTTATTAGTACTGTTGCTGTGAAAGTACAGAAAAAAGTAGTCTAATATAAACCAGTCAATAACAAATTTGCCTAATCGTTCTGCTTACCATAGCAAAAGCACTTGGAGAAAGGCTCTACGAGGGTGCCAGTGGTGGAGAGTGGTGCTGGGATGGAGTTGAGCAGCATTAAGGGCTGGAGTGTCACAGCTGGGGGAGGTAGTGGGATGCAGGGGGTGTGGGACACCCCGCCAGCCCCTCTAGCATGACATCCCAGCACGTGTAAGGGCTCTCTATTCCAAGGGCAGCTGGTTCCTGACGTGGCGCATGTGCAGCCTCTGCATCAATCCCAAATACCAGGAGGTCACCCAGGCTGATTTTGCTGGTTGGTGTTGTCACTGCCTTGGAGCTGTGCTGGGCATTGGGGAGCAGCCTCCAGAGAAGAGCCCTTGTTCTCCCCCCAACCCTTACAGCATCACCAAGACCCCGTTCCACTGCCCTTTGCTCTCCTGCCTGACCTTACTTGGGCTTTTCTTGGAATTTGTGCCACCAAAGCCTCAGTCTGTGTCATGACCCCAAGTCTCTGGCAAGTTTCCCCACTTGGCCTCCAGCCTGGCAGTGGGCTGTGCAGCCGGGCTCTGCGCAGCACTAGGTGGCACGAGTCAGTCGCACAAAGGATGAGGACTGTTTCCCACAGAAATCCTGCTCCAAGCCGTGAGGAGGAAATCTGCTGCTCAGTCGAAGCTCTGTGGACCGGGATAGGCTTAAGCAGTGAAAAAATCCCTTCTCCAGCCAGACTTCAGGGCTCTGTCTCCTGTCTTTCCAGCAGTCCGGGAGTGTGGTGGGATTTGGCAGGGCTTTACAGACTGGAGTTGTGTTTGCCTGGTGAATCTTGGCTGGGAGCTTGGATGTGCTCAGAATGCTGGTCTGGAAGTGGCATTGTTGTGTGGTTCAGGTGTCTGGTTTCTTTAGGGGTGCTTTTGCTGAAGTCTGCCTGGGTACTGCTGTACTGCTGCTGCTCGCTAAGGAGCATCACCTGGGCAGCTCTGAGAGCCAGCTGCACTAACAGTGGAGTTTTACACCCATCCCCTCCCCTCATTTTCCATTCAGATCTCATCTTTAGCTGCCCAACAACCTTACCCTTGCTTAGATTTCTGTTGTCCTGCCCATTCAGCCCCTGCTTTCTGTAGCTGGAAGGAAAGCAAAGAGCTGTGTCTGTGCTGGAGGCAGTTTGCAGGGTTTCCAGCCTGTGTTCAGCCCTCTTGGTTGCACAGCACAGGCTGCAGTGCAGCCATTGAAACGAGCGGCACAGGGAAATGCTGTTGCTCTGAGTCTTGTTATAACTTTTATCTCGCTGCGACTTAGAGATGCTGTCGGGGCTGGCGGCAGCTGTCACATATCCCGTTCCCTAATGCTCTTTCCTAAGGAGCATGTGCCAGTGCTGCTCTAACCTTTCTGTAGTCTGTGCTGTGATGATATCGGGCCAGAAGCCTGAGTGAGAGACAGATGATGCAAAATCAATCTCTGGAGCACCTGAAAGAGAGAGAGCTTGGTAGCACATGTTGTAGCGACAACAAAAGGAATGGTTTCTTCCTCAAATTCTTTGCTTTGGAAATTCCTCCTGGGAGGGAGATGAAGAGTTGTTTTACCTCCTCTATGCTGAAGCAGACGGGGAGAGGAATAGCACCAGCCTGTGCCTCTGCATGCCAAACCCGGGCCATTGAAGAGTAAGTACAGCAAAGCTGGTCGGTGCTCCAGGGAGGCAAAGATCTGAGCAGGGAGCAGCCTGTCTCCTGCGGCTGGCGCGGCGGGGGCAGTGGGCATTGATTACTTCTTTCATCATGGCACAATTAGAGGGGATGGCTAATGATCTAATTGTTCTTCTCATCCCAGCTCAAAGAACTGAGTGGAGATAACCCACTGGTACTAATCTGGGCTTCAGTGTCTCCCTCTGCCAAGTTGTCTCCTCTAAATATTGTCTAATCTTTGTCAACTGGTAACAGTAAAAACGAGATTCCCAGTGCCTGTTTTGGGAGCACAGCCCAGACGATGTGACCTTCCCATCACTGCAAATTCCCAGAGTCCCAGGGTTTACACTAGGGCATTTGCCCTCACCTAGTACCTGGTCTCCAGCCCATCACTTTGAGCTTGCAGCTCTCCCCAAAGCCCTTTCCGTGCTGATGCACCCACTGAAACACAAAGGCAGGGCTGCCTGGCAGAGTTTGCAGACACTGTCTCTGAGGAGGAGGAGGCAGCACACGTGAGGGTTTGTGGTAAGCCTGAGGGATAATATTAAAGCTGATAGGGATCACATTGCAGAATGCAGGCTTAAATCTGCTGCTGATGGGGATGTTTCTTCTCAGTGAGGCACATCTTTCCTCCAGGAAGGAATTAGCCCCAACATAAGCTCTAAAAACCTGATGCTTCCTAGTGAGGTGAGAAGCCCTGTGTGCTGCTCTGGTTGCAGCAGTGGTGGTTATGTGTTGGGAGGTGCAACCGTGGCCATTACATCTTTAACTTACTCTTTCCTTTTGTAGTAAACCCTAGTCACTCTAATCATCTTTCCTGATGAGAGGTCCCCAGGCTTGAGGACAAGACTTGTGTCAGGGGGAGAGGATCCCAGCAGGGAATGGGGCAGTGGGACACAGTTGTTGTGTCCTGGTTTTTGGGCTGGCTCCTTCCTGGAGGGGACTGTCAAATACCTGGGCATGTGTGGATGGCTTTCTGCCTGAACAGCTGTCCCTTCAGATCCAGAAATGCGCAGACATAAAACCATGTGTGTAGGCAAGGGTGTTCTGAAACTGTTCCCTGCTCTGACTCCAGCTGGTGCCTGGGGATGCAGTGAAAAGCCCTTAGACTGGGAAGCAGCAGCAGGTCATTATCCAGCTGGTTTTTTCCCCATGTCCTGTGAGAACTAAGTGCCAAAACAGCTGTATTTTTGAAACTCCAACTCAGCCTCCAACCCCATCTCCTGTCCATCAGTCTCCATGCAGCCCCACACAGTCCTGGCAGGGCTGGAGCTGACCTTTCCATGCAGTGAAAGAGAAAGTGAGAGGAGAAGCATCTCTGTCTTGTGCTTTCTGTTGCCTACAGCAAGGGGAAAGCAGACGCCTCCACAGACCATCTAAGACTGAATGGGAGAGCCAAAGCCTGGGGTTAATCATCCAGGCTGGGCATCGTCAGAGCATGTCTATGCACGTAAGAGCTCTTGAGAAGAAGCACAATTTCTCTGCATGTGCGCCACTCACAAGAACAAAACAGCTCCCTGGAGCTGGTTGCAATAACAGAATTGTCTTCTGAAGAGAAATCAGGAAGCCAGAGGGCTTTGGAAAGGGCAGTACAGAGCCTTTTAATGGGTTTTACTTTCTTTCATTCTTCTAAAATTAAGATGATGTTTACTGCTTCCATCCTCTTGCCTTGCCCATGCAAAACAGACGTTGCTGTGCAAAAGGCAACAGCACTGGCTAATTACACTTCTGAGTGCTGGGTGACTGCTGGCTCTGGGGGGCCTGGGATGAACAGCAGCTCCAAGAGCTGAGGTGCACTGGCAGGCAGCTAGTCCTTGCAAATCAGCCTGGATGGGGGCTGCTGGGCACAGCTGGCTTTGTGTGTGGGGAGGGGAAAGGTGGGAGGGTGGCAGTGGATCTGTGTGTTTTGACCATAGAGCAGTTGGGGTGAGGGTGTGTATGATGTTCTTCACTCTGGGTAATGTGCTGAGCTACTGCTGGAGTGAGCACCACGGCACCTCAATAATGTGGCACCCTGGCTCTTCCTGCCTGTATCTGCTGCTCTGACTCATGGAAGAGGCTGAGGACATACTGGGGAGTTGCTCTGTGGTGGAGAGGAGGAAAGTAGAAATTAAGGATGAAGAAAAATCAAGGGGAAGACATGAAGCAAGTGGCAAGGATGAAGGCAAGTGTTGCTAATGTTTGGCAAGGTCTCTGGGGTTATCCTGGGACTGGGAATGATTAATGTGCTGGAGGACTTCTCTCTCTGTGGTCTGCTGGCCAGGCGATCCGTCACTGCCTCGTGATGGACTGCTTGGTTCCCACACGTTGCCAGTTTAAGGTGGATTATTGATGACCCACCTTTGCAGACCATTCCTTGTAATTACTTTTTGGCCCAGGAAATAGCTGTCAGAGTTGGCTGGAGAGAGGGTGAAGGGGTACAGCTACAACAGGCTGTCAGGAGGTGGCTAAAACCCATTATCCAGCCAGTCTGTCCCACCATCCGAGGGACAGCAGCTCGAGACCTGCTGGATCACTTAGGACAGCGTTCAACCACCCGGTGGTAGTGCTGGGCACTGGCTGCGCAGTTGGATGCTCCTCGTCAGATCAGGTATGGAGGTGTCTGAATTCCTCCATCGTGGTCTCAACGTACAACCTAATCAGCCAGTGATCCGAGTGGGATGTCTTACTGTCCTGCCCTCCCTCCCTTTTGCAGGGATTGATTTGTTATCTGTGTCAGACACTTCATCTGTGATGGGCAGAGATGCTGGAGGATCCTGTTCTGCCCTTGTGCCCTGAGTTTGCTTGCCTTGCACAGAGTTCAGATTAGCTGAGTAAAAGCTGCCGCTGGTGTGATTGACTCCCAGATCAATTAAAACAGCGTGTGGTCAGATGGAGGGCTCAGATCCTGAATTTTACCCATCTCCTCCTTCCTCTATTCTCCAAGGGCCTTTTAGGTTAATTGCCCTGATCTCTTGCTGTCTTTTCCTTCAGGCCCTGAAGGACTGTCTGGCTAATGTTCCCCTATGTGACCAATGCTGTGATGAGTCCAGACTGGGGAAGTTCTGGGGAAAACAGAGGGAGGGAGAGAATTGATTTGCTCCATCAGGCAGCAGCAGCAGTTGCTGCCACTGTTTAATTCGCAGTTCAAGCCCCGTGGAGAATGCAAACAGCTCTGCTCCTTGGCCAATTTACAGCTGCTGACAAGCTGCTAAACAACATCTTTGTTAGGCACACCTGTGGGTCCACGGGCTCTATCTGGGTGGAGGTAAGGAGTGTGGCTGCTGCTGCCGTTCCCAGTGAGCACTGGGTGCTGCAGACCACCCTGACCACTTCCTCCAGTGCCCTGTGCAGCCTGTCCTGCATTTGGAGTTCATCTTGTTGGTTTTTGTGGGCTTTTGGAAGAGACTGGCAGATGGAAGTTCACCTCAGATAGAGCTGGGGCCGCCTTTGAATGGTTGTGATAACTGAGTGTGTCAGGGCCAAACTGTCCTGAGCACGTGGCTATGGGCACGAGTCTGCAAAGTCAAGCAAAACCTGAAGGGTTTGGATTTAGTGTGTCCTGGAACGATGTGGATGCTCAGTGCCAAGGGAGGTGCCTTCCAGCAGTGTCCTGGGGAATGAGGAGGGGGAAGGTGGTGAGCCAGCCTCACTGCACTCCAGGCTGATTTCTAAGGCAACGTTTCACACCAGCGTGTATTGCCCCAAATGTGTGTGGACAGAGGCTTTCTCCTTTCCCCAGCACATAGTCCCTGCTGGCCTGAGCACATCCTGGCACTGAGAGCTCCACAAGTCCATGTTAATCTTATCAGGCTGCACTAATCCGAGGCTGGAATGAGCTGGTCCTACACTCAGTAGGAGCCTGCTGTTGCAGTTAAGTAAATTATCTCTCTAATAATGACGGGTCAATTATTGGTGCTGCTTCCAAGGAGAGTGCTTTGGTCTACCTTGTTCAAAAAGCAACAAACCTGGGTGTTCTTGTGACCAAAAATTAGCTGCAGCAGTGCAGCTGAAATAAGAAACAATAATCCAGCCATACAGGCAGCAAGTTAATGAATTATCCCTTTTCATTAGAAGGTGCTCAAAAGCAGCACAGAAACAAAATGTACCCCACACCTTGCTAGGTTTTTTTTTAAGATACTCCACATCCTTGTTTTGGTCCCTATTTTTTTTGACACTGGGCAGTGAGGTTTGTAGCTGGGATCAGGACAGTTTCTGCCTCATGGAGCTCAGCTACGGGCTGTGGCATGGCTAATTGCAGCAGGGTGCCTGTATTTGGGGTGTCCTCACCCCAGCTCCTCACTGAGCTGGGAGAACACCGTGCTGATGTCTTTCTAGCAGGACATCCAGTCCCATTGTCAGTATAAAACTAGGTCTGTGGGGAAGCTGGGGAAAGTTTGGATGAAATGCTGCCAAGGACTTGATCGGTGTCGGACCCTGCGGTGATGGGCACGGGGAGCTGGAAAGGGGTGCAGGAGGGGTCACCTCTTGCCCATTGCTCTCTTCCGACACGTCCACATCTGGTTGCAGGCTCTAATTAGCACCCCTGCCATTTGGTGCCGTGTGGGCATCCGTTGTTTAGTGGCGATATTTGCATTGAAGGGATTGATAGGTCATCATGCAATGAGAAAAGAAAGAAGGAAGTCCAACTTGTTCCAAAATCCAGAGGCAGCAGCAGCCGGCATGAATTAATGTCTGTGCTTTCTACGTGTTTACTACAGCACTGTTTGCTTCTGTCTTCCCAAGGGGGATAATTAAGAAAGAGGCTGTTTCCCTGCTACCATTAGGTACCAGGAGATGCTGCCATATCCCCTTAACTCCGGCGGACCTCCTTGAGCCTGACAGATGATCAATTTAGCGTATTGAGAAGAGACGGCTTATTTCTTTCCCCACTGTAAGTTTAGGCGTTATTATTTCCCTGGGTGGATTGATTCATACTTGGTTGGCTTTGTTAGCTGAAATATGCCATGGACCAAATTAGCACTGAGCCTTCAGTGATCAAGAAGGATGGAGCGGTTTGTTCTTATCAGTAATTGATCATGGAGCTATTAATGGATGCAAATGTATTTGTTCACTCTACTTTGATAAATCATGGCTCGCTGCTCCCCTGTGATATGATTTGTGCTCCCATTTCCTCTCGCTGCCGCACAGTCCCCAGGCCATGGGCTGAAGCGTCTGGCTAAGAGAAGACAGATCTTGTGGCTTAATTTTCTTTTGCTATCGCTTATTGATGGGCAAACTTCCCCAGCTGATTCATCCCGGTGCTTTGCTCTGGCTTTCAGCAAGCTGCTCGGCTTTTTGTGGTCTGAAAGCTGTTTCCTATTTTTGCAGTGTGAGTTGATTTTCATTTCAGGATTAACCTGTAGTTTCCGCAAGCTGGAGGTGCTTCAGTGAGAGCTGGAGGTTCTCGCTGGTGACTTTCTCTGTAAGGAGCTGCTGAGCTGTAACTGGTGCTGCACCCCCATCCCTTCTGCAGCCAGGCAACCCCCAGGCCCACAGTCTGTGTGCTTTGAGTTCTTGGTGAAATTCTTGCTGGAGGTTGACCCAAACAGGGGGTTCTCTGTACCTAGTCACCTTTCTGTCCAAGCTGTTCACACTGAGCATGGAAAAGAATGCAGCTGGATAATGACCTGCTGCTGCTGTTTCCCGTTTTAAGGATGTTTCTATTTGGAGGTTTCTGAAACCTCTTGGAGAGCTGTCAAGGGTGGTGATCAGGAGCAGAGGCAATGCTTAGGGCTGGGAGAGATGGTGCCTGTGTTCAGCTCAGCCCAGCAGTCTCGGGAAGGGTCTGGGGAGCAGCACCACTGTGTTTTCCTTCTTCCCCTGAAACTGCCTTTGACCAGCTCTTTGCAGCAGCTTCTCCCCTGTGAGCTCCTGTGTGGTGCTTGGCCCAGCAGGGCTTTGGTCGCATGTGGGGTGTCCTGGCTGAGTGCTGGGCACTGGCAGAGGTAGCCTGCGAGAGCATCTTGCCACCTTTCATTACAAATAAATCTGGGGTGACGCTGTCCCCTCCCTTCATTACGGTAATGGCATCGTTTTTGTGCGTGGCAATCCTCAGACACAAATAGCACTAAATCACCTTCCTCTTCTCTGGTAACTACGCTAATATTGTTAATACCCTGCATTCATAAAACAGTTTTCAGCATCTCAAAGTGCTCTGCACATATTAATTTAGCCTTGCAACCTTCCACTGGGAGAATTGCCAGTGTGAGTCACGTTTTACAGCAGGGTGGAGGGGGTAGCGCTGAAGAGGAGAACCAAGTTCTCTTCACGTTTACACCAGCACGGGTGCAGGATGAGAGGCTTGGGATGATGGCAGATGCGCTTGTGAGTGGGTACAAGATTTGACTTGTGCTGGGGAGAAGAACTGTCCTCGAGGTCGCTCCATGAATCATTTGCAGAGCCATAAATAGATCCTGAAGAACCCTCATCTCCCTTGGCTCTGTGCACGAGGCGTGTTCCCCAGCGAAGAAAAGAGCTGTGTTTATACATTGGGTGAAAAAGCAGAAGAGAAATGATTTGAGGAAGCAAGAAGTCATGGAGGATGAAGGCTGGGGGGTGTGTGGTTCCACTCAGTCCACTGCTTGAACCTCCTCTCCAGTTACGAGTATTTGCAGGCAACACTTACTGCTGGGGTGATGCCTTCAAAGGGTTAAATCTCGAGGCATTGCCTGAGGTATTGGATGAACACAAAAAGCCAAGTGGTTCTTGCCTATTTTTTTTGTTTTAATTACCGTCTTCCTCCACATTTTAATTTGAGGCATCAAAGTCGAGAGCCAAATCAGCGCGAATGCGGTCCGTACCTCCGGTGGAGGGCTGGCTGGCTGTCATCTCGGTTCCTTTGCTGGGGACAAACAAGCTCTCTCCGCTTTGTTCTGCGGCAGCGTTTTGTTCTGTGCATTCATTTCTTTTCTGAAATTAAGGGGAAAAAAAAAATCCCAGAGATTTGGCACACTGCAGAAAGGAAAAAGTGCTGTTTAGGGGATTAAAAAGAAAATAACTCACTTCTTTCAAATAAATTACAAAGCTCTCTTGCTGCTTTGTACCTGAGAACCTGTAGGAAAATAGCAGTTTATTTTTAGTGCCAGATTGGATGGAGAGATGAAATGACTGAGTTGTCTTCAGAAGCCACCAACGATGAGCCAGTGCCAAGGAAGAGAGGCTGCAAGGGGTGATTACTGTTTATTACTGGTTTTTCTTGGTCTGGAGTGGTTTTGACATTCAGCTTGTTTTATTCTTAGTCCTGATCAGAGACTGAGAGTATTGCACGGCTCAGGGAGCTGAAATCAAGGGTAGGATCAGCCGGTTCATAGCCAGAGAGAGGTGCTGAGCAACGATTCTCTGCCCCCACATCCCTCTGCTGATGCCTCTGTCTGCAATTGCAGCTTCCTGCTCTCTGCCCACCTTTGTCAGGGGCCCTGTCCCAAATATGTGGAAAACCCACTGGAAAGCTGCCTTGCTCCTCCCCTCTGCTGGAGCTGCCTCAGTGACTGGAACCTTGGATGTTGCATCTCCTCCAGGGTGAGCTCTGGGTGGCAGTTTGTGAAATGACCCCCCAGCTGCTTGCCCAGATTTGTCTCTGCTGAGATGCTGATGCTTCAGATTGACTTAGTATCATCATGTGCTTTTGAGGGAGGGGTGGGGCAGAAATAAGATGTTTAGATCCGTATTTACAATCCCACTTCCCAGAGTAGAGTAGAGCCATCGGGGTGATGTGTGCTGGGGGCACAGATGTTTTCCTGTGGTGTTTTCTCCATCTCCCACATCTGGAAAGAGGAAGAGTGGGGCAGAAGAATGAGACGTGCAGCTGGAGCTCACCGAGTGTTGGCACGTATCATCATCTTTATTGCTGTCAAGGTGCTTGTAACCACCTCCATCCATCACTCCCGCTGCACCGCGGTGGAATTAGCCCAGTACGCACCGGAGCAGCGTGCCGAGGTGCCAATCTCCCCCGAAAGCACTAAACCATCCTTTGCTAGAAGTCTTTCTTTTAATTTTCTCCCTCCCCTTTCCGGTTTTGCTGCCACCTTAATGAGTTTTCATTTTCATAGCGGAACAACGAAGGCCACGGCCAACTTCACTGACTTACAGGTGCGAGCGGCACAGTGCCACGTGCCCTGCCGTCCTCCTTCTGCTCCAGCCCCACTAAGTGACCAAATGCCGCTTTCATCAAAGCACAGGGATGGTTGAGATGATGAGGCTGCATATGAGGAAAAACGTGTTTCCTGGAAGAATTGCCAACCGTTGGAACAGGCTGCCCAGGGGAGTGGTGGAGACACAGTCCCTGGAGGGGTTAAGAAAGATGTGTAGACCTGGCACTACATGCCATGGGCATGGTGGTGTTGGGTTAGCCGTTGGCTTTGATGATCTTAGAGGTCTTTTCCAACCTTAATAATTCTGTGAGTGATTCTTCTTTCTCTTAAGTTGCTTCTCTAGCCCGGCAGAGCTGCTGATATAAAGCTCTGCTGTCGGTTATCTTAGTTTGCTGAAGGAAACAATTAGAGCAGCAGCGGTGGTAACGGGCATTTTTCCATGGTAGAGACGTGTTAAGAGTCTCTTCGTGGGATTTAAACTGCTGGCAAAGGGTTTGCCAGGAAGGAGCGTTATGGAGCATCTGGGCTTGTTTCAGCGTTAAAGTCCAAACAGGTCGGTTCATTTCCTGTAGCTCTGACACATTAGCCTCCTTCCTGGAACGTCAGTCCTCTGGAGACAGTTGGTGCTTAGAAGAGCCTGGTCACGGTGCCACGTGTTTGGGGTATTATTGCACTGTACTTACATGGAAGTTTTGCTTATAAACTCTGAAAACATCAAGTGGCCTCTCCTCCGGCTGTGGGTGCCCCATCTGCCATGCTAAGGGCTGCAAAGCCTCTGGCCCTCTTGCACAATAGCAGCAGGATCAGTGCAGGGGGCTGTACTGAAGAGAGACCCTTCTGGTGTGGGGCTGGACCAGCATCTCTGGGGGCTCCAGGTGCTGTTTAATGCTCTAGGTGAGCCTCTGAGTCAGCATCTTGTCTTGAGTTTTCTGCTGCTTTCCCCAGGAAGTCCTGGTGTTGATTTTACAGATGCAAATTCAGGTTTCAGCCTCTGCTCTCCTTGTGTACCTTTGCTGTGGGTGGGGTTCACCCTTAGTCTTCTGCCTTTGCCTGCTGGGCTGCCTGGTCTCAACACCAGCAGATGCATCTCTGTCTTGTCTGACAGGTGCTTGGTGGGTTTCTCTGGGAGCCGGTGTGCAAAGCAGCTTCGTGTCGCGGTGTGTGTGAGTTATTACAGATGCTAAATGCAGAGCATCTCCTGACAGCTGAGCAGCTCAGATCTCTCAGCCATCAAAATCACAAGGTTACTTCTGACTGAACTTAATCATCTCGTACGAAATGATGGAGAGAAAGGCAAAAAAAAAAAAAGAATAAAGTATGAAAATCGCTCCTTTACCAGCACACTTCTGCTTCAACCTTTCTTCTTTCATGTCTTGGTTGATTTGTTTTGATCACCCTGAGCCTTTGCTGCTGAAGTGTGTGTGAATCCCAAGCACAGGGAATTGGTTGAAATAAGGATCAGCTAATGAGTTGTACAGCAGCTTGGGGAGAGGAGGGCTCATGGGGGAGGAGATGTCATACTGGGGGACTGGGCAGGGGTGCGGGGTGCTGGGATGTGTCCATAAGTGCCTGCAGCCCCAAAGTGGTGCCAGTGGGACCTTCTTCCAGCTCTTGTCAATATGGGCAGTGATGAGGCTCAGTAGGTGGTGAAACAAGTTGTGGAACATGCCTTATACTGTGAGAATATATCGAAACTTTTCTTGAAGGGGAAGAAAAGGTGTTTAGTGCAGGGATGTAGAGTCAAGCAGATTCTTGAGTCAGCATCCTGATGAAAAGCTGGTGGAAACACGATTCATGTAGTTACCGAGCTGGTCCAGAGTGAGGCTTTCAAGAGGGCCAAGTAATTATTTTTATACCTTTTGATAGAATAAAGCTTAGGCCAATTACCTGGAAGGATTTGCAGTGCCTCTGTTCTAGTGTGGTGAGCCAAAAACCAACCCAGGGTGCCTACCTCTGCTGACAAGGACCTTCTGGACTTGCCCAGACTGACTGGTGTCCCATCCCAAAGGTGCTGGGGTTGGTTTTTTGTTGTTGTTGTTGCTGCAGATGTTTTCGGTCTCTCACCAATTTGTTGTAATTGTTGTGAGAAGCATTTCTACCAAAACGGTAGTAAAAACTCAATTTTCCCGAGGAAAATTAACAAAACACGTTCACGGCTCCTGCAGCCTGTTTATTAAGCTGAGGCAGGAATGGAGTGCAGCTGCGAAATAAGATCTAATTAAAGTCTGGGGTCCTCTCCCAGATATCAGGTTTTCAAAATTTGCTGTGCTGTGGATACAGGGATTATTGTGGCCAAACAACCCAATCTGTCAACTGGGAGCACTTCCAGCAGCTGAGCCTGTGTCTGCTCAGAGCTGGGGAGAGGGATGTGGGCTTGGTGTTGGGTACCTCATCACGGGTGATTCGTTCGTCTCGAGGAAGTGGGAAGGAAATGGTATTTTTTTTTCCCTGAGACATCAGGAGCAATCTTTCTTACTTTTTTTCTTGGACCAAAACTGTTACAGGACTCTTCTTTCTTCCTCATGTGAGGAACACAGTTCCCACTGCATTGGGCTGGCAGCATCCCTGGTGACTTTGCAGCTGGTTGGGTGCAAATATCTCCCAGCTCTGGTCCTTTTCCATTTGCACCCATGGGAGCTCAGGGCGCAGAAGGGAAGTGCTGAAAATTGTTGGCAGTGTGGAGATGAGACTGTGGGGGAGGCAAGCTTGACCTTACGTCTCATCATCGCTTCTCTCTGAAGTGTCTGCAATTCATTCTCGGCTCCGTGTCACAGCTTGCTGGACCTTTCGGGGTCGTGGCTGGTTCCCGGCAATAAGCAAACAGGCTGGCACTGTATCCCTGCCGCTCACATTTAGCAGAGAGATGTTTAACTCAGCCCTGCCACAGCCCCTGCACAAAGACAGGGGTCTCTGTAGCAGCTGGAAAGTCTTGCACTGGTCAGAGGCAATTTTCTGATTAACCCATTTTGCATGGTGTCTGGCAGGGCCTTTCGTGTGCCCCTTTAATCCCCTGATGGAGTGGGGGAAGAGGCTGTGATGTGATCCCTGTCCAGCTGCTGACCCCCTGCTCCTCCCTTCCTCTCACCACCAGTCCCCTTGCAGAGATGCAGCCAAACTGTTGACTGAAGGACTGCACGGAACTGCTGCTGTCCCCTTTGGTCAGTGCCGGCAGCTTCCTGCGCTTTCCCCCTCCTTTTCTGCTTGTAAAATTTGGTATGAACATCTTTTGAGGTCAGACAACCTTTGTGCTGCTTCTGCTGGTGGTGCTGCCTGGCTTACAGGGCATCGCACAGCACGTAAGCTTCAGAGCCAGGTTGTTTCTTGCTCATGGAAGGGTTCTTCACCATGAGAGCTGCTTGGACTTGGACTTCCAGCTGTGTCTCCAGGGATCTGATGCACAGGGAGTGTGAAAAGTGCATTACAGGGGCTTGAGATAACTGTTGTTCTGGCTGTGTCAGAAAAACGTATTGGAAAACACAGTAGGCAAGGTGAAGAATTACTTGGAGAGTGCTTAGAGATCCTCAGGTGAAGGGTTTGGTGTAAATCACTCTGGCTGTGCTATTGGTTCTTCCAGGGCTCAAGGGCAGAACGACTTTGCCCGATGCAGAAGGTGCAGCCAGAGCTGCCGCTCACTCAGGTTTTCAGGGTGTTGCATCCACGCGGGTCTGTGGAGCATCTCCAGACCGCGACTAGCTCTGCACAGCAGAAGCCTGTCAGACTGTACCTTGTGCCAGTCATCATTTTTTGGGATATTTTCCAAATAAAACCCCGAAGGCAGGTGCTTGAGTGACAACAGGCGCTGATGGATGCAGTGAAAGGCACTGAGCGCCGTAATTTGTTGCAATGACTCAAATTCCCAACAACAACCCCGAAGCCTGGCATGCAGCAGGGTCGTTGATGGGAAACGAAGGCCTTGATTTGGCGTGATTGCACACGGATGGGAGCTGGAGAGCGGAGCTTCCCGCTGGGGTAATTTGGGCCACTTTCCCTCTGCTCACTAAAGAGCTGCCAGATTGATGGGGCCACTTTATCGCTGCTTTTCTTAAGGCTGGCAGTCAGTCTCCCAGGGCTGGGATGTGGCTGGGCAGTGGTGGTTGCTGACTGCTGCAACAGGCTGCTTGAGTGCCTCCGGGTTGTGTTTCTCTGCAAATGACCCTCTGGGCAGCTTGGTAGCTGCATCACAGCTGATAGCAACTACCTTTGAGATGCTCAGAAGGGAAAAGGCTATGAGGTGATTGCTGTTCTGCAGGAGACATGGAGGGACACACAGGGATTTGTGGGCACAGCAGTGGGGATGCATGCCTGTCCCCTCACAAGACCTCACAGAGGAGCTTGGGGAGCACCAGTGAGGTCTCTTGGTGCTCCCAGCTGCACTGTGGCCGTGAGCGATGGGCTCAGGGTACCTGCTCAGCTTGGCTGCTCCCTACCAGGACCCAGCTCCACGTTCCCGCTGTGCTGTGCTGTGCTGGGGAGGTTGCACAGGTCAGAGCAGGGCTGAGACACACGTGCTGTTTTCCATTAAGGTCTCCAAACACTAATCAATACAGATTCTTAGCAGACTGCTATTTGTTTGTTAAATTAAAACCAACTGGTTATTGAAAGAAATGCTGCTGATATCGCTGTTGTGTTTCAGCAGGGGTCTGGCTGGTGCATGGGGTCTGGCTCTGGAGAAGCTGTTCTGGGACAGGCATCTGACACTCCTTGCCCTGACCCAAGCCCGGCTATGGAGGGTCTGGTACACCCTCAGCTCTGCACTCCCCACTCTGAACCAGTCACTTCGTGGCTATGTCTGACCCTGGGGACATGGGGCACCAAGTGCTGGGCAGAGGCAACCTTCTCCTCTCCTCCTTTTGACAATAAGTTTCAAAGATCTCGATGGTTAGGAGAGAATGTTGGTAATTGGGCCTTCCTGGAGTAGGTGAGGAGGGACATGAATCATTTAGAGAGCATGGGATGGCAGTCAGAGCTCTCCTGCACCGTGCTGCCTTTCTTCTGAGCTGCTGTTTGCTGAAACATTTATTGCCCATCACAAGCAGTTTTCTCGGGTGCCCAGCCAGGCTGTGCTTGGCTTTTCCCAGCCCCGTGAAGAAGTGCTGTTCATCTGCACAGGACTGTGTGTGCCTGTAGGAATAATCACGTCCTGCTCCAACCCAGGCATAAAGATCTGAGGAGGTGACACCTCAGCTCTGCATCCCGCAGAGATGCTCAGCTGCGCCAGTGCATCTGCTGTGGGTGTTTGGTGGGGTTGAGTGGTCCTGTGCCAGAGCGCTGGGTTGCAAGATGTGGCCTCATCTCTTGTCAAGAGGTCACTGCCCCTGCTCTGGACCACAGCACCTCGTCTGTGGCCTCATCTGTGACAGGGTCCAGGACTTGAACATAAGGGCTTTGTCATCCAAGAGCAGGCTGAAGGCAGCCTTTGAGATGAGCCCTCAGGGCCCTGGGGAAGGAAGTTTGTGCCTCACTGCCCAGAGTTTAACTCAGTTCTGACTTTCCTCATGTGAATGAGAGATGCCTGTGTGCTCTCCTCAGCTGGGAGCAGCTATGCCCTGCGGATCCGTCGCTGCCAGAGCCTGACCTTTGCCAGCTTTGTCTTAATTGAAAGGAGTCGGGCAGGGAGACATCTGTGAAAACCTTCACAAGTTGTGAAAGTTTTGTGGATGGAGAGAACAAAACCCAAGGGACTGCTTCCGACTTGTTGCTTTCAACTCTTACAGCTGTGACATGGGACGGCAGGGCTGCGCTGCTGGAGAGGAGACTTAGCTTGGGAGTGACTGGATCTGTCCCCGCTGGCAGCACCAACCCCTCCCTGGGCTGGGGAATACAGCTGCAGCGGAGCAGAGGGTACGCTCGATACGATCATCGAGTTTCTGAGGCATCACTGTAAATAATCCTGAGCAATGAGGGGGCGGAGGAGCAGCCGGGCTGGCGCTAGGTGGCAATGCTAAACTGTGCCCTGCTTCCAGCTTTCCGGACCACGCCGCAGCCTCGCTGCTGCCCCAGGGCTGTGTCTTGCCCTGGCGAGGAGTCCTCACACTGTGCATGGGAGGGGAAGGTGTGAGGAACCCCAAGGGTGGGCACAGAGCGGTTTGCTGCGCCTGCTGCTGAGGTAAGGAGCTGCTTATAGAAAGGATGTAAGGAAGCGCAGCCGACGGGGAGCTCTGAGCTCTGCACACACCTGTCCCCCGGTGACCTCTGCTCTCCCACGCTTCCCTCTGGCAGTGAGTTTCCCATGTCAAGGATGACAGCCCTGGCTGTCAGGGACACTCAGGAAGCTGCGAGGAATGTGCTCCTACTCCTTCTTACTCAAGGTTTGCTGCCTCAGTAGCACAGGGCTGCAGTAGCGGGCAGGGGGAAGCACCCGGTCCACATGCTCCTCACTCTGTTCGTCTGCCAGCCCCTTCCCTCCTCTCGACCCCCGGTATTTTTCTCTCAGTTCTCCTGCTCTCTGTCGGGACAGCAGGTACACTGAATCCTCTTTTTATCCCCCCAGGCACATTTGTCACCAACAGCTGTCATGCCTTTGGCTGTTTCTTCTTTAGAAGCCTCTTCTCTGTGCCACCTGCGATTTGCTCTGGAGTTTGGTGTCACTGCGAGAATTCTTGTCTGGCTCAAGTTCCTGCACCCTGTTGCTGTTTAGGCTGACTGGTCTTTCTCTTTTAGTTGCTTTCTACCTTTCCTAAGGGCTGGGCCTGCCTCCTCTGACATTTCTTAAGCAGCAGCCATGCTGAGCTGAAGGATTTCAATCAGCTGGATTGATAGGCTCAACGTCAGTGAGGCTGGGGTTGTGCAGCCGGGGCCAGCTTGAGCTGTGGTGGGGCTGGCTCTGCTTTGGACACTGAGCTTCATGCAGGAACCTGGGGAACCTGTGTGCTGGACCCTGGTAGGTAGGTAGTGATGGGAAAGGTTGTCCTTAATGGATCCATGTAAATCCACACAGTCCAGCATCCCACAAGTGAGCTGCCTGTGCCCTCTTTGCACAGCACCAGCACTTTGAGAGCCCACCACAGCTCTGGAGATACTGAAGGAGTCTAACAGCTCCTCTTGCCCAGGTCTCTGCCAGTCACAGCCTGTGAACAAGGATTCTCTAGATGAGTAAAGAGCTGGGGGATCAGGCCTGTGTTTAGCACAACAGACATCAGCTGACATGGAACAGCGAGAGGCAAATACCAGAACTGAGGTCATCCCACTCCATTTTCTTCTGCTCTCCTCCTACTAAGGACGTTCTCTTCCTCTTGCTCCCAGCCCCAAGCTCCACATTCCCAAGGGAGCATCGCTGCAGGGCGATGCTCATGGTACTGATCCCCTTTCTCTCCTGGCACACTTAGGCACCAACAGCCTTAATCAAGGCAAACGATTATGCTTGAGAAGAACAACAAATAGAGATCAATAAGCAGTCTGTGATGTCTGCTGGAGACATTTATGATCTCTCAGCTGGATTTTATTAGCCAGCCAAGAAATAAAGCTGGACAATGCAGTCCTGTGGAACCGGGATCAATCGTGATGCTGTTACTCTTCCCAAAGCCTCCTTATGGATTTCTCCCCCCGTCCCCATCCGTCCAGTGTTATTCAGCCCAGCCTCCAAAGGAAAACATGGTCCTTGTTATAGCATTTTAAGGAAAGGTTTTCACAGCACTAAGGGCTTGAATGAACGTCTTGCTTTGAGGGAGAGGAGGGAGGCAGGTGCATCCCCACCCCCCCAGGCTGGTCCCTGCCCTTATCTCCAGGTTTTATGGCATAATCTGTGGCACTACCCTGCAAGCTTTTGGCATTAGATAAAGGAGAAGAGAGTGAGGGATTATAAAGTTTAGAGCCTGTGGCAGGGACTCATTTTTCTCATTTCAGATGAGGGGAAAGGATATAAAATGAAAAGCAAGCAATCAATAAAAGAAGAAAGTTGTATTCCTTTACAAGGGGGAAAAAAAAACCCCCAGCCACGGCTGTCGGCACATTTGTCAGAGGCCTTCACATCAGACAAAAATCCTCTGTTTTAGCAGTTCAGAAGCCCTGAGATGGTGCTGGGCTCCGTTGTCTCTCCCCACCTCTGAAAAACTCCCAAGCGAGAGAGGTTCTTCCCTCTATTACAGCTGCACAAACCGAGGGCAACGGCATTGCCCTCTGCAAGGTGACTGCGTGTGGGCTGCAGCAGGGGAGGGAAGGCACCAGCCCTGCCACCCTGTGAATCGGAGATGCTCTGATGACTGAGTGTGGCTCTGCCTCCACCTTCCCCGGTGATGCTGTTCCTGTCTCGGCCAGGGACAGTCACTCCTGATCAGTGGCAGATCAAAGGACCAAAAATAATCAGTCCCCACACAGCCATTGAAGCAACAGAGAGGTTCAGGCTCTGCAGATCCAGCTCCAGGAACAGCAGAGCACGTGCCCCTCGGTGGCTTAAGCAGAGACACAGAAACGTAAAACCCAAGCCCTCTCTTTCTTAACGCTGGGGTGTGCGATGGACTGGTCTGATTTGATGGCCAGATAGTCATGTGGCTGTTAGCACATCGATGTTCTCCTAAGGAGTGCTATGGCTGGCCATAAATACCGTCGTAGTTACGCGAGCCTTATCCACCCTGCTCGCGTGCTGTGATGACTGTGTCGGGGGGCTATTAGGAGATGACGGCGTCTGGCCAGTAGAAGGTTAAAAAGAGCAAGAGGAAACCCCCAGGCCCGTGCATACCTCTCGTTTCTCGCAGTGTGTGTGCTACTGTAAAGTGCACCTGCTCCTTCCTGAGGACTAAATCAAATGGCTTTTGGGCAGTACATGGAATTTATTTGCACTTGCAACGTATAATTTAATACGTACAAATTTAGAGCTAAATAGAAGTGCTCTTGAGCAGAATTGGTGTTGTGGTGAAGTGAGCAGGGTCTGGGAGGGGTTGGTGTCCCTGCCACCTCCAGAAATCCCATTTAATTTGGGAGTGTGTTGGGGCTGGCTGCCCACCAGCAGCATCTGGGCTGGAGCCCAACACGGGCAGAGCATCCTTTGGGTTTAGGATGTTTGGAGCCTAACACTGCCTCAAATCTGCTTCCAGACCTACTCCCTCTGCCCGTCCAGCCCTGGCTGGGCTATGAGATCGTTCCTTGGGATGTGGAGCAGTAACTGCATTGTTCCTCAAGCACTGATGGGAGCCCAGTCCAGCGTCTACACCAGGGTCCTGCCTAGCTGGCGATTGCCATTGGGGGAAGCCTTCCCTGAAAACGTGCTGAGGGTACGCTGTCTGGAGAGGAAATGAGCAATGCTCACATGGCACGAAAACATCCCCATCACGCAATTATTTCTAAACATGTTATTTTATGATCCTTCAAAAAAACCCAACCCTGCAGAATAAGAGAGGAGGAGGAAAAGTGAGCAATCAGGGAATCATTCTCAGTTTAAATTGCCCTCAGGAAACGAATGTGTCAGAGCAGATTGAAAGATGGTGTTATCCCAGGAGAGTGAAAGAGAGACAGAAACAAATAGAGACAGGGAGACTGTCGTACAGAGATGGAAAAGATCTGTGAGACCTGAGCGCGTTGCTGACGGCGATGTGCTCTGGATCCTCTCCGCTGCGGTGCAACTCTGTGAAGACTGAGTTGCACTTTATTAAGAACAGATTTATAAATAGAACGTGGAGGGTAAATAAATGACAGGTAGATGTTTTAGTAAATTGAGAACTAATTGCCAGAGAATCTAACAGCTCCGCAAACTGCTGCTTTACTCTTTCTAGTGCTTTTTGTTTTTCTTTGCCACTGTAGACTGAGGCGTAACAACTCCTGTCCTCATAGCTGCGTGCAGCACGTGGTTGTCATGCTTGGCATGTCTGTGAAGTGGTGGTGTTGCCTGTATAAGTCATTGAGTGAACCATCAGCAAAATGAGCAAGTGAGCTTCTGATTCGGGACTAGACTTGCCCACCGCCCCAGCAGCTTGCGCCGAAGCCCATTCCAAGGACTGCTTCTACCCAGAGGCTCCTGCTTCCTGATGCCCACTTGACAATAGTTTGGGTTTCCAGCTCTCTCGTGAGTTACCTGTTCCCCGTGTCACTAACTGCAGGGAGCTGCTGTGGCAGTGTGCCTCTGCCTTTGATTGGTACATAAAAACCACTTCAGCAGAATGGTCCTGGCTTCTGCCCATCTTCTGGTGGCTTTGCTCAGTGGGTTATTTTCAGGTTGTTTAACGCTCCAGATCTCTCAATTTAGCTGTCCAGGAGGGCTCCAGGGAACCATCAGCAGCTTCTCTGTGGGCTTTATACAATCATCAGCATCTCAGCTCCACCTTCCTTCCTGTAAAGTAGTCGACAAGGGTCAGTTAAAGGGACATGTGGGCTGAACCAGGATTCCTGTTGCCATCATGACCGGGTCTTTCAGCTCAGAGATGCTCGTGATGTCTCGACAGGTGATTCAGCAAGGGCTCGGCGGGTTTTTCTGTAGCTTGCTGAGGAGAGCCAGGGGTGTAGAATTGGGCGGTAGTGTGATTTAAACACTGGGGAGGGGAGGTGGCAAAAGAGGGTTTCACGTGAACTAATCCTTCTGAAGTGCCAGTTTCACAAAATACATCAGGCAAGAGATTGGAAACAGGATGGATCGGATTTGCCTGTCAGCTGTGAAGATCAGGAGGAGTGTTTGTGGCTTCAAAGATATTACATGGTCCTTTCTGCGGAGTAAAGGAAAGCAAAAATTTGGGCCATTGATCTCAATTGAGTTACCCTTGAGCAGATTTACCCCAGTGTAACTCAGAGCTGAGATTTACCCATCGTGATTTCACCCATGACTGAATAACTTTCCCTTCATCATCTCTGCCCGTGCCAGAAGCGCGCTGGAGACACCCGGCAATCGAATCACTCATGTGCACCGAAACAGCTCAGCCAGGTTCTCGACGAGCATCGCTCACGCGCGTGCCAAGAAGCCACGTCGAGACAAGATGATTTAAGATGTGTGTTGGAGTTCTGTGCCATATTACATCTGTTTTATCTCCCTTCAACCGAGATGAATAATCAGGGGTGGGAGCGTGCCAGGGCGGCGGTGAGGGAAAAGGTGGAGACTCCTGTTAGCACCGTGTTAAAACAAGCTGTGTAGCATCTTCTCCGGGTGAAACAAACTGCCTGGGCTTTTTTTTCTCTGTGCTGGCAGATGGGATACATCGATGGATGCTGCATTTCCACTAGCTATGGGAGCTATGGGAGAGGGTGTGATAAAATGCCCCCAGCACTGCCAGGTCCTGCCAGCTCTATTTCCCTTCTAAGCATCAGGCTGAGGGTCTGGATCCTTCTTGCCCATTGCAAAGCAGAGGAGCCCTCGTTAAAGAGATCTGAGCTTTTCTTCTCTGTCTGGGGAGCTCTATGAGAGTCTGAGCTGCTGAATTTAACGCTGCTCTTTGGACTGGGATCTGAGATAGCCTGGATCAGCATTGCTTTACTGACTTACACCAGCTCTTGGTCCAGAAGCAAGGTCGTATTTCCAAGACAGGTGGGCCCATACCACTGTTGGGTCCTAGCAGAGGTGGGATGAGCTTTGCTCAGGTGGATGGAGCAGCGCTGGTGCGGTCTTTGTCCATGGGGAAGGTGGGATTCAGCTGACAGCTGATAGCTGTGCAGAAGAGCTGGGAGTGAGGATCAAAGCGCTGTGTGCTCCAGCTCTGTGCTCCCTCTCTCCCAGTGCCTCTCCGCAGAGCAAGCAGGAGCAGAGCCTCAGTTCTGACCTCAGAGCTTGCTGACAAAGGATATTAATTATTTCCCTAAGGGCAATGTTCAGGCAAACAGGTTTGTCATTTATTTTGCGGATTTACTGGAGTATTATTAATTTACTAGGGTAAACTCCATTAGGGGAAGGCATTAATTTCTGAAATATAACTTATTCACAGCATCTAGACCCGCTCTCCAGACAGGGATTCCACTAGTTAAGAATTATTCCAATATTGATCTGGACATTTCTAATTAACTTTGTCCGTGTGTTGTTATGCATGTGCACAAAAATTGATTTTCACTGGCCCAATAATTAGATTTAATACCTGAGGTAACTTGTATTTATGTGTTTAATTATTAGATTCATTAGCTATTTTAATAAATGCTATCAGCTCAGGAATTAACCACCGTACTTGACACCTGTTGACTTTCCCAGTCGCTGGTGGAATAACGGTCTAATCAGAAAAGGGGAGACAAAAGCTTTTCTTCAGAGTGCTTTGGCAGTAATTACATCGTGTCGTGCTATATAATTATTAATACATTCCTCCTGACGCAGCGTGGTTAGCTTCTGCAGCCAAGGCCATCTGTGATAAACATATAAATATCTAACGGGCTTGTCTGGGTGGCGCTGGGAATAAAAAACACATGCGAGAAGAAGCAGGGGATGCAATGGGAGAAGGATGGAGACCAAGAGCCTTTGAGGGATAAAAGCTGGTGCATGAACCAGCATTGCAATGTCACAGAAGAGGAAGGATGAGGTGGGCAGCAGTGACACAGGGACTGCAGCATGGTCTGCCATGTGCTCCGTGGGTTGTGCTCCAAGCTGGCGTGGAGCAGAGATGTTCTCCAGATCCTTGTGTGTCTCCAAATGCAGCTGCCTGGGCTGTGGGGAGATGAGCAGGGCTTTGGGAAAGCCTCCCTTTTCCTTCCCAAGCCCCTGCATTTTCTTCCAAGGTCACATACTGAAGTGCCCATCTCCTGAAAAGGGTGGAATGGAGCCCTGTCCTTGCAGGTCTGTACCAGGCACCCTCTGATCTGCATTTCTTGGTGCCTGTGGACCCATCTGGAGGTCCCAGCCTGGGGCAGATCCCACCCCTGCTAAGGCGGAACTTATTTTGAAGTGAGCTGTATTAAAGCAGCCGTCGCGGGAGCCCAGCGATCGCTGTGATTTATGTTGGGATCCGTTTCTATTTTGACATCCCGGAGCCATAAATACAACGCAAAAAGCCCCTTTTCTCAGCCACCCGGGAAGATTTGCAGTGCCGTGTCCGAAATGCATCACAGAAATGGGCTCGCCTCTTCATCCCGGTGCCTCGGTGCCCAAGATGTGGCTGGGAACGACCTAACAGTCCATTTCTGAGAGGGTTTGTGTCCCGCTGCCGCCGTCGCATCCCGCCCCTCCCCGCTCCCTCCCCTGCCTGCGGATGTCGGTGCAGCCGTGCGGTAGTACCCGGCGCTCGCTCGCAATTTGGTGCCGCGGCCATTGGGAAATTGCTGACAATTTGGATGGAAATGGCTGGAAAATTGCAGTGGTTAGGCCCATTTGGCGTGGCTCTGTGTGTGCAGAAATTGCAGAGGAAACCCTGGAAGAGGCCAGCGGTTAGAAATAGGGGCTGCTGCTCCGCGGGCAGTGGGCGCTTCCTCCCTCCTGCCATTAAGTGTTTGTAAACAAATGAGTAAATCAGAAACAGAAGTTGCCCTTGAGGGAAACAGAGGACAGATGAAAGCACTGGGAGAAAAGGAGTGAACTGGGAGCTCTAGGTGGAGCTGCCTCTGCTCTGCCACGCTCTCCAGGCTAAGGCTCACCTTGGCTGAAAGACGTGGCTGTGCCCAGCACTGTTGGCACTTGGTGCTCTTTGGGCATTGAAGAAGTGTTGTTTTTGAAATGTTATGTCGGTGAGGTTGCACACAGGTTTGCTCACCTGGTAGCTGATAATCTCCTCCAGAGATTTGGTGCCATAAACTTGCCTATTGCTGCAGTTATTTACGTCCTGGGGCATCTCAGGGGTGTTTGGGTTTCTTTAGTCTCCACAGTGAAAGGCCCTTTGGAGCCCTGTGGAATGGGATGGGATAGGTGCACATCAGGGTCTTGCCCTGGGCACAGCCCTATAGAGCTGGTGGCACAACACACCAGCTCCAAGCAGCGTTTATTGATCCGTAAAAGCCTCTTGGAGCAGATCAATGTTTCTGCCTCTCCTTTAAAGATTTATTCTCTTCCTGCTGTGACAACAGGGCGAAATCCCCATCAGGAGATGGATATGTGTTCTCAGTTCCCCTCTGCCATCCTTAGCTCACAGGAGCATCTCTGTGCCTGGATCCCAGCCCAATCACAGCTGGGCACACGTCAGCTCAGCTGGCATCATGCTGGCACCACGACAGGACCAGTTCCACCCTCATTCTTCTCTTTTTGGGTTACAAAACCCCATCATTCAACAGAATGAATTCTAGCCCTGCTCAGTGGGTTGTCCTAGGGGAGGGTCTTACTGGCAGCATCACTGCAGGAACAAGTGGGTAGGGAAAGCCAGATTTATGCAGCTTTGGGTGCAACGCTGCTGTTCACCTCTTCCCCAAACTCCTGGTTTTTCACATGTTTTCCTCTCTCAGCAGCCCTCTCTCCTTCCTTTCAAGCGCTGGAGCCCCACGAGGTCTGTGCGCACAAGGCAGTTGACGTTCAGTCCAAAAGCCTTGTTAAAGCCCTGAGAAAAGGGGGTGAGGAGGTAGTGGTGGGGTGGAGAGAGGAATCAAACTGTTGATCCAATTAGACAAACTCTCCAGGCCTGGTTCACACGTCCAGAATGAGATGCTAATTAACGACCAGCAGCCAGGCTCCTGTTTGCATAAGCAGGCATTGTCGGGTGGGTGGGTAAACAAAAGCACCAGCCAGGCTCATTACGCAGGGATCCCAGTGCGGCTGTTCCGTGGGGATTACAGCCTCTGCAAGGCTTTGTGGAGACGGGGATTTTTCTTAATTTCTCCCTCTGTCTCCAGTTAGGATTCATTTCCAAGTCTATAATCAGCTGCAGTCAGACAACTCCGATGTAAAACCTTGACACAAATAACGAGCAGAGGCAGCCTTTTCCTTCCGCGTTCCTCCCTTGTGCGCACACGTCCTTGTGTGGGGGCTGTGAAGGAAAATGTGGGGATTTTAATAGGCACATGTGTGGTAGATTCATTATAACGCTCCTTAATTACAGCTAATTGGGGCTGTCAGTCGCTCTGAGCATCGAGCTGGGGCAGGGAGGTCACTCTGTTCGGTGATTCGGAGGAGAATTACATAGACTGGAGTTTGGGGGTTGCTCGGGAGCTCCATTCGGTTCCATCCCTGTTGTCACACAGAAGTAGTCTGGGTGGGAATAAGCCAGGTCTGTGTGAGGAGTCTGGGGGGCCAGGGCTGTTCCCCCTCAGTGTGGCTGAAGGTGTCAATCTCCTTTCTTGGGAAATCTCTTGATCTGCGAAGTTTGCTTCCCTGCTGTAGGGGAGGAGAGGTGTCACGAGAGCTTTGGGGAACAGAAAGAGCGCTGCAATGCCCATAAAACCATCATAAATGTCCTTTTAGCAGCTAATTGAGATTGGTCCTGTCTAACAGATAGTTAGATGGATGGACAGATAGCACTGAGGAACTCCAGTGCTTTACGACTCGCTCTCGGTACGTTTTCTTTGATGCTGTCTGGGCCATTTATTCTACCACATTAGCTGATTCTTATTTTGATATTATAATTTTCATTTCAGTAAAAGCACCCCCAGGAACTGAATGGGAACTCATCAGCATAAACTGAAAGGAAGAAATAACTTACGTTAAGCGTAATAGTATTTTCCTTAAATAAGAGAAGAAACCAAGACGATGTAAAGATATGGACACACAACTGAATGCAATCAAGTTGCTGCAGCTTGCAGGCTTGAGCTGGGGAAAACTCATCATCATTTCTAGTTCATCTGAACTAGTTGGAAAAGAAAGGCTTTTCTCCGCGGCGGCTGTTCCCTTGGCATCTGCGGGCAGTCTCTGGGGCTCGGCGGGTGGGCGCCACCTCGCAGAATGTGGGCATGGGTGGTGCTGCCTTACCCTGGAGCAAGCTAAAACAAAGGTGTTTCTCCTTTGCCCCACTGCAGAAGGAGCCAGATCCTCTCCTGAGAGCCCTGCTCAGGGCAGGTGTCGCTCCCAGCTCGTGCTGTTGTGTGAGACGCTGCTGCCCCACGCAGTGACTGGCGTAAGCACCCCTCCTGAACCCAATTCCAATACCTCAGCTGGTTCCTGCAGAGAAACGCTCGTGTGTGGAGCTTTCTGCTGGGGAAGTAATGTCTGTTCTCTGCTGGGCAACCAGCGTGAGCTGGGAGGGCAGCAGGACAACAGTATATTAGTGCAAGAGCTGTGGTGGATGCTTTATGGGATCAATTACTGTAGCCAGGCTCAAGCGGCTGCGATCAGCTCGGCCATGGGCAGAGCTGGGCAGGTCAAGGCTGTAAGCGTTGGCATTTTGAGGAAGCTGTAAAACAGACCAGAACTGCTCGTGTCAAGCCTCTCCCCATCCACTTTTCCTGGCTTTTGACAAACATTTTGAGCACAAAGTCGAACGTTGAAAAAACAGAAACCTTTTTGCTGGATCGGAGGGAAAATTGCTAACAGCTCCCTGGCAGGTTTCCTGAAGTCAGGGAAACTGTGTGGAAGAGTCCAACCACATCCTCAGGTGTGGTGTGTTTCCCTGCTGGCAGCAGACCGACGCTGAGGAGCTGGCACCAGTGAGGAGCCCACTTGGCTCCAGCTGCCTGCTCAGAGCCTTGAAGGCTTTGCTGAGTTAGGGCTTTCCAGCAGCTCTTTCCAAATTGCACGGTTATTATTTGGGTTTTCTGGTGCTGTTTATTCCACAGAGCTCTCCAGGCTAATTTTATTCCACACAGAGCTGGCTATTACTGCTGATTTTTTAAACAAATGGTTTTCCTTTGGTGCATCATCCCCTCCTGGATGCTCACCTCTCTAGGCGTGATGCTGAGACCAGACTTTGCTCCCAGCTGCGGCTCCTCTCCAGAGCAGGCTTCATCCTTCCTTCATCTGTGCCCCGGGAGGGTACTGGGATGGGAATTTGGAGCCTCAGGAGTGCAACAGGACTGTAGTAAAGAGATTTAATTTCTTCATGCTCTTAGCTGGGGGCTCTGTACTGATTCGGGGTTAAATGGACCTGATCGAAGTCCAGCTGTGGGAAAGACTGAGGGGATTGGGAGTCTCTGTGGGAGGAGGTTCACAGGGCAGCAGCTGGTGGTCTCAGCCCCAGGGAAATCGGCGGGTGAGAGTGAGCAGTGGTGCCTTGTGTGGAGAAATGTAGTTGTAAAGGGATCGGGGGCTTCTCCATTCGGATCAGGTCCCAAAGGGTTAATAAGAAAGGGGAAAAGAGGGATCTAAAAACCATGAATCACATCTTCATAGCACTCCTTGAAGGACTTCCAAGAGAATGAGACAGGAGGGAAGCGATGGCTGGGCTCTTTGCTTGCTCTAATCCCCCCTCCTTCCCTTGGCAAGGATTTGTGAAAGAGGCAGATGAGAGATTTCCTGTTTGGCAGAGAGGGGGAATGGGAAATTAAATCAACCTGCTCATCTCTGCACTTCTAACACAATTTGAAAGATGCTTAAATATTTATTTAAAAAGAAGGGGGTGGGGGGAGAAATAGAAAGAAGGGAATACATAAAATTAAAATGTTAATTATCTCACAATTCATTTTTCATAAGTTGTCTTACAGCTGGATAATGGATTTCCTGCCATAGATGTCTTTCCCATTTCTGCAGGCACCAGCCTTGGCTGGGAAGGGCTTGGGGGGCACATCGCAGTAGGGAGGGCACAGATGAAGCTGGGAGATGGAACTCAAAAGGTCGTACCCCTACACCCACCAATTCTTGTTTCGCTCTATCGAACTGGAGGAGTGTCTGAAGGTGCTGGAGTTGAATTGCTGCACCTCTGGTCCATGATTGAGGGGGTCTCAGGTACTGTGTGGAGCAGAAGGAGTGCTAGTGTGGGTGGCCACTGCCACTCAGGTCCCTGTTGCCATCTTCCCACGATCCACCCCTGAGGACTTGTCAGCTTTGCTTTGGAACAAAGGCACTCGTTGAGCAAAATCCCGGGTCCATTGGCTCCGAAAAGATGCAGCGCAAGGGCTATTAAATATTAACGTGCCAACAACATTAGGAAAATCCTATGAAACCTAAGTGACTCTGAATGCAAAGCGCTGATTAACTGCTGGAGGGGATTATTGGAGAAGTAAATGGAAAATAACACAGGGAGTTGCCTGATAGGGATTGATCAGAGGCTCCCTTTGGACCAGGGAGGGCTTATTAGACACAGTACCTGATGCTGCTCTTCAGAAGCGCAGTTAGTCAAGCTACTTTGGCTATTCTTATCAGCTTATTAGAAGTCCCTGGGTGGTGAAATATCTCCAAATAGGATGAAGCTGTATTTACTAATTTGTGAGGATTAGCAGGAATAGAATTATGAAGATCCCTATCAGAGGCTGTTATGAGGTACATGGGTGCTTTTGTTGAATCTTCTTCCCAGGAAAGCTGCAGCAGCAGCTTGGGATGCCCAGAGAGCATCCAGCCAGGGCAGGATGCTGAGCAGCTGTTGGATTTCACCTGCCTTCCTGAAATTTTAATCAAAGACATTGTAGGCAGTGCACTCCTTTGTCTTTGCTCCACAGTCTTCTGTTGGGTGGGTCTCCCAAGGGACCCCAGTGCCGAAAGGGCTGCGAGGGGCTAGGAGGCTTGGGGTGAGGTGCTCCTGGTGCCTCCTGGACACTTTCTCTTAGCCCAAGCTGAACCCATGGCAGGGATGTAAAGGAAAGGATTGCACCAGCTTTGCAAAACGTCTCTGGTAGGGATGAGTGGCTTTATTAACTCCATTCGTTTTCCCTGGACACACAAACAGTGACAATAAATCACTCAGTCACTGGCACTAATGGACAGAGCTTGTGGGGACAGCCTGGGTCTGATGCTGCCTGTCCTGGAGGATACAGCCAGCAGAGCCCACCTTGGCTTTCCAAATCTGGGAAAATGGGTTTGTTGCCAGGACTAAGGTGGCAAAATCTTGGTGACTTCCTGGGAAAAAGCCCCCTCATCCAAGATCTGAGTGGATGGATGCAAACCCTGCTGAAGAGTCTGCCGTGGGGAACCTGGGGCATGGGAAGATGCTGCTCCTCTGTGGCAGGAGATGACTGGCAGCAAAAGTCTTCGCTCCTGTCTTTACTGGTGGGCTTGTGCTGGCTGCAGACGGTTTGATGCCTGGCATCAAACACCAATTCCTTTCGCTCAGGAGCCAGTGCACTCTCTGAGCTGCTGTGTGAGCCCTTCAATGCTGAAAATACAGGTTGAAATCCAGACTGGGTCAGGGACACTGCAGAGCTGTCTGGTGGAACTGCATGGGCAAGCTGTGGCCTGAAGGTTTAGCTCTGTGCTGTGGGCTTAGGATGCAGAGCGAGAGCTGCTAAGCGGCTCTTTGTGCTGCCACACTGCTGCTCTCATGCTGTAAAAATCTTCCGACCCCCCTCCCCCCAAATGTCAGGTTTTGTGTTTGCTTTAATAGAAGAGCCTTGTCTTATTGATTTCAGCCTGCGTGCCAGTGCGGCCGTGTGTAGCATCGGAAGGTAGTGCAAGCAATCGATGGGGATCCCAGGAGCTGTGCCACCCGCTCTCGTGCGTGACTTTACCCCTTCCTCAGAGGGGAAGGCTCATCCCCCGGCTCTGAGCATGGACAGTGCCACCCGCCTGGTGCTCCTGAGGGTCCTCCTGGCACACCCAACACATACACTCAGCTGCTGTTCTTGCACAGAGGTGGAGGAGCTGGTTCCCAGCTCACGTCCAAGACGAGAGGCAATCCATCCTGGCCAGAGAGACTCAGAAGCTCAAAGCCTGGGGCCAGCAGTAATAGAAAACTAAAAATGTTTTGTTTCAACGTTACTGCTGCAATTCATTCTTTATCAACTCTTATCTCATAGAGAAATATAATTTGATAATGGATTGGGGCTTGTTTATGTTTAATATTGCCTTTTTTCCAAAAAAAGCCTGGGAACAAGGTGGGGTTTCCAAACGCTGCCTTGGAATATCCGAGTGTGTTGTGAGTGGGGATGGGAGTGTCAGTGCCAGCCCTTCCCAGGGAACACGCACCTCACCCCTCTTCCAGAGTACCACCCTTCTCCCTCCTTTCAATGTGAAGCCAGAGAATAACGTGAAATATCACTGCTTTGTCTAGACTGGAGATCTCTTCTTTCCCCAGCTGGCCAAGGCTCCTTACACGTGGTGCAGCATGAAGCTACCCCATGGCAGCGCCTCTTGGATTGTTCCTTATCCCGGTCTCAGCCCATCAGCCAAACGGGGTTCCTCTGGAGATAAGGGCGACCAGAGGAGCACAGTCAGAGTCCTCAGCTGTTGTGTGTGATGCCTCCAGACATGCATATGTGCAAACCCAGCTTCTTGTGGCTCTGCACCTGTTATCTAGTGTCGCTTTTGGAGAGATGGATAATGGGGAACAGAGTCTTTGCCGGTGGAGATCAGCCTTTGTGGGACCCAGGGAAAGGAGGGAGGCAGGGTAGTGCATTATCTATGTGTTTATCTATCTGCTTTTCTGGCTGAGCAAATCCTGAATTAGGTGGCAAAGTTCCACCTTTGCAGATCTGGATGAGTGAGACTTCAAGGGGGGATTTCATTTCATCTGTATTTCTTTTATTCCTTCACCCGAGCATACCCCTTTCCTTCTGCAGCATTAATCATTCTTGTTTCTCCACAAGTCGTCCTAATTCCCTGATGTCTCTTTTCATCTGCAGAGCTGTGAACGTTGGGGGTATAATGCAGATCCAGGGGCTTGGGAGTGGGTTTTCTCTGCCCAGCTCTGCCTACTTCTGCCTTTGGTCACAAATACCTTTTACTCCTGCCTGTGGTCTCCAGTTCCCAGTGCTGAGCAGCCACAAAGCAGAGGAGCTGCAGGCAGATTTTTCAGCAGCTGCCCCTTTTTTTTTCCACTAAATGTGTCCTTCATGTGCTCTGGGAACACTGGAGTGTCCCAATGGACATTGCAGGGTCCCTGCCTCTGGAAAGATCCCCTCCCTTCGGAGCTTTGATTGCTGCGTTCGGGCAGTTTTGAATCCTGAGCTCAGCTTTGGCAGGTCAGAGGGAGCACGAGGCTGCGGGCCAGCTGGGGCGTCAGAGCACAGAGCAGTCCCTGTGCCAGCTGTGATATGAAGCATTAAACATCTCTGCTAAGTCCCCTTGGTCCAGCTCAATCAGCAAATCCTCCTTGGCTGTATCCAACACAGGTACTTCTGCTGTGCCTTTGGGAACAAGTGAACATCTCCTCTTTAGATTTGTTTGAAAAGAGCTATGGAATGCAAATGCAAAGGCTCTCCCTGCAGGTTTGGCTGATGTGGGGAGGGGGCTCTGTGAGCCTTGTGGGGGTGTCTCCACTGAAGGATCATAGAGATGAGTTGCACATGATCCCATGAGCACCAGCAGTGGGGTTGGTTTTACACTTGTTTTTGTCAGCACCTGCTCAGCACCAGAGCTGAACATCCCCTGGATGCAGGTGCATCTCTGGAAGCTTCAACTCTGCCCCTCTGGTTAAGGTTCAAGGCAGTGACCCGCAGGTTTGAGACAGGAAATCCAGCCTTGACCTGCCCCAGTCCTTCTAAGGTTAGAAATAAAACCCTTCGTCACCTTTTCCCTTAAACACAAACAAGCAAGAGGAGACAAAGATCTCCCAGGCCTCCTTGTATTTCACATGTTTAAACGTGGTTGAACAGCAGGGTCTTCACCAGAGGTTTCTGCCAGTGGGGCTTCTCTTCCTCCAGTCCCCCACCACGAGCTCATGCTCATGGTGCTCTGCTCAACCCATCTCATCAGTCCCCAGCATGGAGTTGTGTAGTCTTCCCTTCCAGTCAAGCCTTTCCCTCTTGGATTTACTTCTTTTCCTACCTGCCCTGGGAAGGTGAAGGGCCCCCCCCTGCCCCCGTGAGAGCCAGCTGCTCCTGGCCCCGTGCACACAGGATGCTCTCGCTCCGCTCAGGCGCTCGGCTGCCTTTGCACTACTTGTCTCCCTTGTAATTCTTTGAGCAATTGTGCTTGAAAAGCGTTTTACGTGGAGTTCTCTGTAGAATGAGAGAAATAAAAAGTGAGTGGGTGGATTCAGGGGGAAATAAAGGGGCTTATTCTCAGTGCCAGTTAATGAAATTAGAAAATGGAGAAGAGCTTGCCTAATATCATACAGGGGAAGATAAAATCAATTCAGAGGAACCCCTCCATGCTGCAGCTCTCTCTAAATGTCAAAATATTACATTTTGGGGATGATGGAAGAAATAGCTGGGTTTCAATTTCAGGTGCCACCTCGTATCTCTTCCCCTCTGTAATTTTTATTAAAATGTGAATGTTCGAGGAAGTCGTCGTCATCTCTGTTTGCATAGGAACTAGAAAGTTTGTTGGAGGGAAGAGCACAGAAACAAGGTCTCTGCGTGTGTCACCCTTAGGTGCTCTGCTGTCCATCATCCCACCCTGTGGGATCTCTTGGAGGAGCCTGTGGATGTCTCCTAGTTTTGCTGGGTTTTATTTTTCCATAGTAGGATGCTGGCAGCCAGGTGCAGAGCTTTTGGCAGCGGCAGCGGCGGCTGGGACGCGGCTGCCACGGTCATGTGAGCAGTTAGGTCTGTCTGAGGAGTTTGTTGCAGGGAGAGTGATGAACTGGGTCAAGCCCCCTGGGAAGGAGGAAGGGGCTGTGTGGAAAGGTTGCTTTTGCCAAACACCCCCATAAGTTCAACTTTGGGGCCGCAGATGAGATTTAAGGGCTTGGGATCTGTGGATGTTCACTCATGAGCAGCCAATGGTCCCTTATAGCTTGAACGGTAACAAGTGGATGGGTGTCACAGGCTCCCATTTAGTGCAGATTTGTGACACCTGAGAATCGGGGAGACAGGAGGTAGATGGATGTCCAACCCAATCACACTTGTTTCAACCCTCTTCTGGCAGCAGGAGTAGAGAGGGCAAATACCAGCCAGGGTGGCACTGCCCGCGACGCCCACTTGCAGCCACTCAAACACAATTCAGAGAGGCTCTGAACCCTGAAGGGACTCTAATTATTGCAGCCACTTCTCTGCATCTGCCAGACTGGATGGGAGAGAGTGGGAGATGCTGGTTGTCAGGGCCACAGGGAAACGGATGATCAGACACAGCCTCTGACTGTCTCTTTGCATTGCTGGTGTGTTGTACCGTGATCCCAAAGCCAAGTGTGGGACAAAAAGCATGAGGCATCCAAGTGGGGTTTTTAGAGGCAAAGCTGAGCTTGTGCAAGGGACTGACAAACTCCTAGATACGTGGCCATGTGTGTGAATCCTGTCTGTGTGGCCACAACCCAGTGCTGGGATGTTCCCAGGCAAAAGAAGGCTTGGAAAAGTGAATTTATCTTCCCAGCACGCGTCCTGATCCTGCAGTCACACAGCCTTTTGCCTCTGTGCTGTCGAGGGAGCAGATCTGCTTTGGATTGGTGTAGTGAACATGGTAATTAGTGCCTGGAAAAGTCCTGTGTCCAAGGGATTAAAGCTCCATTCACAGAGCTCTGCTTGCAAATGCTGGGTTGGAACAGGGTGAGCTGGTGCCCAGTACAGCAGACTGGGGGCTCCTGGGGCTCAGCCTGCCCAAAGAGAGTTGAAAAACTCCCTCCAAGCCAAGAGAGAGGGACATGGAGTGAGGATGCAGGGGGTGGGCACCCCGTAACCAGCACAGATCCCTAGTTGGCTCTTGTGTTAAATGTAAAGTCGTTGGGTGAAGGTGTCTGCGGGTGCTGGCCGCAGTAATGCGAAGGGACAGCTCGGTGCTCCCAAACTGCTGCCTAAATCACAGTCTGCTCGTTGTTGCTTTTAGATTTAACAGCGTTTAGAAGTGAGTTGTGTTTCTGTGGGATTTACTTGCACAATTAGAAGCCTGGAGGGATTTTTTTTTAATTCAAAGCACTGTCATAAAAGCTTTTGGAAGAAGAGGATGAAATAGCGACGTTTTAACTCCTTTTTAGCTCTTGAATAAAAGTCTTTATGCTGGATCATTTTGGAGTAAACTTTCCAATATACATGAAAGGAACACAGCCACAGCTGGAGAGGTGACGGTGTAAATACAGCCGTGTGCAGTCATGTCTGTCTCCCTTTAAACACGCCTGGATTTATCTGCTGCAGAGAGAATAATTGTCTCTCTGCCCCCGACACAAGCACAACCTGTGCCCTGGCCCTGTGGTGCCACGTGTGAGCAGCTCTGGAACTGGAGCTGTTCCCAGCCCCTGCGCTGGAAAATTAGCTGTAATTAGCTTCTCTATGGCAGGGCACCTACAGGGAGCAGAATAATTTTGTGAAGGGATTGGGCACTGGCCTCGTTTTGCAGGAGGGTTAGCTGAGGCATTGTGCAAGGCTTGGGAAGGGATGTGAGGGCTTTAAATTGAAGGCGAGCAGCTATAAACTAGGCAAGTCGTTGGGGGTCACTGCAAACCCAGGTGCATTTCTATCCATGGGGTGAGTGCCATGAGCCTTTATCCCTCCCCACCCCATACTCATGCCCAGTTCCCCCCTCGTTTGCACAAGGATAAGCTGTGCTGCCATTAAAGTGAGGGATCACCAGCAGCACGGGTTATTCTAAATCTTTAATAGACACAGTACCTCACATCAAGGCTTCATCATCTCCCTCCCCGCCTAAGCACAACGAGAGCATCCATCACAATTAGTGCAGCATCCCAAAAGGCACGAAGAAGATGGACGTGACGGGGAGGGAGGCACAAGGCACTAGGCATCACTTTTCTGTGAGGCTTAGGTATGGCTCAAGGTAAACCCTCCTCTGGGCTGGCAGGGGGCACAAGGCTGCTGGGACACGGTGGGATGCTGCTTGCGCCCTGTTTCCTGCCTTGCTGGTGATTTCTACCCAACGCCAGCACCTGGGGTTGTGCTGTTGGGTGAGGAGCTCAGCTTTCATTCAGTGATGATAATCATCATCATCAAAAATAACTGGACATTTCAGGCCCTCACGAGTCCCGTTAGAACTCCGAAATAAGACCCATGTTACCTGAACCGGGAGGAAAAGAAAATGCAAGTAGGAGTTTATAATTGTTGTGAAAAGTCTCACATCTTTACAAACAAATTCACTGGGATTTTTGGGGGGAGAGAGGCCGTGGAGGAGGCTCACGGATGATTCCTGCTCTTACAGCTGCTTCTCCTTCTTCTGCATCTCCCATGGCTCAGAGCTGAATTTGCTTCTGTGCCCCGAGTGCAGCCAGGACCTATTTGACACCACAAGCTTCCACTACCCTGGTCCAAAAGCTGCTCCCCATAGTACAGGGAGGAGAGGGCAGGAGGAGAGGGATTCTGGTGTGTTCTGCAAGGCTTGATTTTCAAGGGCTTCCTAAGCAGGAGAAGCTAAAGCAGCCTCCCACAGCGATCAGATTTCTGTGGTTTATCCCAGAATTGCTCTAATGATGCTTCTCTCCTGACCCCGGGGTCTGCGGGAGGGGAGCAAGAGCAGCATTTCACAAGCACTGCTAAGCCCTGGATCCCAGGCAGGAATGTGAAGCATGAGGGAGCAGCTAACGAGAGGAGAGTTGAAAGGAAACTCTTCCCAGCAGAGATGAGTGGACTTTTATAAGAAAGATAAGAAAGCAACAGCAGCTGGGAGATGCAGGCGGCAGCAGTACCGCTCCTTCCTCATCCTTGCTGGCTCCTTCCTCTTCCTTGCTGGCTCCTTCCTCTTCCTTGCTGGCTTCTTCCTCATCTCACTGCCTTCTTCCTAGCCCAGGGGATACTGATGGAGAGGATGGTTCTGTGAAGGTGCTGCAGAGGGGAGGGTTGCTGCAGGTCTCAGGGGACTGTGCCAGGGCAATTGCCCCGGCAAGTCCTTTGCAGATGGGCTCAGGACCTCCACCTTCAGCAGAGAGATGTGTCCTCAGCTCTTCAAACAGGAGCTAAAGAAATAAATAACCTTTGTGTGTAAATTCGGTGTTTTGGTAAGACAGGAACAGGCTTCATCCCACCAGGGCTGTGGTATTATAGTGGAGCGTGTCATCACGTCCTCAAAGCTTAAATGAATCTAAAAGGCAATTAAAGTTCCCAAACCTGCTGATCTGTACGTGGCCCCCTCCCCTCCCACCGCGTTTTGTGCAGGTCTGATCCATTAAAGAAACTAATTACTTTCTTTTTGTGTTTGGAGAATAGCTGAGGTGGGGTGTGAATGGGTGAGCCCCGACTCACTGACCCCTTCGACTCAATACCAGCACAGACCACAATTAGCTTTCCCGATGAGGTTTCTCCTTCCTGCCAAGATGGTAAGTAGAAGAAAGGCTGGGCCTGGCTGACATGACTGAGAATTAAAAAATATGTCTCTAACCCCTGAAAAATAAACCCAGGGGCAAGGTTGGGGGCAGCACAGTGGGGCAGGAGCATCCCTGTCCACACTGGGACGTGAGAGTCCAGGGAAGACGGAGCGGAGTTCTTGCACTGGTAAATATTAAATCAAAGTGGCATTACTGATGTCCCTGGATTTGCAGCACTCTTTAATCTATGCTGAAATGCTCCGAGCTGGAAGGGTCCTTCCTGCCCGACCCGAATGATTTATACATCTGTAGGCAGGTAGCGGCCAAGGGGCAAAGCGCCAGCAGGGCTGGAGTGGGTTCCTGCTGCTTCTGAACGTCTCTGCTCTCATGCACACGCTGTGCTCCCACCCTGGCTGTGCTCCAGCCAGGCTCACTCACCCTTCGTGCCCTGTGACCGATTTCCTTGCTTCTCTGCTTCTGTCGAATTGACAGCCCCGGCGCGGGTTGCTTGGCTGGGAAGTGCAGTGTGAGGGAGCAAAGTGTGAGAAATCGGGGGTTAATAACCCATAAAAACATTTGCCTTAGCGTTTCAGGCTTGAAATGTTTCCAGGTTGAAAGTTCGGTGGTTTCCCCTCCACATTTCCATGTCAAAGCTTCTTGCAGGAAGCCACCACACTTTGAAGAGAAAAATCACAGATCCTTGAAGGTGTCCCTAGGTCCTTGGTGACCAGCTGAGCATCCCAGCCCTTGTGTCGCACCCTGCAGGCTGTGTCTGGTGAAGGCATCTCCCCAGGTGGCCTCCAGTCTGGGCGCATTCATGGTGGTTGTCCATCGCTGTGGAGATGTGTGGTTTATTTCTCATTTGAACTCAGCTGGCTTTAGCTGTTTTGTCCTACTGTGCCTTCCTCCTCTAGATTGAACAGCCATTTAGCACCCTGTATTTTCACTTTGGAAATGTCTTGCATGCTCCAGTCGAGTCACACCTCATCTCTTTTGGGATAGCTGTGGGTGCAGCTCCATCAGTTCTCCAGCAGAAGAACTTTTTTCCATCTTACCCGGACATCTCTGACCTGAAGCTGTTTATTGGGCTCTGAGGTGGAGGCAATCCCAAAGCCATTGTTTGCTCCCTTCTTGCAACATCTTCAGTCGAAGGAAGCCCAAGAAGCAGCTTTTCCTTGCTTTGTTTTTCCCCTTTACACCCAGGGATGTTTTTTCCCTGAGGAGGCGGACGCACAAGCGGCTGGGGAGTGTATAAATAGCCGAGGGTGAGAGTGGAGCACAATAGCTGTCACTCGACCGCAGCAGAATGGGGACATGAGTGGTAGCAGATGAATTTCCTAAGCAACAAAGATCCTGTTTTCATGCAAATATCTCTTGGTAATAAAATCCAGGAGAAAGACAGATAATGTGTTACATAAGCAGAATTATCTTGGCACAGAAAGCTTCCTTCAAGGGTTCGGGTTATATATGGGGTTTTTTTGTGGAGACATCAGCAGCCTTTCAGCAACTTGATTTGGGCTGTGAAGGAGAGCAGCACTGAATGATGTGCAGCAGAGAAAGTGCTTTAGTCACCTACAAAGTGCTGCGTGGATTTAACAGGAGCAGCAGCTCATGTGAATAAAACTCAGAAGAAGATTCCTTGCCGTGATAAATTGGCCCTAAGGGTCTGGGAGCACTTTGCAATCTTGCATTGATTAAGCTTCAAAGGAGATCCCATCCCCAGCTGTAGAGCCGTGGCCAGATGATGGTCTGCTCCAGCACAGCACCTGGGCAGGCTCAGGATGTTGGGATGCAACAGAGCTGGGAGCGGAACCCTTCGGTGTCCCCCCTCAGCCCCTCCATGTCTGCTGCAGAGGAGGAAAGTTTAACTTCACAGCTCCCAACCTTGTCAGGAGGCTCTGAGGCTGCTGCCCCGTCTCCCTTTTGGGATGCTGGGCTCTGAGATTTGAGTGTTGAGCATCCAAATGGCATTCAGCTGGAAGCACATTGCTCCCCAGGAGCTGGTCAGCTGAAAGAGCTTCAGTTCTCCCTGAGTTTTTGCTTTGAAAGAGGTGTGTCACCACCCTTCCTCATTTCTGCTGTAATTAAGCTCTTGAGGTTTAAGCGCTGCAGAAATTCCACAGCTCCTCAGCTCTCCCTCCATCCCGAGCTGCAGCACCTGTCAAAGCAGTAACTCAGCCCCTTGAGCTCTCTCCGAAGGAGTTGGTGAGTAGCTGTCAGCTTCCCTGGTTTTGTTGGTCCCCTGGTTATCCGTGCACTTGGCTCCACTGACTCGTGTTTCCTAAAGCCCACAGGAACTTGGTAGCTAAAGCATCTCTTGTGTTGTCCTTAAGAACGTGGGTCTCTGTCTTGCTGCCTCCCAGAGCACTGGAGGGTGGACTTGCTCTGTTCACTTGAAGAGCAGTTGATTCTTCCTTTCTAACGAATGCAGGCTTGGGGCAGAATTAGTGTTTTTCTTCCCCCCGTGTCCTTGAATCCTTCTGGGACTGGTGCTCATGGTCTGTGCAGGATCACGAGATCCTCCAGCGCTGGGAGGGTGTGGAGAGAGGGAGCGAAGACACTGAGTGGGTACCACCTTGCTGAGGACGAAAGGTGTGGGCAAGCGCTGGCGTGGTGGAGACTCCTGGTGGAACTGGGGGTAGACCAGCTTGCTTTGCAGACTGATACCAGAGCGGGCCCCTTCCTGAAATGTTTTGTTAGTTTCTTTGTGAATGGACATCAGAGCGACTCCAAGAGCTTCACTAGGTGAAGGAACAAGGGGATTTGTGCTTCCAGTGACAGAGAAATTTCCTTTCCATTTTGCTGTCATCAGGGAGGAGATTGTCATGGTGATGTGAGGTGTCAAGAGACTTGCTCTGGAGCTGGGAGCAGAGGAGAGAGATGCCAGCAGGTGGAGGCAGGGAAGGAGGAGAACAGGGTGGAATGGGCAAGAGGCTGAAAAAAGTGCAGGAATGAGTAAGGAAAGAAAAACGTGGTGGGATGGGGAGGTAAGAGGCTGAAAAGAGAGTGCTGCAGGGAGAGCTGTGCCTTGTTCTAAGAGAATGTCTAACACATGGGGTGAGTGGAGACTGGACACAGCATCAGGGGTCAGTGCTTGGTGCTGCTCTGGGTTGGACATGCAGCAGTTTTGAACTTTGTGCCCCAAAGTCCCTTCACTTGCCCATGGCATCACACCCTGATCCGCTGTGGACAGGCGTGAAACAGGGTTGGATGTGGTTTTGGAGGAAGATGGAGCAGCTCCACTGAGGAGCTGGCACGCAGGACTTTGCAGGGATGGGCCACCTTGCTCTCCTTGGATTTACCCTCAGACCTGTGCTGAGCCCCTCTCGCGAGCACCAGACCCGCAGCGCGGGCGCTTTCCCAGGGCTGAGGCAGATGTTGTTTTATGGAGCTCGGCACCAGAGATGTGAAATACATCGTTCATGGCTGTCAGGAGGAAGGAAGCAATTTCCTGTATTCAAGTCGTGTGATGGGTTTGGGGCTTCCCCCCTCCCGTGAAAGCATCTTTCCAAGGAAGTGGTGGTCCAGACCTGGCTGCCACTTGCGTGAGGAGCCGCCTGCCTTGCTCAGGGAAAGCAGTGCCCGCCTGTGCAGCTTAGCCCAGTGCAAAAAGAAGGAGAATTTGTCTTTTTTCCTGTTTTTTTCCCCCTACCTCATTGCAACGTCTGTCAGAGAAGCTCAGTGTCAGGAGAAGGGGCTGAGGCCCCGCTGAACAGAGGTCTCCAGGGAGGGCTCTGCGAGAGTGCGTCTGTAGGGAGCCAGTATCTGCACGAGTGTCTCTCTATAGCTGTGTGTGCATGTGGAGCTGCCATTAATGAGGCCTTTGGTTACTAGCAGGGTTCCCACTGTTTGCAGAGTGCCTGATGATTAATGCTGGTTTTCACTCCCCGTGGTTGGTGTTACTGCTCAGTTTCTTCATTCCCAGCACCCTCAAGCCCCAGACCCTGGCAATGTCCTGCGTCAGTGATTTCCCTTGGCTCCTCCTGCACCCAGCCTGCTGTGTCCAAGACACAGAGCTGACACATCACCCCTCCAAAGTCCGTGGTTTTTAATACCAGCGTGTCAGAAAGTGTTCCTGAAGCTCTGCGGTGGCTTTGCAGGAGCAGGGAGGGCAGGGGACAGCCAAGTGTCACTCACATCTGCCAGCCTGTCTCTGCTGAGCATCGCGTGCCCTCTGAGATGTGTTTCCACCCAGGCACAGCTTGGGAGCCAACAGATGTGGCAGTTAATGCTAATCCCCAGTGACTGGCTTCCCCCAGCTGCCTGCGGCTCCCTGTGCTGTCACATCTGCTCAGGAGGGGCTGGTTGAGCTCTAGCCGGGGGGATGCTTGGTGTTGGCCATGCTGGCCATCAGCATCTGAGGACGACATCCTGGGAAAAGGATCTGGGATCATCTGCAGGATATTTTCATCATTGCTACCTGGAAAAACATCCTCTGGTCTGGGGAAATCTCGCCTGCCTAGGATTTTGGGGTCGGGGGAGTCGGGAGTGTCGCAGTGCAAACCGTCACATTTTTATTTCAAAGAAGGGACAAAAAAGTCTTGAATTTCCATGTATTCCCGCAGCAAAGCTACTTTCAGCTGGAAAATAGGCCAATTTCCACCTTATCTAATGCCTCCAGCTGCGATGTGAAAAGCTCAGAGGAAAACCAGCATCTCTCGCATTATCTCTTAACTGCAAAGTTTAATTATCCTCATCCGTTCTGCTGCAGCGTGGCCCTACCCGGGCTGCACTGAGCAGGGTACAGGGCCACGAGCAGAGGCTGCGGGTGGCGCAGGAGGGTTGGCCGTGTCCGTGTTGAGGCAGTAATACCTCCATCTCATTGCTTGAATGGGGCAGGCAGGAACAGTCTCCTTTTCCCTCCCGTTACCTCCAAGTTGCTGTAATGAGGAGCAAAATTTCCTCTTCTTCCCCAGGCTCTGTGTGCTCGGTGCCCACACAGACAGGAACCTGTGTGGGATCTGTACGTAGCTGAAATGCCCATCAATTATTTATAGAAGGAATATGTTCACTTTGCTCTTAATTTATGCACCATTAGCCTCATGGTAAATAAAGGAAGAGGGAAAAAAAGGGGAGATGGTCACAATGGAGACACTGAACAACTCTACAGAAATAAATCCACCGAAGAGGGGGCAAATGTTAGAGAATGTGGTAGGGAGGAGATGGGAGTTGGAAGACATAAAAAGCTTTAATCTAAGCAGGGCTTAAATACACTTCTAAATGTCAACTCCTTAATAGCTTGTCCTAAGACTCAGCATCTTGGAAAGTGTAACTGATGGAGAGATCCTTCTCCCCTTCCCATTAGCTAACATCAGTAGCTTCAGTCTCCTGATTGCAGCTGCCCTCTGAGGTGGTTGGTTTTGATTGTGCTTAATTCATTAATTTCTGTTTGGGTGAGGCTTTTCTTCTTCCTCCCCCTTCGTCTTCCCCCAGATTATTTCCCTGTAGGATTCAGAAGGAGATTGAACTCTTGTGTTCGAAGACCCGGGTGTGATGTGTGATGCCCTTCGTTTTTGTTGCCAGTCCTCTCCGCTCTGGCGACACGCGGTGCTGGGTTGATGAGATGTTTAATGCAAACGATAGCGGAGGAAACGGGAGGAATGGTGTTCTTGGGTTTCAGTTCAGCCAGTCCTTCTGCCTGGAGGGCTCTGTCCAGCCTGAAAAGCGAGGGCAATGCTCATACCATGCAAGGACGGGGGTGGAAGGACCAAAACTGCCCCAGTGCAGGCAGGGAAAAGCTTTGCTGGGTCACTTGGGGGCTGCTCTTCTGCTTGGCTTAGGATGGTGTTGCTCAGGTGGCACAAAAGTCTGGTGGCCTGTTGTTATAGGACAAGACATGATGGTTTTACATTAAAAGAGGGAGATGCAGACTGAGTATTGGGAAGGAATTGTTTATGCTGAGGGTGGTAAGACCTTGGCCCAGGTTGCTCAGAAAGGTGGTAGCAGCCCCATCCCTGGAAACATTCCAGATCAAGTTGGACAGGGCTCTGAGCAACCTGCTCTGGTTGGAGATGACCCTGTTCACTGCAGGGGGTTGGAGTGGACAAGCTTTGAAGGTCCCTTCAGCCCAAACCTTTCTATGCTGAGGCTACAGCCTCCCTCATGGCATGCAAAGGGCTCAGCAGGTGACCAGCGCTTACCCCTTGGAGCATGAACTTGGGTTGCAGCCCCTTGTGAAGACAGCTTGGGGTTTTGCTGGCCACTTCCAGCCCCTGCAGCACCTTGTGCTCCCCTGCATAGGTGCAGCCTGATGGGATGGAGATGCAGTGTCTTGGCCAAGCTCCCACTCCTGCAGGAAGGGCAAATGGGTGAGGAGCCCCTCTTTGCCTCCCGCCAAGCCGTTGATGAAATCTTTTCCCATCTTTTCTCAGCACCAGCTGGGTTTTCACTGAGCTGCCGTAGTGCTGTTAGGTTGTGGGGGTTTTTGCCTTGCAGACTAGTCTTTTCTTCCTGGCTCTGTGGCATTTTTGGTGCGTTTATCAAGGACACCACTGCTTAGGAGAGAAGCACAGCCGCCCAACCCAAAATGCACAGCGCTTGAAAGACTGCAAGATCAAGATCTCTGTCATCTAAAGGGCTAAACTAATAGTGTGATTGCAAAAAGCCCCTGTGAGGATCCTATCTGTCATATCGCTGTCAGCTTTGTGCTAAACATCCATTAAAGATCATTTACATGAAAAACATCCCATCTCCTCTCTAATCAGGAGGTAACCTAATCCTGCCAGCAAATTGAAGGTGAGCTCTCAGCTGAGCCTGGCCTTTCCAAACGCTACAGGATCTTTTCTTCCCAGAGCTGAGCTTCAAACTGAAGGAACAGGGGTTGAGTCCCATCTTCCTTCCCTGCTCAGCCCCAGCCAGGATCTGGCATCTTCTGAGAAGTGTAAATTCTTCTCCTCTTGCTGGTCACAGCCGTGTACAAGCTGGGAAAGAGGTCTGACCATCCGTGAACACTAGTCTGGCTCCAGATCCCCAAACCAGCTTCTTGTCCTTTGAGAAAGTGCTGAATAAGCAGTCTTGTCCGTGGATGAGAAATGGTGACAACCTCCAGTCGTGGAGCCTGCACGGTGTGCAGCTGTAACACCAGTATCCCGAGGCTGTGATTGATGGAGATTCTGTCATCAACAACCACAACATTGGATCTTTCAATGCAACGATCATCTGTGCTCCAGCCTTACATATCCCTGACGAGGATGCTCTGCAGCTCCAGACTATGCTGAATGTTAATCCCCCTGAAATCAGTTGTTCCAACCACTCTTTGTGACTCTCTTTGAGGCCCCTTTGCTCTGACTGGGTAGGTTTGGACCTCTGTTTGCAGTGAGCAAGCCCAGGAGGAACGCTCTGAGAGTCTTGTAGAATTAGATGGCATCATGATGGGCTTGGGGAAAGCTCTGCTTAGTGTCCTAGAGGAAGAAAATCACCAAGGACCCTCATAGGTGAGGGTCTGTGTTCAGTGCACATGGGCCAGCTGCAGTGGATTTTAGAGCTTTGTTGGCTTCAGCTTCCAGATACCAGGGCCAGATGCTGCTCCCTTCGCTGGGCTTTAACCGCAGTGTTTAGCTGGCCTGGAAATTAATCACAGGGTCCGTTACCAAAGGTCAGATGACTGTTGTATTAAAAATGGAGCCAAACTCCATCCGAGGGCGCTTGTGTTCGAAAAGGGAATTGCTGGGTGAATTTATTTGACCCTTGCTAGGCAAGATGTCAGGTTGGGTGTCCAGAACAACTCGCCTGCAGTTCAGTCTGACCTCTTTCCTCTTTAGGCTCTGCAGCTCATTGTCCCTCCCAGTTTCATGTAGGAAGACGGATGGAAAAAGGCAGAAGATGAGAAGATGGCTGGCTCTGGACATTAGACCCCACTGTCCTGTCACTCGCAGGAGAGCAGGTGGCAGCGAGTGGTGACAGTGAAGCTGTGAATAGGAGGCAGAAGCACAGCCAGGTGCCAGAGGACTCAGTGCTGAACGTCAGGGAGTGACAAGGATGGTTCGAGAGAGATAAATGTGGGCATTAATGGCTCAGATGTCCTCACAGCACCCTTCTGCGAGGGACTGAGGAAGAGGCTCGGGAGTGAAGAATCAGATCTCACTCTGCTATTAATGAACAAAGAGGGCAGAAAACACTGGCAATGGAGCTTTTACGTAGGAAAGTCAATGCCTCTGATGAGCTCTTAGCACTTACAGGAGCTGAATTGTCTCCCCAAAGCCCTGGAAGTTTCAAATGAGCTCCTAGTTCTGTGGTGACACCTAAGTAGGGTTGTAGGTAGATTTCATATCGGTCTTAGATCAAACGTGTCATTGTGTGAGGCTACACAAACCCTCTGCAGGAGACACTCGCTTTCTCCAGAGAGAAGAGAGACTGAGCAGTGGCACTGGGAAAGCCAAGGGACGTGACTGCGATCCTCAGCTCCACCACAGCAAGGCTGGGATTAAAACCCAGCTCTCAAGGGTCCAGCTTGAGCAACGTTTAGTGAGGAAAGGAAGCAAACCAGGGGCTGCTCTCCCTTCTGCGCCCTCCGGAGCCAGGCGCCGCACAGCTCCGTTACGGCAAGCTGGGAGTGTCCTCAGCTTTCTGCTCTGCTAACCTGTGCAGATTCTGTGCAGATCCCTGGAGACTCCGAGTCCTCAGCTCTGGCTGGTGCGTGTCCCACGTCACTTCTCTTGCTGTCAAATCTCCCCTCTGCGCAGCAGCTGAGATTATGAGGTGTCTCTCCAACGGAGCCCAAGAGTGAGGGTGTCGGGAGCTGTCGTTGCTGCTCTCCAGAGCAATTTGTCTGCATCAGGTGGCTGCCAGGCCAGGCAGTTTCACTCTGACAGAGTTACTGGGGCATTAGGAGAAGTGACTAACCCCTGGGTCTGGTCCTGAGGCATCCATTTCCACCCTGGGGCAGGGGGTGTCTGTCTCCATCAGGCCCTCCTGAGGCTTCGTCTTTGGTAATTAATCCCCTTCAAAGTTTCTGTCTCAGAGCCACGAGGTCTTCTTCTGGGAGTGCTGGGCTGAGCTGGGTTTAGGGATGTCTCACTTGTTTTATCTTGTTTCTCTGCACTTGCTTGTTTTTAACCTGATGGACAGATCTGGTGATGATTTATGTCTCCAGCAGAGCGAGAAGGGGACCAGACGTGATCTGGAGCTGGTCAGGGCAAAGATGCTGCCGACTTTTACAGCTGATAGAGCCGTTTTTTCCCTGCCGTGCGGTGATGCAGCTGAAGTGTTTCTGCAGCTTTCCAAGGGAGGCAGCCCCAGCCAGAGGTTACCCTGGATTTCCTCAGACCCAGGTTCAGCCAAAGTAGTTAAGGAAATGCTTAAATCTGCGGGATGATGATGTCCAGCAGCCGGGTGGCTCCCTGCAGGCTGAGGGGCTACAGGACTATCAGACAGTTCCCCGTTGGCATCAGCTCTTCTTGGCACACCAGGACTTTCCACTTCAACGTCAGATTTTGTTCCTCTTCAGCATCTTGGCCTCGGATTTTCTCACTGCACATGCTCGGGAGAAAACCCACCATTTCTGCGTGTCTATAATCACAGAAACCCTCCTCTGGTTAATGTGCAGTGTCCTTGGGGAAGGCAAAAAAGAAAGGGAAGAGAAAAGGAAAACAAACAGACACTGGACCCGGGATCGTCCCACATCGTGCTCAAGGCAAACAAATAAAGGATGATAGATACCCAACTAGAAGAGAGGAAATTGTGCTCTTCTCTCCTCTAGCGGTACCACAAAAGGCCCATCTCTCTGGCTTCCTGGTAATTACCAGCCCTTCTGTCAGTGGGTTACCTTATATTAATTAACATTATTTATGGCTGCTGGCAGAGCGACTGCTACAGTAAATCAAGCAATTAGCAGCATCGTGTATTGTCCTCGGAAGAGAAGTAACCAGGTGCCAGAAAGGATTTACTTTCTGCTTCATGTTTTATTCACTGACTCCCCGTTTAACACTGCATTTCTCCACCGCTGCTCTGTGAGGGAGGATGGAGGAGTGAGCAGTGCCCTGGATGATCCCCAGGCGGGGCTGGAGGGGAGGGCTGGGCTCCTCCAGCATCTCTCTCAGCCCTGGGGTTCCCAGCTTGCCAAGGGAAGATATTCCACGGCTCCATGGTGAGGGTTTTCTCTAGGATGGAGAAAATGCTCCTGGTTCTTCCTGCTGGTGGTTATTCAACTCAAGTTTCGTTGCAATTGCTTGCAATTAATAAGAAGCAAGAGCTGGCTGCCAAATGAAAGAGGCAGCTGTGCAGCACTGTAGGTGCCCAAAGCTGCTTCAGCCTGCAGGAGCTGAGCATGGGGTGTCATTTCCAAATCACCCCCGTGGCCGCTGGAGGGGAACTCGGGTGCTCCCAGCCCACTTGAGCCCTCACCCTAAACTGCTGCTGTCTCGCCTGGCAAGGCTTCGCTCCCTAAGAGAGTTTTGTTGCTGCCAGTTCAGATTTAATTATTTGGTGAGAAACAAAACATGAAGGAAAAACTGGGCGGGGCGGGGGAGGGGATGTGAGGGGGTGTGTGGGAGGGGGGAAGGCCCATGTGGGCATCCAAAGGAGACATTTGGCTTGTTAAAGCAACGCAATCACAGTTTGCTGCTAATTACAGGAAAAAATAAAGCAATCCCTGGAGGAGCTGGCAAGAGAGAGGCTCCTAAACGCCACAATGCGAGAGTGAAGCACTTCCTGCTTTTCAGAATTGTTCCCTTCTTTTCGTTTGCTTTTCTCTTTTTGTTTGAAAAGAAATTTCTCTAGGCTTTGCCTCCTGTCTGCTGTGGCCCCTGGGTGTGCAGAAGCAGGACACGACAGCAACAACCTGCTCTGCTCTTGACAGGGGATCCCATGGCTGGCTCTTTGCTCTGCAGTTGCCGGGCACCAGCAGCAGGGCCATTGCTCTTTGGCTGTAGCCCAGTGTGTTGGTGTGGAGCTCAGAGATGTCTGATGAGATGCTCAGCTGGAGAGGGGCAGGAGGTAATTCCCTAAATATCACAGAGAGGGGTGGTTTTGTCAGCTGCTGAAGCACCCATTTCTTGCCGTAGTTCTATCTTCAATTTCTTTTCCACGTGTGGAATTGTGAGGAACACAGAAAGTTTCCACTAAGGAGTTAACTTGAGGTGGGGAATCTGGTGGAAAATGGTGAAAAAAACCCTGTTGAGAGCCTGGGCATCACCAAACCCTCCCTGCCTTGTCCTCCTCTGCTGAACTGTGTGGTTTGACTGCTGCTCTCTGCCTTCCCGGTCACCCTGTCTGTCTCCATCAGCATCGTGCGTCGCCACTCAGCCGGTGGATGTTGACGCTGGACCTTGGGGGGCTTGAGGTTGTGGTAGAAAAAGCCCAGAGCATAAAACCTTTCCGTTCCCATCTCTTGCTCCCTGTGTGTGACACTCGGCAGGTGAGAAACGCGCTGTCCTCAGCCAAGCGCCTGCTCTCACGCCGCGTTTGAGCAGTTTCCTAAGCGCTTCCCCGCAAAGTCCAGTAGTGAAGGGACCGGATTCCTTTGGCTCCCTTCCCAGACCTACCCAAAGAGAAGGATGCTGACCTAAGGCTGTTAAACACTTTGATGTATGGCCGTGTCTCCTTAAGTAGAAGATCCATATTCTTAAGCTAAGCTGCCATGACACAGGGACATTATGAACTCTCTGAACCAACTGAGTCCTACAAATGAGCCATTAGCTGGCTGTATGGCACGTTGGCTTCCCTGCGCTGGAGGGGCGCCCGCTAAGTAAGATAATCATTGCTGTCCATGGGCCTGGCAGGCTGCTACCTGCTCATTTCAGTGCAGTTTCATGGAATCATAGAATCATTAGGGAGTGGAAGGGACCTCAAAAGATCATCTAGCCCAATCCCCCTGCCACAGCAGGATCACCTAGACCAAGTTGCACAGGAACACATCCAGGTGGGTTTTTAACATCTCCACAGAAGGAGACTCCACAACCCCCTGGGCAGCCCCTTCCAGTGCTTCGTCACCCTCATTGTGGAGAAGTTCCTTCTGATATGACAAGATGGGGAAGGAGGCACCCTGAGAGTTATATGTGTGATTAGTCCGGCTCCATGACATCCTCTGGAGCCTCTTTGGAGGAAACGTTGGCCATCTGAAAAACAGCAAAATGTTTGCTCTAGGTAGGTACCACAGTGCTGGTGATGGCAGCAGCACAAGGAGGTCCTGTGCCTGTCAGTGCACACCAAGCCATGGAAGATGCAGATTCACAAGGCTGTTAGAGCATTTGTTTTTCACTCAAGAGGGAAACGCTTTGCCAACATTTCCCTTCACCTTCCAGGCTTTCAGAGATTTCTTGTCCTCTTCTGAAGCCCACCAGGACTGACAGCAGAGCTGCCCAGGTCCAGGTGGACCTGCTTGGAAGTGGCTTTTTAAATAAGCTGGCAAGATATTTTCTGTTTGTCTGAAATCCAAATGACCTCACAGTGGTTTGTCTTCATTAGACATGGAAGAAAAAAGCAGTAATTGGATACCCCTGGGTGATCACTACCCAAATTTACTTATGCACCTTTAAAAAGAGCAAATGGGGCCCTTGTTCTCTCCACGGGTAACTCCCAGCCGTGAGTGCTGGGTGAGCAAACTGGGCCAATATGCGGTGACATAAAGAACCCTTTCCCCCTTTTTCTCCCTTTCTGGTGAGGGATGAAGGATTTGGAAGACTGGCTTGCAAATAAAGGTGGTGTCTTCACTCACCTCTTTTCTTACCTGATCATTCCAACATCACTGGGATGCAGCAGTGAGCAGCCATTGGTCCGCTCCTCTGCCTGCAGAGGCACTGGGTAAGCTCAGGGTCCCCACGGCTGGTCCAGCCAGCGCTGAATTCGAGTAAGGGCTTTGGTCAGGGGGAAGAGTCAGCCCTGGTCATTGTAGCTCTTGGCCAACAGCTGAACCCAAATCTGGGTTATTTTAGTTGAAAAGCAAGGAAGACCCATGGCAGGCAGAGTATTTGCCTTGATTTTATTCTGATTTATTCATTGCTGGGATTCCTAACAAATACAAGCTTGCACAGCAATTAAATTACATTTAATTTGATTAGATTAGAGCTGAGGGAAGCACATGTCTCCCTCTGCACCGTGTGGAATAGAGAAATAGAACCTTTCAAGAAAAAAACATGGCTTGGGCTTGGAAACGCAAGAAAACCCCCACATTTGTCTAGATAAAGGAGATGTAATGAACTCCAATCGAGCAGGAAGCCTTGAGAGAGAATCAAAAGTTTGGAGGATTCATCGGAGGACATAATTGCTCCGTGTATATTGATTTTGCAGAGATAAGAAAACAAATGTTTGTGGAGATTGGACTTAGTTTATTACATTTATTTCCCCACAGAGTTGATGTTTCTCCATTAGGAAAAAAACCCCCGGTGTTCTTAAATGCATTGGTTCTTCAGAGATGCTTATTAAGTTATTGCCTGATCCCACTGGCTCCATTTCTCTGCAAATTGGTTTGTCTGGGAGCAGGTTCCACTCTTCAGGCAGTTTATGAAACATCCTCCTTCTTTCCCCTCCCTCAATTATTTGCATTAAAGGACTCAATGAATAAACCCTTTGACCAAACACTCGCCAAGCCCCATGGGATGGGCCAGCTCTGTGCATGGGGATGCCTGAACCCCTCATGCCAGTTGGTGCCTGCTGTCTTCTCCTGTGCCCCTGAAGTGCTCTGTCCTACACCTTTTCCACCTGATAGAGAGACACTGGGGCAGCAGCGGGGAAATGGTGTAGCTGCAGCCTTGTGCCCCATCTCCCCTATCTCCTCCATCCTCCCCATTCCACCTCCAAGGGCTGCTGTGAAGTGTCACCAGCAAAACCTGATCTGAGAGGTGAAGGTTTCTCTTTAGTCACCTCCTTGATGATGCGGGCTGGGTGCTGTACTCCCCATTAATCCTGCCTGCTCCCAAGTCTCCTGGTAGCTGCTTGGTGTTTGCTAATACTGCAGCTTATTCACAGCTCAGCCAGCACCGCCTGTGTCAGAGAAACGACTCTTCCAGCTCTGCTGATTGGGATTTAGGTTCTGATTTCTCTTGGAGTGCAATCAAGCCTGAATGGGCAGGTTTTTGCAGTGACAATTAAAATAATGAAAGTGAACTTTATGTGACATTCAAGCAGTGTCACCTGCTCTGCCAGCTCCACTCTCCCCTCTGCAGCCCAGGAGCTGCAATTTGGAGCATCATTCACTGCAAGGTGATTACAGCGGCACCTATTCAGCCAGCTGAGCTAAAACACAGCCGCAGCCTGAAAGGAAGAGTTTTCAGGTGTCAGGACCTGCCCCTGCGCCTGGTTTCCAGGAAAGCTCAATATTTTGAGTGCGTGATGGGAGCTCAATACTTAGCGAAATCCTGGAACGGAGTCCAGATTAGTTTTCTCCTCATGGCACGTCGAAATCGTGATGGATTCATATTATGTTTGCGGTGAACAGTAGTAAGGAGTTTATTGATTGCCAGATCATTATTTTACAATCTATTCAGCGAACAGCAACCAGTGGAACCACTCGTGATCAGGGGCTGATCCAGTGCCTCATGTTATCTATCCTGCTCAGATCTTGGACTGGATAAATCCAAGTCCAGCATGAACGAGCTTGAGACTGAGGGTTCCATAGAAGCAGGAGGCTCCAGCGCATGGTCCGGTTTAGGTGTCCCCATGTTCAGGGATCCTGGATGGGGTGTGGATGCTGGGAGAGCAGAGTCGGGTAGGGCAGGAACGGGGTCTCAGAGAGGACCCAATGGCTCATCCTCCTCAAGCAAACATCTGCTGCAGTACTTTGATGCTTGCAGCTCATCAGATGACTTGGTAACAAATTCCTATCCTTCACTCTTGTTTCTGGCAGGGCTTGCTTGCCTCCTGGCAGGATCCTTCTCCCACAGCCCAGGACACAGGACTGATCAGGCACAGCAAGGCCCCCTCCTGGGCTTGTCAGCTCCTTCGACGAATTAAAAGGGTCCGAGGGAAGCGGTGAAGCAGTGCTTACACTTCAGCACAGACAAATAGTGCTCAGTGAGTTCTGAGGAAAGGGCCTGAGGAAAGCTGTAGCTCCTAAAGGTCTGCACAGAGCTGCCTTTGTGGGCTGCAAAGGGTATGAGCTGCCAGGTTGTGGGTGAGAGAAACCTCCTGGGTTTCCAGAGCAGCTGCAGTGTTCCAGGCTGCAGGTTAGTGCTTGGGCTTGGCTGTCTTCTCCACAAAATCAGCATCCAGACTCTGATGTGCTCTCAGTCCTTTATTTTGCTTGGGGAAAGGAAACCAGATCCAGCCATCACACCCCATCACTCCAAACACTGCTCTTCCTTCTGTGTCCTTCAGATCCTAACTCTTCCTCAGGTATCTGCGTGTGCACCCCATTCATGAGGAAGAGTTTGGAGCAGCTCTCCTGAGCCAAGAAGCTGTGTGAGGAGGGCTCTACTCTGCTTTGCTCTGCACAGCAGTGAGCAGTGGGATGGCAGGGTGCTGGCTGCAAAGCAAAGGCAAGCCCTGACCCTCTCCTTGATGCACGCGAGGACCCTGGCAGTGGCTGCATGCAACAAGGGTCCTGAGAGCAGTGATTAAATTCAGTGGATGGACAGAGACCACAGGCTGCCGTCCTGCTGGCAGTGCCTCCCAGCCATGGCTTATTGTCCCGGTCACTCTGCAGAGCTCAGCTCTAAAACCTGTGGCTCATGGGCTGGGTTAACGCTGTGATGCGGAAGCAGGTTTGATGTAGTTCAGAGGGGCAATGTGGCTGGTTACATCCCTGCAGTGTGGTTGGTGCTTAACATCATAGCCGAGAGCTGTGGATGCTCCTGGATGTCCAGCACTGATTCTTCACCACAGACTATTCCCATGCTGGGAGAGCCTCACATGGCAGACGTACACAAGAAAAGAGAGCCAGGGAGATGTGCAGCAGGAGACAGCCAGGGCAGAGGGATGAAGGAAATGAGGATGGGTTGCAAAGAGGTGAGGGAGACGATGGTACCTCCAGGTGGGAGGGAGGGCAGAGGGTATTGCCGCACATCAACCTGTGTCTCACACGAGGGAACAAAACCAAGACTCTGTGATGCTGCAAGAGCGACTTAGCTGCAACAACATTTTTCCTAAGACGCTTATGTGAGGGATGCCTTGCCACTGAACTCATGCTGTGTGTTCTCAACAAGCATCTCTGCCCTCTTCCCCAGCCAGAGGAGCTGCTGCTACTGGCTTTATCTTCAGCTCAGCAGAAGGGGTGTCAGCTAGAAATGGCTGCCAGCTGCCAGACAGGAGCCTGTCTTTGGTCCTGAGGAACCTCTCATCAATCCACTGTTTGGAGGTGATAACGCTTTTGCTTGGATGTTTCCAGCATGTTTGTTTTGGTCTGGGAGCTGCAAGGATCAAAAACCCCAGTGCCAACAGCCACAGTGATTCACAAACCGTGTGTGTGCTGCCAAGAGGTCTGAACGAGCCCAGGAGCTCTGTGGGGCTCTGGACCAGCACAGCTCTGTGGGGGCAGTGGTTTTGTCTCTGCTCAGGCTGCAGCTGGCAGGGGCACACGCTCTCCATCACTCCTGTGTTAGAATTTATCATCGAGCCTGCCTTGCACCTTTCATTTGGATAGTTGTGCCTTGCTGAGGGACGACACATTGTTCCGTTCAGTTGTTTTCTGATAATCTCTGCTGGTTTCCACTGTTTTCTTCCCCTGGCTTCAACCACTGCCTGCTATTTCCATCCAGATCAAGCAGAGCTCTTGGCTGCTCAGCGCACAGGCACAGCTTTTAACCAGTTAGCCCAGCTTGGCTTCCAAAGAGCAGTGGTGTGATGGTTGAGCCAGGGAGCTTGAGACGTCTTGGGGGATGCTGCTGGGATGCAGAGACAGAAACCTCCTGTGGTGCCATGGGCAGAGGACAGCATCATGTCCTAGCTAGCAGAGTCACTCCTGAGATGTTCCTGAAGGAGGAATCAACTGTGATTCTTTGCAAGGCTCACTTGCACGTACCCTGCCCTAGGAGTCTCAAACAATAGGATGCAGAGACCCTGGGATGGCTCATGTGTCAGTACAGAAGGAATGGGGATGCTGTGGGTCTGGGGAAGGAAAGCAAAGATGAGGGATGCAAAAGCAATCTCTTAGCATCAAAAACCAAGACAGCTGTGGTCTTCTATCTGCAACCGAGGCAGCTTTGCAGCTCTTCACTTCTAATTACCCACAGATAATAAGCAAATACAATAGTGAAGGGTATTAGAATAATTCACTGTTCATCAAAGAAAAAAGATTGGAATCATTTGCCTTCAGTATATCCATTTCTGTAACGAGGATCCTACCCAAGAGACCTTCCAATCAGCCTCTTCTGACAACTCTTGCCAAAAATCCGTTACAGCTATTAGCAACAAAGTTATTAGCTGGTAATTAACTCTGTAATTAACTTGAAGTGACTTCAGCAATCAACATTGAGATCTAATGTGAACATGTCGTTAAATCAAGTGCCGTTAATGTGCGGAAAGATCTCTTCGTGGTGGCTGTGATGACAACAACTCAAGGTTACCACATAGCCAATGTTGGATCAGCTTGAAGAGAGCCGGCAGTGCCAAGTGGGATGTGAAGGGTCTAAACTCGTAGCTAAACGCTGACACAGGCTCAGCCAGAACTCTCTGCAGAGGCTTCCCCAAGCTTTTCCAGCTTCTCAGCCACACTGGATGCTGAGTGCACACAACCCCATGAACCTTAGAACCAGAAAGGATTGCCTTTTATTTCCTTGTATGAAGCACTCAATTCATTTCTTCTTCTTCAACAAAGATCATAGAATCATCTGATCTTCAGGCCAATGATGTCTTCAGTCCGCCTTGCAGCACAACGAGACACTCCAGCTCAAGAGAGGGTTTTATCCCCCCAGTGTGTCTCCTCCCATCCTTGTTCCCTTCCCTCTCCACCCACTGTCTCCCCAGCGTGCTTAAAAGAAGACGCAGTGGAGTCCCGTTAACGCACCCGCACTCCTGTGCGCAAGTCACTCTGTCTCATCACAGAGGGAGAGGGAGAGGGAGCAGATCTGGCATTTAATAGAGCTGTCCTCAAGGACGCCAAGGCAGCTATTCAGGAATGATCAAATGACGGCTTTGAATATCAAACAGCAGCCCTGGCAGCCGGGGACTCGCGATCGCTTGCTGTACACACCTGGTATCCTAATCTGAAATGAGGATCTTGGGGGAGGCGCATCCTTTTCAAAGTGCTCCTTTTCCTTTAAAAAAAAAACAGCCAGCTTCTCCCTTTGCCTTCAGAAGTTTAACTAAAGTGCATCCATTCAGAGGGACCATTTATCTCCAGTGGCAATCAGCTTAAATACGTCCCATTATCAAGGCTGCTGCCGTACATCAGCAGGCGCTGTTAGGACACGCGGCTGAGTGTGGATAACGTGTTGGTAAGTACTTGTCGTTGCAAAACCACCTCAGCTGACAAAGAGCAGGGGCACGGTGGAAAAGCAGCTAAAGCCAAAGGTGAGCATGTGGAGAGCACGGAGCAGCCAGGAAAGGTTTTGCCTGGTGGTCCTCTGGCTCTCGTGGCTTGGCCCCATTGAGGTTTGCCTGGCATGCCAGCCCACAGGACAGCATCACCCCAGGATGTAGAATCATTGAGGCTGGAAAAGACCTTCACGATTCAGTCACCCCTCTCCTCCTCTAGTCTTACACTATCCAAAATACTGAATTGCCTCCTCCGGGGCGTGAGGCTGGTGAAATGTGCTGCTAATGGTCTCAGCATTTCCAGCCACGGTTCCCCTCCTGACGAGGTTCTGCTCCATGGGGAGGCTTCACTGAGCTTCGCAGGAGGGAAGGGTCTGAGCACCCAAATCACAGCAGCAGTTTGGGCTGTGAACAGACACACAGGCGACCTTCCTCATCTCAAAAAACATGTAAGCAGGGCTGTATCTCTACACCCAATATGTATATTCCTTGATATATCACTTAATAAAACTTTATGGACCTAAGGATAAGGAATCCACGCTGAATAGATGAGCTGCGATTGAAATATGGTCCAATTAAGTCTGTAACAGGGCTGGCTTTACTTTGAACACCCTCCAACTTGAAATGAAATCTTTACCGAAGGAGATAAATCAGAACCAACATAAACCTGAACCCTGCATCTGTGCTGCTACCAGAGGAGCCCGGATCAGCCCAGCCCATCTCTTTATTTTTGGGGTGGGAAGAAGAATTCCTGTTGGGATGCACCCACTTGCGAGGTGTTTGCAAGCTTTTCCCCAGCTCTTCCCCAGCCTCTCATGAGCTGGGTCTGCCAGATCCCTCTTGCTTATCCCCACAGAAAGAAAACAAAGCAGCGAACGGTTTTGTTGTTGTGTTCCCACAGCTGCAATTAGCACTCTCGTGCGTTAGTTCTATTTCCTCTTTCGGTGTCCTCTTTATTTTTTGCTCTTCTGTAGCCGCTTCAAGAAAAGAAGATTATTTTTAATTACAGTTTTACTCTTGATTAATGAACATCAGCAGCGTGCTAATGAACGGGACTGCGGCGTGAGGACACAACGCACTTACAAGGCATTCGGGGGGCTCTGCAACGGTTATTTCTCCCTGGGCTGCTCCCTCGAAGACTTGGAGGTGGGAAAGGAAAACGACAGCATTGCATTCTCCTGTGTTTGGGGACATAAATTACTCAGGGTGCAGCGGTCTGCAAACTTGACTCAGTGCAGTCTCAGGATGGGTCTGTGCATCCCGTGGGCACAGAGGTGGGGTCTCTGCTGTCGGTGATGGCAATTTCTTATGTCCGGTCACGCATGTGCCGATAGCTCAGCGTTAAATGGAAGCTTTGTCCTGATGTCATTCTCCATAGTCAAAAGAAAATACCTCTGCTGTAATTTTCTGGTTCATGGTGATGTCACCCCTGGAGCTTGAGGCTTTGCTTTTCATCAAAAGCAGCTTTACTCTCTGCTCACCAAACGTGGGAGAGGGTGTGGGGTTTCTGCATGTGGAAAAGGTCATTCCAGCACAAGAACCTGCCTCCTGACATGCTGTTTTTATTGAGGTGAGAGGCAGAAGTAGTGAAATTCTGCCAGCCCAAATGAAAGGAGCAAACAGGCTCTCCAAAACAAATAGCAGCCTTCCAGAAGCCCAAGCATGCACTTTGCAGGGATGAGGCAGTGGTTTTTGGAGCTAACCTGGGTTGGACCAGCTCAGTCTCTCCCTTAGCTTTCTCCATCACAGAATCAGAGAATGCTTTGGGTTGGAAGGGACCTTCAAAGGTCATCCAGTCCCATCCCATCCTGCATGTCATCTTTGACTGTTTTTCTTCCCTGTAAGGGAGAAACCGCGTTTAAATACTAATGAAAGCACCCAGGGGCAGCCCTCCTGCTGCGAGGACTTCATCCATCCTTCTTCCTAGCCTTTCCTTCTGAAAGTCTCCTGAGAAACTTCCTGCTCCTCTCCAGCTCACAGCTCCTTTGCTCTGGGTGCCACCAAGTGTGGAAGATGCTGAATAAACGCAAGGGCCTGGGAGGAGGCTGTGGGAGTGGGAGCAGAGATGGGGAAGGGGGGTACCTCGGGGCCACCCACCATGCACCAAAGCAGCACAGTGAGTCCCTTGCATACGGTTGGCAAGATGTGGTTCTCATGCTACTAGAGCAAATGAGCTTCGGCTGAGCATGGCAGCATCATCAGCACTACCAGGCAGCACCCTGTGCTTGGCATTGCTGCTAATTTTAGGGGTTTGGTTTGTTTATTGCAGGACAGGTGTAATAATAACAGCAAATGCCACGTGGGCTAGAGAGAGCCCAGAGGCATGGGTCTCGTCCTGGCTGTGTGCCCCCAGCAGCTGCCTGGGCTGCAAACCTCCAGCATCGTATTTAAATGAGAGGTGAGATCCTAATAACACTGAAGAGAGGGTTGGGAGAGCTTTAAAAAGCCAGGAGTCATCACAGGAGTCCTGAAGAAGCTGTGAAAGTGCCTTCACCTGCCTCCCTGAATCATACCCACCCGTCTGACCATCTGTCTGCTGCCTTAAACCAAAGAGCTGTGACGTTGCTGCACACAAAGCACAGGGGCCGAAGAGAAACAGTAAGTATGAAAAATACTTCTCTCCTTTTCCCCAGTTCTTCTGATATTTTGAGGAACATAGGTGAGGACTTTACAGTGACTTTGGCCCTTTAAGGAGGAGACGTGCTGAGTTCCTGCAGCGGCTGAGCTCGGTCCGGTGCCGCTGACAGGCTGGCCGGGCGTCCCACCCCCCAGTAAAAAAAGAAACCAGTAGAAAAAAGAAAATGCAACCCAAAGGAAAAAGCAAATAAAAGCTGTATATATTTGTCTGCCTCCCACAGAAGGGCCCTACACTCATCCTATCTCCAAGGCTCCATGTGCACATGTCCCCAGCATGATAAGGCTGCTTTGAAACCGTTTTCAATCCCTCTGCTCTGTCACCATTGGCTGCCTTGTTACCGAAAATGTACCGTGAAAGGAAGTGGGAAAAAACCCAGCCCGGCCCTGAAAAGGCTCTGGACTGAGTCAAATCTTTTTATCTTTTATAATTTGCAGAGGTTTTTCCTTGCCTTCCCCCCCTAGCCCTGGGAGAGACGCAAGTGCCGGTGCCGTGCCAGGGGATGCACTAAGGTCCCGTTCACCTGCTGGGACTGGGGGGGTGAATGAATAAATCCCATAATAAATTCTGAGTCACGGATGGGTGACGGTGGGGAATGAGGGGGTGGGAAGGGCTGGGGAAGGGG
>JAOXOE010000852.1:1052300-1076914 GCA_028565055.1 Phoeniculus purpureus | reverse complement strand
GGGTATGGGGGGGGGAACCTGATGTGGAAACCTGAGGTGGAGCTGATGCTGCTGTCGTCAGTCAGTTTATTATTTATGAGCCTGGAAGCCTTTTATGATGGGAATGTAGTTTGATCCCTTAGCTAGAAAGCAGCAAGTATCTAATGCTGTCTAACCCCTTCCCATTCCATTCAAGAGCAGGCTGAGTTTGCCGACACTTTCCTGTTTCCCTGTGCAGTAATTGCTTAATGGTGACGATTAAACTTGGCAGCGCTCCGCAAACTGTCACTCTTGGAGAGCTTGCAGTTTTCCCCCAGTTCAGCTGCCTGCAGATTTTCTGGCTTTCTCACCTCACCCCCACTCTCCTCCTTCTTTTCCTCCAGTTCAAATCCAGAGAAATGATTTGGTTTCAGGTTTGACAGGGGGAGATGGTCGCCCAGGTCCGTATTTGCAAGCCAGTAGCTGCAGGGATGGTGCATTGCTGTTGAGATCTGCAGCTGGTGTAAATCAGCGGTGGGATCAATATTTTCATCCCTGGGGTGGGGGTGAACTGGTCAGTCTGTATCTGCCCCGGTCTGGGCTTGGAAATCTTCTCTAGTTTGTTTTTTGGGTGATGGCAGCAGGGCTGGTTCCAGCCAGACCTACAGCAGAGTGGGAAATGCCCAGCAAAGCCTTTCACTCGTCACTGCATCACTTAAACAATTATCTTGTTGCAGCATTTGGGGTTATTTTGTGCATTAGAAGGTATATTAATTATGAACAGGTTTTGGAATTTAGTTCCCAGGCTTTAATGAGCTGCTTCTCTCCACCAGCAGATGGGAGCTGGTACTGTTTATGGCCTTGTGACTGTGGTAAAGGCTGTTTCAGCAAGAGAGGGGAAAGCAGTCCGTGTCCCCCCGAAACGTTAGCAGGGTAATCAGGAAACACAGTGAAATGAAATGCTAAAACACCCCATAAACCCTAAGTGCTTCATCACCATAACTAATGAAAATATATGATTGCCCAATAAAAAGCCCTTTGAATGGTTTGCTCGTGCTGGCCCTGCTTTTATTAACACTTGTTAGCACCCAAGCGGTGCCTGCGGGGACAACCATCGTGGCTGTGGAGATATTTGAGGTGGCTGTGGGGACAACCTTGCTGTGGGGGTGGAACCATCTGCCTGCCCCGTGCCATTTCAGCTCGGCTCCACAACTGATGGGAGCTCTCTTCCTCGCATCCTGCCTGATGGATGGAGGCTCAGCTGGACTGAAGGGGTTTTTAAGCTAGTAATAGCTTCTTCTCCTTGTTTTTGCTCCGCAGATTGAATGTTCCCAGCTCTGTGCTTTCACAGAATTTTACGAAGCCCATGTCTTGATTTGCCCATCAGTACAAAGTGCTGGTCCTATTCCTGTGGTCCTGCAGCTCCCACTGAGCTCCTCTTCTGCATCTTCACTAGTGTTTAAGTAACAGCATTGTGAAGAGAAACAAGATTTTTACTTAAAACCCCCTCATTTTATTCCTGGTAGCTAATTCCATTAATTATGTTATGATGCAATTAAGCATTTCATTTCCTAGCTATTAAAGCTTAAATTATTTATTAATAATTACAGATCATTAGCTGATAATGTTCACTCGGCAGCTTGGGACCTGAATAATTTATCTGCTTCGCCTGAGTTCCCCCCACCTTGACATTTTTCTGTCATCTTTTTCCTCGGAGTTTGGACATTTGTTTCCCAGTGGAAGGAAGAACTGTGACCCCCAGCAAACCCCAGCGCTTCTGAGGAGAGGGGGCACAGAGAGGTCTCAGCACACCCTCCATGCACACAAAAACCCCTCCCAGGACCTCATGAGGGTATTTTCCCCAAGAGATTGAAAAATGCTCCTCTTCTTTGTGTGGTGACCTTGCCAGAGGTAGTGTCGTGTCCGTGTTGCTCCCCGGGAGCAGGGAGGACCGTTGGACCCTTGAGACCGATGACGGGTGGTAACTGCTAACGGGCAATCGCTGTGTCTTGCCCAAACAATGCAACAGGGTTGTTCAGGTCAGACTGTTTTAAACTTGGATTTTCAGTGTAGATTTGTACTTTGTGAGTCCGTGAGGGTCTGTTTTGAGGAAGAGAGAGGACTGGGTGGGAAGGAAACATGGGACCTGTGCTGTGTCCTCATAGGGTCAGATAACTGGATGGAGAAGAGCTTTGAGCTGGTGAGGACATTAGACACAGACATTGAGCACCTGTCCCATCAAATTCCTGCAGGACTCCGACTCTTTTGCCAAGGGAGAAGTGAAGCAGATAAAATGAATCAGAGCTAATATTTCTCAGTATGTGGGCGATGGAGGGGCTCCTTGGGAGCCCACATCAAGGACTGAAATGATGCTTTCCAGAGCAAGTTCATCCTCCAAAAACTCATCTCTCTTCCAACAGCCAGGGGTTTATTTTGATAGATCTTGAATGCTTTAACTGGAACTGATGTGGGGTGCAGGGGGAGGCGGAGAGAAGACAGTGCCCAAATATGCTTGAAGGCATCTGAGATGCACCCAGCAACTTCTGGCAAACCAGCATCTCCTCTGGCCACCCAATATCTCTTTCTGCTGACATAACATCATTTCCTGATCACCCGGCATGTCCCACTGTTGGGTGGGAATGGCCTCTTGCAGAGCTGGGCAGTGCCAGTGCCCAGGGGTCTGGATGCTTCCTGGGGAGCAGCTCCCGCTACTCAGGCCATGAAAATATGTGAGAAAAAGCAGCTCTGGATGGATGGGAGAGGCACTTGGACAGAGTCCTCCTTTATTCCGTGCCTCAGGAGAAAAAGAGAAGGCATGCCACCATAACTCAATTAATTAATTAATTAATGCTTGTCTAGCACTTTGAAGGTGTAAAGAGTGAGCTAAAAGCTCAGTGCTACACCATGATGGGTGCTGCATGCTGCGTGTGCTCAGAGCCACAGCTGAACCACGTGAAGCAGGCAGGGAGGGGAAGGCACAGAAATGCTCTTGGCTTCACCTGGCAGGAAAAAAAATCTTTAAAAAAAGACCTGAGTTAGAGGAGCTGGTTAGGTGTGCAAAGAGTAGCAATTAGGTGTGCAAATAGGAGCTGGAAGTGGTTAGGTGTGCGAAGAGGAGCCAGTTAGGTGTGCAAAGAGGAGCTGGAGCTGGTTAGGTGTGCAAAGAGGAGGCAGTTAGGTATGTAAAGAGGAGCCAGTTGAGTGTGTAAAGAGGAGCTGGTTAGGTGTGTAAAACAGAATCGTTCCATTCAAGAGAGCTAAGGCTTTGTTTCTAAGGTAATTGCTCCCCACTGGCAAAGCTCACAGGAGCAAGTGATCCGGCTGAGCCACCCCACAGGATGTGGAATTAGTCCTTCCCACCACAGCCTGGCTCTCCAGCCTCCCAGGCACGACGGCTGAACGCGGTGTGTGGAGCCTCTGCTGTCCCCTGGCCGTTCTGTCCCTGCTCTGTTCTGGAGGTTGTGCTTTGGGGAGTGCAGCTTTTGGCTTGGTGATCTTTGGAGTGGAATCTCACCTGGGAAATGCTTCTCAGTTGGGGAACATAGTGATCCTTTCTGAGGGGTGGGTGGAACAACAAATATCCCACCACGAGCTGTTTCCCAGAGCACGTTTGGATGGAAGGGTGGTAGCAAGGAGAGAGTCTGTTGCTGCAGTTAATTAGCTGAAGCCCTGGTACCTGAGCTGAATTGCATATGCTTACATGAGATGTGCGTGCACTCGCCTGAGTGTGGCTCCTTGAACAAAACGCAGCTAGCACGGTGCCGCTCCCTTGCTGCCTGGTGGGTCGTTGGCAGACCCGGCTGGGAAGGGGCTCCGCTTGGGCAGGCGCCCACCACAGCTTCTCACTTTTCTTTCCCTGCCTCAAATAAGGGCCGTAAGACGGAAATGGCAGCAGTTCTTCAGGAGGTAGGAACCGAAACCCTTGGTCAAGTGAGTAGCTCCCTGCAAAGCACAGAACTGAGTTCTGTCTCCCGTGTGGCTCCCAGTCCCTCGCACTATCAATTAACATTTCAAAATGGAAAGTCATTCTCGGCTGAGAAAGCCGGAGGTCTCAATTTGAAAGCATCATAGTTCAGCTCTCTGATTGCTGCAGCCCTTTTCTTGTGTAACCGGGGGAGAAGGCTCTGCAGCGGATCCTTCGCAGCACTGCTTCCTGCTTCTGCTAACCGGCGTTCTGTAATTGAAGGAAACATCACCAGTCGTGACGCTCCGTTTGCTGGCGACTTTAAAGTGGGGCTGGTGCAGTGAGGGGGATGAGTGTGGAGACAGGCTTGACTCCTACCCCTAGCTGATGGCTGAAACTGTGTCCAGATGTAATTAAGATGCTGACTGCCCTAGAAATGCCATGAAGGGCGATAAATAATTCATGTAGGGCAAAAAAGTGATTTCTCATTCAAAAAATCCACCCAGGGTGAAAACCTGTGGACAGAGAGCATGGAGAGTGATGTAGGTCACAAAGGGCTCCTCAGTCAGAGACTGCTGTTCCTGAGAGAGGAGCAGGACGGGGAGTGGGAGCTCACACAGGCTTTTCCTTGTGTGACCCACGACTGATGGGAGTGAGTTAATGTGGGCAGACAGGGACTGCATGTGGACGCAGCACGACGGCCCCACCGCTGGCCTCTCCTCACCTGCACAATCTGCCAGCCAGATGCTTTGCTCAAATCCCTCGGATCTTTAAAATCATTCGGGGCAATCTGGATGCGATGACTGAAGGGGAGGGAAGGAGCAAATAGGTGCCAGCAATAAACAGAATTTGTTGCATAAGGCTGGCTTGGAAAACAAGGAGCGGAGCGGAGTCTGCCTTTTAAACTTAATTATGTACTTGTTTCCCAGCCACGGTTTATTGAATCATATGGTACAAACCATAAACAAACACTAAAAACCTGCCTGTGTTTACTGCAACAAGCAGCAAAATGATCTCTAAAGATCAAATATTTATTTGCAAATCCCAGGAGCCAAGCTTCCCGCATAAAAGTCAGGAGGGAAGTGGCTTGTTCCTCGCAGACGCCTCTTCCCCCTACCAGTGCGAAAGCAAATTGTCCCCTTAATGGAGGGGAGGGCTGCACAAATGGGTGATCCTTGGGATCAGCAGCTGATGGGGGCAGGGAGTTGTCTGCACCCATCCTGGCACAACCCGCCAGGTGATGGAGCCTCGGTGAGCTGCCACCTCATGTGTCTCATCTCCATCCTCGGCACAGTGGTCATGGTGTGCCCTCGCGGCTCAGGCACTTCTCTTTAGTCTGAACTAGCACTTCTCTCAGTTTTACCATGGGAACCTCATCCAAGGTGGCCATGGCCTGCCGAGGGTCATCCCAGCACCAGCGGCCAGCCACTGCCCAGCACCGTGCAGCCAGAGCAGGGAACACTTCCAGGAGCAGAGCTCTATGATTCGTTCCAGCCTCCAAAAGCGTCCCAGATACTCTGAGCGTGGCCTCTGCCGGTTCCCAGCCCCGGGAGGGAATCTCGTTAGGGTAAGAGCTAACACAAAGCAGCCACTGAGCAGCTAAACCTTCAAACCTGGCCGCAGGGCATGCTGAGGAGAGAGCGAGTTCAGCCCGCAGCCAGGGATCTCGGCAGTGATTTGACAAGCCCGGTTTTAAATAATTCAAGCCATAAGCCCTCTGCTCTCTCTCTTGGGGAATTATTCTGCTCGCAGAAGCTCCTTGCAGCACGATGTTCTCTCTGATACCCACCCTGGGAGCATCAGGTCCTTGCAGGTGCCCTTCAAGCAGCTCCTTCCCTTTCTGCTGATTTTATTCACTGCAGGGGGGCGCCGAGAGGACTTGTGATGCTGGATCTGTCCTGGCACAGTGCGGGTGTGTGCTGAGGCATGTGGCAGAGGGGATGCCCCATGAGCCACGTCATCATCTCTTGATGAAGCCTTTCCCCAGCGTAGGGCTCTGGAGACTGCTCCGGGGTAAGGTGAAAAGGTGGGAGCAGGATGCTGCCCTCGGGGTGTGATCTGGGTTTCGCTGTCCATCATCCCCTGCTCATTGTGTCCCACACAAACTGGTCCCGCGGGTTTCGCGCTGCACCTTGACATTTACTTCAACAGATTTGTGCAGTTTGAGATGCTGCTTCTCAAATCCCCCATGGCCAGGGAAGGAAATATTTGTTTGCAGGTGGGTATTTATTGAAGAAGTAGGAAAGAGACAATTTTGGGGGGAAAAAAAAAAGCACCAAACAAACAAACCAGCTCAGGCTGCCTCTGCTGCCTTATCAGCGTGCGAGTTCTCCTTCATCTGCTCTGAAATCTCTATAATTTACTCCTCCTTCCTCTGCAATGTTTATGGCTTTTATGTTGTTTGAAGGTTATTTGTAACAATTACGTAAGGAGGAAGAAAGTGCCATAAACTGAGGTAATTTACTGTAAAATATATGAAACACTCTTAAAAAAAAACATGAGGGAGCACATTTCTGTGCAGTCACAAGTGCTGCAGGTGGAGAAACCCATCGCTGTGAGCAGGGTCCCTTCTCTGCCTTGGCGCAGGCACCTCTGCTCCTTATCCCATCCGAGCGATTAGTTGAGGATCTCAGGTCAAGAAAGAAGAGCAAGGCGCAGCGTACACGGGAAAGTTGGGGGGGTACTTGGGTGGGAAGAGGGCTATGGGAAAATGAGCATGGCTGCGATGACCTGTGCTGGACGTTACCTTCTGAGACCAACCCTAGCGGCCTCCTGAGCACCAGGAAGGGTCCCACTGGGTTCCTCACTGAATCCCTCCTGGCCCTGGGGTGCAAATGAGCTTTTTCTGAGCTCCTTGCAGAGCAGGGAAGCCCTCTGTAGTGCTGAAGGACCGCGGTCCTGGGTGGCAGGTCTGCCTCTGCAAATGTGGTTGTAATGGCTTAAAGAGAATAACCCCTCGGAAGGCCACCCCAGGGCTAATAATAGGGAAGTAAAAGAAGTCATCAAGCTAGAAAACTATAACTCAGCTATTAGACACACGCACACAGTGAAGCCAGCAAATGCCGGTGTGTTGCTTGTGCTCTCAGTTCAGTCTCTCCATCACTTCACCCCCTTAGCCACATCCTGGAGAGAGGGAAACCTCAGCAAAATGAATCAGAGGCAGCCAAAGGTGTGGGGATGCCCATCACAGGCTGCCAGAGCTGGGCAGGGCCAGGGCAGGACAAGCCTGCCCAGGACCTATCTAGGCAGAGCTCTACCTCTGAAGGGAAAAATCATTCTCTTCCCTTTTTTGGTGCGTACGTGTGTGCTCCTGCTTTCACTTTGCTTTTCCAGGGACATAATTACCTCTACCACCAGGCATTTAAGTAGCATCATGAACAAGATAGTACATAAATGCAACAAAAATAGGGAGCAATTGACTGTAAATAAATACACAGGTAACAAGAGCAAGAGGAAAATTAATTCTCGGATTATGCAAACCCCATCTGCTCTAAGCTCTGCAGGCAGCAGCCTGGGCTCTGGAGCTACGAATAGCCCTGTGACCAGGCAGCTGAGGGAGCACTCAGCTCCTCTGCCAGAGCTCACACTACTGTCATCCCTAATGTGCACCCTCGGTGGTTGTGGAGGTGAATTTGGGGTGTCCCCAGGTGTACCTTCTTTCCTTGCCGCTTGGAGAGCCACACGGTGAGTGCAGAGCCAGTGAGAGAAACGGACAGGGCTGCAAATCCCAAACCAGAGCATCCCATGGGACAGCTCATGCTCACCTGGAAAGAGAACTCCCCGTTAGTCCATGTGGGCTCAGTTTCACAGGAAAGCAGCAGTGGTGTTTTTTCCTCCTCCCAGTTCACCTGAGTCACCCCGATAAGTCTGTCCAGGGGCTGTGGGTAATTTTGTTGTGTGAAGACAAAAGAGGGGGCTTTAGCCTTTTTGTTTTTAATTTTAAATGATGTTTGCTAAGTCACTGTGGGCTCTTATCAGCCCTTTCCATTTCCTGAGGAATCCCATTCTCTTTTCTATCCTCTGTGAGCTCAGGACCTGGATCTGAAGAGCTGTTTATTATCTGCTTCTCCGTCCGATAAGCTCCTGTTTATAAATTCACCTCCCTTACTATATATCTCCATTTGCTTTTTTCCCTGGCTTCTTTTTTGAGCTGTAGATAAGACATTTTCTTCCTTTGCTGGCTGACTTCCAGCCTGAGTACCCAGCCCGTGGCGGGCACTGCTTCCTCCTCCCCAGTCCTGACATCGTTTCCATGATGTTGTTGTTTGTATTTCTGCAGAGCCACCTGGCACGGAGTCACGCTTCCTGGCCACTGACCCTAAACGGGACCTTCCCTCTCTGGGAGCTGCAGGTAGGAATTTCCTGGCTCACACGCTGACTGTTTGGGGACTGTCCTCATCTGCCTGGCTGCAACAACAGGAACCAGAAAAACCCCTCTTCTGCTTCCCATTGCACAACTCCCTCAAGCTCCAGTTGCTGTCACCTGCCTCCACTGGAGCTGCTGCTTACAGCACGGAAGCATCTGTAGATGGGGCTGGATTTCATTTTGCAGAGCGTATGAGGGGTGGTTCTGTGCCTCTGCCCTTGGAGCTGGCACCCAGGTCAGGGGGATGAGGCGCTTCCGGGATGTTTCATGGCTGCTCCTGCTCTGCTTGGACCTTGGCAAGCTGGATGGTTTGTTTTGCAGCTCGCTTTGGGAAACCCTCCTCTCCCCATCCTTCTGGCCCCATAAAGCACAGCCCCCTCCTGCCGGGCAGGTCTTAATTAAGCGACGCTTTATTAAATGTCTCTGTGCTCCTAAAGGGTAGGTGAGGGTTGTGGTCTGCCCAGTAAATATTTACAGACTGCAGAGTTTCCTCAAGGAATCATCTGGGGCAGAAAGGAGGACAATTCGTCATGCCTGTGTCACATCATGGCCTCTTTGTTCTTTGTAAAAGCCAGATCCATCACACTCCTTCCAAGTAAGGACGCTCAACAAGGTCCCTGTCACCTGCCTGAAATATGCCAGCGCAGCAGAGGCCACCGTGGCTGGGGAGAGTTTGAGCAAACCCAACTCCTCCTTTTAATTACTCCTGAAGGTTCAGCCTCTTCCCATCCACCAAGAAGCTCAAGCTGCTTTGAGCAGGGGCCATATGGTCCCAGCGTGCTCAGGACAGATCTCCCACACAGTGATCAATTAACTCAGTTCCAGGCAGGTGAGAGGATATTTTGGGGCTCACAGTGGTTTTCAAGGCTGAGCACTGGAGCCAGGGGGTGCACCGAGAAATCCTGGGGAGAAATGTCAGGTCCCTGTGAGAAGGTTTGCAGTGGCCAAGTCTAGTGATGAGGATTCTGAGATGGTTTAAGGGATGCAGGAGGGTGCAGGGGGCTGCAGGAGGATCCAGTGCCCAACTGCTCCAGTCTCTCCCCACCCCTTTTGGTCTCACTGAAGGCAGAGAAGAGCAACAATCCCAGCCCTGCCTCTGCCAGCAGCCCAGCAGAACCAGTCTGCATCCAGCTCGTCCCAGTGAGCAGCAGTGCATCGTACACTGTGGTGAGCACACCAGTGCTCTTCTGCAGCTTGCAAGGAGCTTGCCTTATGTGTGCAGCTGTTCCAAGACAACAAAAATTACCCTCCTGCCCCGCAGATTTTTCTCTGACATCCCATTTGGAGCTGATCTGTGGGGAGGAGGAGACCTCTGCTAGCGCTGATGAGCTATCAGGGTCTCTGTCCATCTTGTCACAGCAGGAGCAGGACACAAGGTGCATCTTCAAGAGTCTATTTCAAACAGGATTAAAAATGCATAAGAAGATAAGGATCACAAATGCAAGTCTGTTGGGCCATGGCAGCTGGGAGCCAGGCTGCTGCACTGCCTTTGCTGTCTGTATCCCCTGGGGGACCCTCGGAGCATCCCGCTGTGGCTCTGTGAGGCACGCTGGGGATGAAGAGATGCTCTGTGCATGCAGGACAGTGGCACATGGACTCGAGGGTGTTTTGCAGAGAAAAGAGGAGTGCTGTTGGTCCTTTGGCTGAACAATCATATAGAGCACTGATGTCTCCTGCAGCCTTGATCTGGACAGGCTCTGGGTGCTGAGGACTCTCTGGACACTTGCCGTGTGGCATCTAAAGCTTGCCCTGCAGCACACCCAGCCCGCAGTCCCTCAAGCAGGCACTCAGGGACACTCTCTCGGAGGCTGTTCCTTCCCTTACCTCTGGCCACAGTGATGGTTTTGCATTCAGCTTTCAGCTACCTGGGGCTCTGCCGTGACACCCCATCGCTGCTGTTATTGAGCAGCTCTGACACTGGCTTGTGCCAATCTGACAGTGCGAAGAGACACGGCCTGAGCTCTGCAGGGGGACTGTCTGCAAGATGAAAAACCCTGTGGACAGCATCATCAGCTTCTGGGCAGCTCTGTTTGCCTGGTGTGGGGTTTCATGCAGCAAATTATCTGAGCAACCCTCTAGTTTCTGGAAGTTGCATCCTCTCTTGAGGTGGGACAAAACCGCTCACCAGGTAGGAAAGGACAGAGGGAAGGAAAACAGGAGGAGCCGCGCACCAGAGGGTCTCGAGTCACATTGCAGTTCCGCTCGTGGGTGTCAGGTTGTGTTACACCGAACCCCCTTGAACGCTGGCGCTGGGCCTTAGGGGACACCGTGCAGCGCAGGCGGTGGGGTGACATTTGGATCAGCAACGAGCATTATCCAGAAAAGCATCGAAAACCCAAACCGCAAGGGCTGAGCATGCACCAAAATCTCACTTAGCGTGGCCGTGCCCCTGTGTTCAGGGGGCTGCTGGAAGATGGCACCGAAGAGCGTCTGTCTGTGTCGTAATTGCAGCCCTGCTCTTCTTTCTCTGGAGGAGGGAAGGACGACAAGTCTCTGCCCTCTGCCACTGTTGGAGAGCTGCAGCTTCCTCCTGAGCAAAACCAGCAGTTTCTGAGTGCTGTAGCTGATGCACGTTATGTCTCCTTGCCCTGTGCCCATTGCTGAGGCTCAGATGTTGGTGTCTGCACCAGTATGGTACAGAGAGATGTTCCTGACCAAGGGCTGAAGCTGGGGGTGGATAAAGTACCCCAAATCCTGAGAGGATGTTGCAGAAGGAACATACTGGGGATCAGCACTAGACCCTGCACATGGCCAGGCTGCAGTGAGCTCCCTCTGAGTGTAGGAGCCCATGCAAAAGCACTTTTTCCCCAAAATGGGGAGCTACACAGAGCCTGGACATCCTGAGGTTGACACAGGAGCTTTGAGTGAGCTCTGGAACCGGAGTCTTGTAGGTGGAACTGCCAATGTGTTCCTAAACTGGAAACTGTTGGACGAAACCACTGCGAAGCCACTCAAGTGGGCTGTGTGCTCTTTCCGAGCAAAAGGAGGTTAAAGCAGCTCTGCTTTGAACAGGAGCCTTTGTGCAGGCATGAGGGTCTGCAGAGCTCCTTCTCCTTGCTCCCAGTACGGAGGAGAGAGCAGCATAGCCCTGGCAGCACAGAGCACAGTGGGGATGAGCCAGAGGAGTCCAGGAGGTGTCGGATCTCCCCAGAGGCACAGCTCTGAGCTGCCATGGCCCTCACCCCAGCATTTCACAGGCACCAGGTGGCTGCCCATCACAGGGGCTATGGCACGTCTCCACCCACACATCACTCTGATCTCTCCGTGGGTAGGTGGCATTTGGATGCAGGATCTGACATAATCACACGCCCAACTGCTTTGCTCTAAACACTTTGAGAACTCTTGTCCTCAGACAGCTGAGATGGATGAAGCCCCCAAAGAGCTGATAGTGCCTTTCAGCTGCTGTCTTGCCCTGCCCTCCTGCTGCTGCCCAGGCTTTGCATGGGGGCAGAGGAAGCCCTTGGGGAGAGTATCTTTCTCCAGAGCCCCCCAGCACCTCTTATTTGCAGAGACACCCTGGTGCTGGAGATGGGGTGGGACTCAGCATCACTGGGGCCTCCTCTCTTGTGGCAGCAGCACCTTGCTCACCCCTGGCCAGTGCAGGGGTGATGGGTTTTGGCAGGGTTGTCTGCTGGTGGTACAGGTGACTGGAACCCTCTTTTGGGAAGGGGGTTGTCATGGAAACCCATCTCTTTCTTTTTTGGCCACCACAGAACATTTGTTCATCATCAGGCTGAGCTGGGAGCCTTTAGGAGGAGAGGGGATGATTCATAAAACTGGAAAAAAGCAAAGGTGGAGGGAACGTGTCCCTGTGAGGCCATGCCTTGTCCTGCACATCCCTGCTGCTCGCAGGATGGGGCCAGGGGATGACACCTTGGAGCTTCCCAGGCTCACTCTGGGGTCCCCACTGCCCAGCTCAGGTGCTTCAGCTTTATTTTGGCTGCCGGGCAAATGGCTCGACAATGAGCTGCCTCTCGGAGGCACCTGAACTTTCATTCCCGTGGGGACCAGCACGAGTTCTAACATTTTCTTGGAGGAAAAGATTGTTACTGAGATTATTGACCTGGAGGGCAGAGTTAAAGCAGGCTGGAAATCATAAAAAAAGCGATTCCATTTTCCACCTAGACTATCAAGGCTTCCAGCAAAGTCTTCCTGTCTCTTTTCTTCTCTCTATTTTTTTTGCTCCTGTTAGCAGGCATTTTTTAAGGTCATGGTGCTGGCTTGCTGTGCATTATCAAGTAATTTGCACAATATATTTCTTCCCTCTGTGTATCCTCGACTGATAATGTACCAAATGCCAGAGCATTAACAGGAGGTTTTCATGCTGCGTAGGCAGCAAGAGCTGAACTCTCCCTTGAACAGACGGAGGTGCGAGCAGCAAGGATGGAGCGAAAGGCTGGGAAAGGTGAGAGACATGAGAAATACCAGAAGAAATCCTTGAATAGACCATGCTTTACTTTTTCTTTTTTTCCTTTCTCCTGCTGCTGTAGTGCACAGAAAAGACCTGGGTTTTTAAAGACCTGAGTCTGACACCTCGCTGTGCCCAAGGTCTCCCGGGCTGTGTCTAAGTGGTGTCTGTCAGGCAGATGCTGCCTCACTTGATTGTCAGTTCTTGCTAAACTGGGATCAGTGTGCATCTAGAAGATGCTGTTTGCAGCCCCTGCTAAGGGTCTGGCTGGGCAGTGTCCATGCTCAGGCCAGGAGAAGTCATCCCCCCTGACCCACATGTGGCTTCAGAACAGATTTTCCATGCTGGTGGCCCCAGCGGGGTTGCCACTACCTCTTGTTTGCCAGGAGAATAGCTCCTAGGTGCTGTAAAGAGCTTTCCAAGACATCCCTCTGGTACTGCCTGCAGGACAGAGACCGCAAGCAGCTGTTGGATTGCCACCTACCAAGTTGAGCATCTCTGCACGGCCCCTGTGCCCTCCTTGTTGTGACAGTGGGCAGAGGCAGCTGAAGGACTCAGTGTGTAACTGGGGTTGTTTCTTTCCCCATTGCTAATTCACATGCTGAGGGCTGCCAGTCTATGAATCCCCAAACCTGCTCACATGGTCTCCTCTGGGGTGAGTGGCAGGGAGATTAAAATGTCCCTTCTGTGCAAGGTCTTGGCAGGGAACACGCTGGAAGCTGCTGTGCACGGTGCTTCAGGTAAAGCATCAAACACACAGAGCCTCCTGTTGCTGGGGACAGATCCTGGCACAGGGGAAGGGTGGCACATAGCCTCCCCCGAGCTGGGCAAGAGGCTTCTCTGTTCTCCTGCCATGAGCAGGGGATGAATCAAAGGGGCAGCTTGAGGGCACAAGAAGTGATGTTTCGGGACTGAAGCCTTGAGTGATGGCTGTGGATTAAGGGCAGCGAGGGCCAAAGGCAGCCAGGGGCTACACACTGCCAGGGCTGCCCACAGCCCCAGAAACAGCCTTGGAAAGGAAATTCTAGCAGGGAAAGCACTGACTGGGGCTTATCGTGGGTTCAGGCCACTTCGTCCCAGCCATAGGCAAAAAGTCTCTTTAGTGATCTACTTCCCTCTACAGTCGCTGGGGAGAAACAGCATCTTGGAACTGCGGCTCACCCTTGGCCGGGAGATGGGTTCCTCTGCACCCAGCACCCCTCGAGAGACATCCCCAGCCCCTAGAGGGAGGGGGGTGAAGCACATGCCGGGGCAGTGCAGGATGACATCTGGTGAAACACAGAAACACGAACCTTAATTCTTGCTGGTGGCCACCATACAAGCAAAACAGCCAGGAGGGGCTCACTGGTATCCGGTGTCCAGTATGGACTGGGCAGAGCGCTGCACAACCAGCTCCTCTGCTCCCCCAAGTCCTGTCCAAGGCTATTAGCAGGACTTCAGCTGATGATTAAAAATAACCTAAAAAGAAGAAGAAGGCACTTCATCATTTGCCTGGAGCTGTGCAAATCCCAGGGAGTAGCAGCATCTTTTACCTGCATCCTTTTATGCTCAGGGAGCGTCTTTGCTCAGTGGAATTTATCACTTGCCCACCGCAGAGCGGCTGCCAGCAGATCTGCGTGCTGCCCAGCTCCTTCTGCAGGTTATTTCTGGCTCTGCCACTCTCCACCTCGCTTTTGTGGGGGCAGGAGGAGAAGTTTGTTCCTAAGACAACAGTGCTGCCAAGTGCATGCCCAGCTGGCACGGCAGAGACCTGCCCTGCACACGGGATGCTCTTTCCAATGGCAAGTGGGCAAGTTTAGCTTGAGGAAAACCATAACACAGGGACAATACCCCCACTGGCCTGCAAAGGGGGTGCAAATCTCCCATCCACACAGCTGGCAGACAGGTCTCCAGGCTTTGCTCAGGCATTCCTGAGATGCTGGATCCTGTTCCTGGGGTGCTGCTGGGCAGATGCTGAGCGATCCCCATGTAGACAAAAATACATGATAGAAACAAAATGTGCTTTGCTGTGTGCAGGAAGCAAAGGCACGAAGGAAAGGGTGAGCTCTGAGAAGTTGTAGAATCACACAGGAGCAATTTTAGGTCCTCCTGGAGCCTCCAGAAAATTAGTTGTTTGGCTGGAGGTGAATAATTAGGGATTCTGATGCGGGCAGGTGTATTAATGTTCCCCTTCAAGTTTCAGATCAATAATGGAAGGGGGAAGAATAGAAGGCATGTGTAATCATTAAAGAAACACACCAGAAACTTTGCTTGACATGATGACATTACTGATTTTTTAATGATCTTCTCAAACAAACGCTACGGCAGTTATTAATTTAGTATCGTTAATAGCTCATCCTTCAAATGTCAGGCAGGAAGCAAGGCTGCAAACGGGATTACTGAGGACAAAGCCAGGGAGAAAGACCCAGTAATCAAGGGGCCCATCCTGGCTTGTTCTGAGTTCCTCACTCACAAGTGGAGTTAGCACTGAGACAGCCCCAGGGGTCTGTCCCAAGGGGTTCCATGGCTGAACAAACTGCACAATCATCCTCATTGCGTTATTGAACCCCCAGATCCATACTGGTGGACTGCGGCTTTGCAATTTTGGATTCTTTTTGTGGTTGCACATCAGTGAGGAAGAGCCAGGCTGCACCCAGGCACAGGGGCATCCTGGCAGCCCCTTGTCAGCTGGTGAAGGACCTGGAGGTCCTTCTGAAAAGATACTGTAGAGTGTCTTTGGTGCTGGGCTCTTCTCAGCGGTCATTAGTGACAGAAGCAGAGGGAAGGGCTTCAAGCTTCAACAGGGGAGGTTTAGATTGGACATCAGGAAGAAGTTCTTCACAGAGAGAGTGGTCAGGCGCTGGAATGGACTGCCCAAGGTGGGGGTTGAGTCCCCATCCCTGGATGAATTTAAAAGTCACTTAAATGTAGTGTTGGGGGATCTGGTTTAAGGGTGAACTTGTAGAGTGGGGTTGATGGTTGGACTCGATGATCCCAGGGGTCTTTTCCAACCTGAATGATTCCGTGGTTTAAGAAGGGGTTAAAGTGGGTTGTTCGAGCAGCTACAGGAAGAAAGCTGGTCCCAGGAGCAACCCCTGCTATCACTTTTAGGAGTCTCAGGAGTCAGCTCAGGTTGTTCCAGTGTGATTTGCAGGCTATGTTTCATGTGGACTCTTTCCACCCCAGTAGAGGTATGTGGTGTAACTGGGTTTTGCAAGTTGCAGGAGAGGGAAAGGGAAGAGAACCACTTTGTGTTGGTCAGAAACACTCTGTCTTCTAGTATAGTATTGGTGCTGTTACCCTCAGGAATCGATGCTCATGAATTTATTAAGACCAAAAGGCTGCTGTATTTGCAGGAGAATGAAAACAGTCTGTTCCCAGCCAGAATGCAAATTGCAGAGTGTGTGTGTGTGTGTGTGGGAATAGCAACTCAGGGTGTGTGTAATTTAATTTTCTGGTGTTAAAAAAATAAAAGGGAGGGGGGCAGACGTGACTGTAGTCCTCGTGCTCCAATAACACTGCAAATAGCGTGGGGAGGTATTGAAAGCCAGTGGCTCTGCGCTGGTGTCTGTGTGCACACAGATCTGAAGGGTGCAGACACAGGGTGAGGGCTGCACTTCAGCATCCCTTGGGGGGGGGGGGTGGGTGGTACTGAGAGGAAAATACAGGAGAAATTGGCTGTGTTTTGGCTATTAATCTGGTATTTCAGAATGAGAACTGCTACTGCTGGGACACTGTCTTCAAACCCAGAAGTGTCTGACCGTGTGTGTGGTGGGACTGCTTTGGCAAACTGGAACGAGACCAAGACAGACCAGTGAGCTGAAGCTGGTGCTGCACAATCCCACATCTGGGTGGGTGGAAAAGTCACTGTGTGAGGCATCTTCTGCTTGTGCAGTCATGAAAGGTAAACCAGCCCTGGTGGGTCTGCCTGTCTTCTTGGCAGAGGAGATGTTGTGGGGGAAAAGGGGTTGACTGAGTACTTGGGGGTATCTGCAGACCCCTCTACCCCAGTGTAGTCCAGACCCACTCACCAGCAAGCGACAGCAGCTCTTTTTCATTGTGCACTTCATGTACAAAGATGCAGCAAATAGTGTGAATTCTAATATTGGGGGTGAGGGAAGCAGACGTCTCTTAATCCAGCTTCCAACGCTCCCCCATCCCAGGGCAATCTACTCCAAAGTGTGGATCTTGTTCTTCTCCTCCCCCTAAGCCCCTGGATAATTGGGCTATCTCTGCTGTGATGTCAGTAATACCGTGCTGTGGAAAAGCCCTTCTTCTCCAGCTTGGGAAGCTGCTGGTGATCAGTGTGAGTGATGCACGAAGTGAACTCCTGTCTCCCTCCAGTTCCTCTTCCCTGAGCAGGGCTGTTGGCACTTCTCACTAGCAGAGCTAGTCTGTGGAGCCTTTTTTCCCTCCAGTTCTGTGGCAGTAGTTTATTCTGATCTGGGGAGAAAGGAAATCATTGGGGATTGACTCAGTCTTTTGTTGGACCCCAGGTTAAGTGTTTGTTTCATTTTGTGCTTAATGATCTGCTCAAAAAACTTCTTCCAGTTAGTGTGGCCGGGGGGAGATGCCACAGTGTGAAGAAAAAGCTGGAACCTCTCCAGACCCCAAGAGGGGAAGAGGTTCTGCAGTGCTTGGGGTGGGGGTCCTGAATCTCCCGGAGCTCAGAGCAGATCTCCATCATGGCAGGTCTGTGAAATGGGATGTTGGCCCCTCCAGAGCAGAGTGCTGAGCTTGCTCCGGGTCATTTTTATAGTGAAAAGATAAGAAAAAAAGCCCGTTAAGAGGGAGAAATTGTACAAAGAGACCAGTATCTGCAAAAGCCCAGCTGCAAGGAGGCTCTAGTCAAAGCTGTGTCATGAGCAAGGCCCACTGGGAGATGGAAAAGGAGCAAGAGCAGTGCTGTGGAGGATGCCCCAGCAGCAAGTGACTGCAGGACGTGAGGGAAATCCTTTCCTGCATCCCTCATCCTACCTCCATCCCCCTGGCTTGGGGATGCTGCGCTCTGCCGTGCAGCTTGGATGCCTGCCCGCTCCTCTCCTCGCTCAGATGTGATATCCTGACTTACAGGAGGAGGGCAAGGAAATAAAAAGAGAAACGGAAAAAGCAAACCCTCAGAAATTCAATTAAGGCTGTTGCCTCCTTTAGAAAGAGAAAGCTGCTCACTCTGGATGTGCTAAGTGTTCCTTTCTTCTGTAAATCAGTTTGGTTGATGAAATGCAAGAGGAGGAGGGGAAAAGAGAGACTGGCCTGGCTGTGCGTTCTCAGCCCATGGGTCCATCACCTCCTGGCACTGCTCACGTTATCTCACTTCAGTCTGCTCTCATCGGTCCATCTCCTTTTGAATTTGGGTTCGGTGCTGGTTTTCTCCCCAGGCGGAATGGGCAGGACACCAGCTGTTGGCATTGCCAGTTCTCTTGTTAAGAGCCTTTTGGCCATCCATGCTTCATTCTTGGAGATGTTAATGACTTTGAACCCCTTTCTTAGATGTGGTGCTAGGAGAATCTGCCGCCCTTTGCTGGGCTCTGCTGTGTGTCTGTGCTGGGATAGGCTCCCTCACAGCTGCAGCCTTTAGGAATGGAAAATGAGCATCAGCTCCTGTGCAGGAATGAAAATAAACCCCCCAAGTCTGAGTGTCTGCTCTTCTGGGCTCTCCCACTGCTCAGAGGACACCCAGGGCACATCACTTTCCCCCTCCTTGAGCAATGGGTGCCAGGCCCAGCTCGTAGTAAGGGTTCTTCAAGGGGAGTGAAAACAATTCGAGCAAATTATATTTTGATGCCAACAACTAATTTGGAGAGCTGGGATCCCTGCGCTATGTTTGCCCAGCTTTCATGATGCCATCTCTCTCTGCATGCTAAAATGGAGCTTGGCAGATGCCTGAGAGCATCCTCCAGCCCTGTCTTTTCAATGCTGCTCAGCAGAAGGTCAGAGCAGTGGGGACAGCCCGGGGAGCCAGACTGGTCAGTGGTCCCCAGCCTGGGGCAAGGAGGCATCTGTGACCCCTATTTTCCCTGGCAGAGAGGGGTAATCACCCAGGCTGGATTAGACAGCTGCACAGCGTGGTCTGAGCAAGACCTAAATGCTCTGGAGTGGTGCTTTGCCACGTGCGTGTGCAGCACCAATAAACCGAGCGCTGACCTCAATCGAAGGTTCTCAAAGCCACTGCGATATAAAAAATTAATGAACTGGCCCGAGGAGAAGATGCTGTCATTTCAGGCTAGGATGAATTCCCTGTGTCACCACAGCAGTCTCCTGGCTCAGTCTTTCCAGGGATGAAAATCAGAGACCGTGCCCAGCTGTCCTCACTTGGTGGGGTCGGACCCTGCCGGCAGTGTAGCTTTTGCAAGGGGTTGTGACAGGCAGAGGCTGGGTGGCTGCGAGGAGAGGAGAAGGAAAGAAAATGCAGAAACTGCTCGAGCTTAACTGAGCCTCTGTGCTGGAATTCTTACCCCAAATCTTCTAATTAATAGTCAGGATTAGCAGCTGCTGAGGTTGGGTCTAAGCCATCTAATCGTAGCAGCACAGCCCGGCTCCGCTCAGCATCCTGAGCACAAGGCAGCCTTTCTAGACTACCAGATAAATAACTTCACAAATTAAACAACCAAACACTCCCCCCCCCCTCCACATTAGCATTTGGAGGGAGCTGTAACTTGAGTTGTGCTGGGAGGGAGAGTGGGTTTGCTGTTTGGGGGGCAGTTCCTGCTAATAAACCCCTTCTTTGTTCTTGGGATCTGGCTCTGGCTGCTGCAGTGGTTTTCGAAAATCCATCTGGTGCCTCCCTGCACTGCAGAGATGTTCTGTCTGTGGGTGCTGCACCCAAAGCCAATCCCATTCCCCTACCTGCTGGGTGCACCTCTGGCGCCACAGCTGCTGGTGTGGACCCAAACCAGCCAGGCTAGTCCTTTCCAATCCTTCTGCCAGTGCTTCTGCTCCCAAACCACAGTTTTTAAATGGAAATGCAGCTAAATACTGTGCAGTAGGTGCCCAGTACCTGGACCAGTCCAACCCTGTGGAGCCTCAGCTAGACCCTGATCTTCACAGCTCAGCTTGGTGGAGGCTGCCAAACCCTTCGGGGTGTCACTAACCGTGGGAAATCCACCCTCTGTAGGGGCAGTTTCAGTCTTGGTGGCTCGAGCCATTTGCTGAGAGCAGCCCTGAGTCACCTGGCACCTCTGATGTGCCTGAGGAGATGGGGTGGGGAGGACCAGCCCAGCCTGGGGAACGTGTAAAAGCTTTTTGTGCAATTGGCAGGTTTTTCTTTCCTTTAACAGCTCTGCTGCTCTTTTCCTGAATGTACAGTAGGAACAAAGGAACTCAAGCCAGTTTTCTTCATTTCTCCTGCTGCCTTTCTTCCATTCAACATCTCTGCCTTGCGAGTGGTTTCCTAGCTCTGTGCAGGCATCTGAGATGGGCTGAGGTACCCAGATGCCAGCCCTGTCAGTGAGGGGGTGTGGGGGGGTTGTGCTTTGGAATGGAGCTTTAGGATGTGTTTTGCTGCTCAGGACGTTTATGAATCCAGCTGAACTTGGCTTCCTTCTGCATTTTTGAGTGCCGTGTCTGCCAGCTGCCTCTATCAGCTCTGATAGGTGTCTGCATGGGGTGTTTAGAAAATCCCAGCTGCACTGGAAACGCGGAGCTCCAAACAGGGTTCTTCAGAGTAAAACACAGCCCAGATAATCAAATGCCTCATTGTCCCTGCACAGAATGGAAATCAGCTGTAGCTTTACCCTAACTTTGAAAGAAATTATGAACTTTGCAGTAACCTCTTTGCTGAGGATCTAGGGGATGGGAGAAACTTCCCCATCACTGCCTTGCAGTGTCACCTGTGGGGTGGGGAGGCTCAGCAGGAGAAAGTGAATCTAAATTTAATGAGTTTTCAGCCATAGAGGACCTCTGGGAGCGACACGTGGAGTTGCTGGCTGTGTGGTGCTCATGGGGCTGGAAGGCTTGAACACGAGGGACCAGCAGCCTCAACCTGCTGGTCCCGCAGAACCCAGGCACAGATGAGCTGGAGGCACTTGACAACTTCCAATTCGCTTTTTATGGAGCTTGGTACTTGTTGCCATCTGCTCCCAAATGTTCAGTGCACATTGGCGTTTGCTTTTATGGGTTTAATTAACCTAATAATAAGCCCTATTTGCGAGGCAGGGGAGAGGAAGGCACTGGAACTGTGCATGCACCCTCCCAGTGGCAGCCTTTGGTTCTGGGACAAAACCCACCTCTGAGCCCAAACCCAGGGGAAGCCACGAGGCAGTTGTGCAATGATTCATTACTGATGATGCATGAGTAATGTAGACCTGCTTCAGCAGCTCTTGATGGCAATTGCCTTCCTCTTTTGGAGCCTCTCTCCCTCCCTGGTGTGGAGAAAACATAACCATGTAGATTTTTTCCCCGCTCCATGTACAAATCCAGCACTTCAGGATTCCTGAATCCCCTCTGGAAGTCTGTATTCAGTCCTGGGGTTCCAATAATTTGATATTCCTGCTGAGGGAGAGCATCAGCTCTGCATACCCTGGCTTGAGCGTTCCTGCCCTGGGGTCCAACCTGCTGCAGATGGGCTCCACCTTTGCTCTGGTTCCAAGGAGACACTTCATGAGGGTTTCATCTCCCCACTGGGCTGTAAAGACGTTTTGTCTCGAAAGGCTGCTCTTTCTTTTCTAGGGAAAAGCAGAGTGCACAGAAACATGCCCTTTGGGTAGATAAACATCCTTTTCTCTCCTGTTTTTGTGATGAACGTGTCAGAGAAGGGGGAGAAAGGGAAACGGAGGGGCGGTGGCTCTGAAAGGGTGTTTGCACTTAGGGGCAGATAAACCGGTGTTTAAATGGATAAATAGAGAAACCTCCTCTGCTTTTTTCCTGTGGTGGCTGAGTCACAGAGCAGCGAGGTGGGGAGATGCTCCACGGTCGGATACTCCCTGCTTTAGACAGCATCGTGGGTTTCTTGGCTGCCCTCAACTGCTTTTGTTCCGGCAGTGGGGGATCTGGGCAGTTATCTCTGTTAATTATCGCAGCCTACCTTTTGCTGGGTCTCACCTTCTCTCCTTTCTGCTGTTTATCCTGCCTTGTATCACCTATAACGATACCTCTGATGTCTTCCCTTGTCTCTCTGTGCTCCCAGTGGGATGGTGGTGGGTTTGTGGATGTGTGCGAGAGAAAGAGGGAGCGACTTGTTGTCTTTTATCGCCTTCCCATTCCGTGTTATCACTCCCCGTGCCGCCTCCTGAAGTGTGATATAATTGCCTCTGAAAGCACTGCCTGCCTGTCATATCTCGTTGCTTGGGTAGGGTATCAACGACATGCAAAACTGCCACAATTTAAAAGCATTCAGAGTCTTTTATACATTTCCACCCTGTTAGAAACATATTTAATAAAGTTTTGACGTGTGGAAAGGAGCCCAGTAAGTGATGATAAAATTTTGGACCTCAGCGATGCACCAAAGGGGACACGTTAACGTTAATGAATAAATGAGGTGATTTCCACTGAAAATGTGATTGTAAATAAGCGTCGACAACAAAGAAAACCCCAAACCAAGGGAGGGCAGGTGCTGTACATTCTCATTTGGAGACTGCAACAGCAGAGATAAATTTGGCACTGATAAAGATCCTAATGAAGGCTGATAAAAACAGACCGAGCAGATTAGGAAATTTCTGCTGGACTGAATCAAAACCTAAACACAAAGTGGGGAGTGACCTTTTACTGGAACTTTCTGAGCCAAACCCAAAAGACTTTGGGGGGAAAGAGGTCCCAGACACGTGCTGTAAGCACAAAGCCCAGCTGCCAGCCCAGTCAATGGGAGCAGGCTGCGTGTCCTGTCCACCCATCTGAGCCAGCCGTGGGCAGGCAGGGGTTGCTCTGCATGCAGGGAGCCAGGCAGGAGCCTAAAACAAGTACACAGTGTAGAGTGTATGTAAGAAATGCAAAGACAGGCAGGAAAACACTGTGCTCCGATGGTTCGTGCAGCAAATAAGCTAAATTCATTAATAAATTGTTTGCTGCAAATGATTCACAGTGCCTGGGGCTTCAGCTGCGTGCTGGCTCCTCACCAGGGAGAAACAGGTGCAGTTGCTGGCTAATTCCAGCCCTTCATTTGGGCAAACCCATCAGATTAATTAGTGGCACCCCATGTCCTTCCCCTTGCTGGGAGGAAGGACTTCCAGTTTTCAGCAGCTTCTCCCTCACCCCCTCTGAGCCTTTAGGATGCTCTACCTTAAACTGCCCCTTTTTCTTCCCTCCTTGCTGAAGATGCTGCTCTACTGCAGTGATTGCAAATGTGTTTAAAGATCACAGCAGAGACATTAAATCCCTATTAGACTCCCCAGTGTCACTTCCTGCAGGTCCAGGACGGGTTCCTCCCATGGACCACGTAGCTCATACTGAGCAGATGCTGTATTTAACCTGACAACGGATCATCAGGCGCAACGAGGGAAGGAGAAAATGTCATTTCTCTGGAGCAGTGGGTGCAGGGTGAGTATTGGGGGAAGCGTTAAAGAAGAGCAAATGCTTGTTTCCAAGTACCCGAAATGCTCCGTGTGGTGGCTGGTTGTGTAGTGGAGCCGTAACGCTCGAGCAGCCCTCATAATACTCTGTGCCTGGGTGGGTTTTCTTGCTGCAGTTGTGCGTCGAGCCCGTAAGTGAGAGGTCAGGGATGCTGTCTTCTAGTCAATTAGTCAGGGGAAACCAAAATGAGCAGCACAGTGGTTGCTGCTTTCGGGCAGGCTGGGAACAAGGGCTGCTGTCTGGGCTTTGTTGTTTGGTTCTCCCTTTGCAGACCACAAAGTGTGACCTACACGTGGGCATCCTCCTGGCTCCTGCTAGTGAGGGCGCATCAGAACTAATGGCAGGTTTCTCACGGGGTTTGTGTGAAGGGACTGGGTCTGTTGGCTCAGCCAGCGGTCATTTGTCTGGGCAGAGCTGGGGATGGGAAGCAGTGTGGGAGCACCGAGCACAGACCCACTCCCAGAGCGATGCCAACCGTGGGACAGCCAAGCACGACTGAAAATGAGCTGCGCCCTGGTTTTAACTAGCAATTGCCTAACTCAAGCGACAGCATTTTCAGCTCCACTGCTCCCATTTATGTGCTTGTAGGGTAATAAAGAGACTCAGTCCCAATCAATACTAGTTCTGCTTTAGCAAAACCATATGATAAGGCTTAATCCATCTCAGGAATGTTCTCAGTTGAAGCAATCTCTCTTAAGACAGCAAGATGATGCAGTGCACATTTGGTGTAAACTAAATAACTTCAGTTTTTAGTCTGACCTGATCAGGCAGAACTGCCCCAACGCTGCAAACAAACCCACATCAAAGAAGAGGACGTCATTCATCATGCCATGTCAGCGCAGCGATGCAGCGGGGCTGGTGTTGCACTTAATGCTACATGACATTTAATTAACTCCCAAACAACTGCCTTGTGTCCTGTTCTGGGAAGTGGCTGCGTAGAGAGGGACCCAGCTCCGTGCTCCGAGCGATGCCAAAGCTGGAGCGTGCTGTGAGGGCTCCCTGGCTGGAAGTAGTCAAGCCGGTGGCCTGACTTATTATGCAGGGAAACTTTCTCCGGAGTCTGAAGCAGTGACTCCATCTCCTCCCTGGCTGCCAATACGGTGCTGCATCACTGAACTATATAATTGCATATTTGTTCCTGTTGGGTTTTGAAATATTAGGACCCAGTGTATAATTCCATGGCGCCTGTGCAGCAAATCCTGCCGTAGGAGAGCAAGTTGTGTGAGGGGAGCTGCACCCACGGAAGGGCTCGGTGTAATTAAACCGAAACTGGAGGAAAAGCGGGGGTGGGGAACGAGTCTATTTGCTCTCTGCTGCCTCCCCGTCTTGGAGCGTGGATGACTTGATGCTTTATGCTGAGCTGGTCTCTGCAGAATGAGCCCTGCCCTCATTTTGGCCGCTGTTTTCCCTCTCCGTATTGGGGCGGGTTTTGTGCACGAGGCTCACGGCATACTCCACCACGTTATCAGCAACGGGCACACGGCGTACCAACTGCT
>JAOXOE010000852.1:1027520-1052200 GCA_028565055.1 Phoeniculus purpureus | reverse complement strand
CCCCCCACCCCTCCCTGGAGAGCACACACTTATCTGGGTTGAAGTGACAGCACCTTTGTGTTTTCGGCAGAGGAAGGAGGAATTAGAGCAGAATTGTTTCTAACAGGGAGATTTTTTCCGAAGTTGTCTGTCAGCAGCTCTTCCTGTAGTCTGAATTTATTTGGCGTGGTGTCACGGTTATCTCTGTTAAACAAGTCCTCATATGCACCTTTCAGAGCTTAAGAACACCTGAGGGAACACGTATTGGGATCTCCGCTTTCAATCTTGCTGTAACTTCTGCCTTACTGAGGGGAGGGGAAAGGGGAAGAAAGGAAATGTGATGCTGCTGCTGGGGATTCTGTCTTTATTTATTTATTTAATTTTTAATCCAAAGTGACTTCTGTGCTAGGGAAGGGTCTTCTGGCTGGCAGCCTGTCAGAGGTTTTTATCCCCATGGCCATAGATGTGCCAGGCAGCTGCAGTCCTGGTTCCTGTGCGGTGCAGGGACCCTCCCTCAACCTAACGACTTTGCTTTGTTTCGTGTGCTAAGTGTCTTTGCACGTTCAAATGGGAATGACAGGGGTAATAAACTTCTACCTCAGACAGCAGCCAAGAAAGAAATCTAAGCGAAAAAAAAAAACCCCCCCAAACCTCGAGTATTCTGCTCTTTGTTGGGGAAAACATGAGAAGAAAATGGGACCTGTAAGATAAATAAAAACAAATCCCCAAGGCAGCTGGAGCTGCAGCCCTGCCCCTTTCATGCACCTCTGGGTTCCGTTACTCCCCCTTAGGCTACCAAACTGCACGTTGATCCTAACACAAAACAACCGAGCAGGGGCTGGAGCATCCCAGCTCAGTGTGTCCCAGCCCACGGTCGATCTTTGGTTTCGCGCCGTTGGCAGCAGCGCTGAGTTGAAAGACTCTATCACACGAGTTGCTAAACAAAATCCAATTAAGCGTCTGGGTTAGAACTGTGGTTGTTACAAACCGCGGGGCGTCAGATGGCGAGAGGGGTTATTAAACAACACCGAAAACAATCTGCTTCTTCCCTCCCTCCTCTCCCAGTCGTGCCACCAGCCCTTCGGAGCGCAAGTGTGCCGGTACAGCTGTTGGCCCTGCCTGCAGCCCTGCTCTGCAAAGGTTATTCCCCGCGTGGGGAGCAAGCTGGAGCGGAGCGTCTGCTGCTGCCGAAGGAGCCTTCGTAACGTGTTTCTTGGGGTGGGACTGTGGCATTAATGATGTTGCTGAAGGAGGCCGAGATGCATTTTTATTTAGCTTGTTAGCAGGAAGGATGAGGGATTGGTGTTGTGGGGTCTGCCTGGGTGTGGTGGGAGGTCCCATCCCTTATGGTTCATCCCGGGGCTGAGATGGACCAAGGGTGGAAAATAGAAACATTTTGTCCTCCTGGACGTGCAGGCTGATGCTGTTCTTCAGGTATCAGGCAGCATCCGAGGAGACAGCAGCTCTGGCAGAGTCACCTGAGATCACAGGTTGGGCAGCCCTGGATGTGATGTGTTGGCCCTGCTCTCTGCAGGGGGGGTTTGGTTTGTGGGTCTGCACAGGGAAGGTTGTGCTGTTCTGGTACTGGCTGTCAGGAGGTTTCGCTGCCGGGACTGACCTGCTGTAGCTCAGGAAGAAGGTTAAATCCGCTGGTGCTGCTGCAGTGTTGTGAGCCCTGCACACACAGTGCTGCTAATGACTAAACGTTATTACTAGCATTATTTTCACTCAAAAAGCTCTTCAAACAAACATTAAGCCATCTGTTTCCTGAGCAAACCCTCGAGGTTATGTTTCATCCTAACTTTCTATTATTGTTAAAATGTGGCCATTCAGAGCTGTTTCCCATTATCCTCCATCCCCTGGGAGATGTCTCCAGCAGCAGAGCGAAGTGTTGCTCCAGCAAGAGCCCATGTAAATCCCTGCGGACCGCGTTTGTGAGGTGATTGGAGGTGGGTGATGCTTATCCCTGGGTGGGGTATGACAACTGAGGGTCCTGTCCTGTTTCCAAGGTCTCTTCCCACTGGCAGACTGTGGATGGCTTCAACCTCCAGTGAGCATTTGAAGTGCTGAACATGTTTTTATGACTGATTCAGCTGAGCACTTAAGTAAGTACTTGGAATTAGAGTGTTTCCACATTTCCCTGGCACTAGACTTAATTTCCATGTGATTATAAGTCAAGAAAACCCAACCCAAAACCACTTGGTGAGGAGGAGGAGACCGCTGGTCTGCTGCAGATGTTTATCTTGAGTGGATGGTTTTATCACCCTGGCAGGCAGCATCACTCAGTACCCACTGGCAAGTATGGCAGAGGCCTGTTTGCCATTCAGGGACTACAGCAAGGGGCAAACCCAGGTGATGTACTTCCAGCCAGAGCATCCCACGGAAGCAGCAATGAGCTGGAGCCTCCCTGCATGCTATGGGAAGAGAATCTCCTTAAGCCCAAAGGGCAGTTTCCAGCAGCTCTGTCTGCTCTGGACAGACATGGGCAGGAGCCTGGGAATGCAGCTTGTGCAGGCAAAAGATCATTAATTCCTGTTTTCCTTCTCTCCCAGCAGAAAGAGCACTGGGAAGGGTAGGAGACACTGACCTGAGCTGCAGAGTTCAGCTCCTGAATAAGTTTTTCCCTTGGTTTTGGAGATGTTTACTGGTGAGGACCAGATCAGTAAGTGGAAATCTTGAGGTTGAACATCCATGAAGCATCACAGAGTGGAAAGGGATCTGTGGTACGGAAAGGTTTAACTGCTAGGAATAAAAAGCCAGGCCATGCTGGCTTCCTCCCAGAAGCAGCTGCCCATGGTCATGTAGTTCTGCTTAGAAACTGCCACTGCAATTCTTTCTTCATCTTAACCATCATCCTCCTCCTCAGCTTATTTGTTTACAAAACACATGCTTCTAAATGTAAAAAAAAAAGAGGGGGTGCAGAAAAACCCCAGCAAAAGCACTCAGAGCATTCTTTGCGGGAGCCAGGCTCTGGTGCCTTTTAAGCTTGGCTGCTGGCATGACCCCAGCCTTATCTACAACCTTGGAAAGGCAGCTCTTGGGTAACTGATCTGCTGTCCTGAAAGGACCATGTTCGTGGCTTTGCACTGCATTTCCATGCTGCATAAATGCATCACATGCTTCTGTGTCGCTGATGGAGAGCCATAGCAGCAGGGCAGGCTGCCTCTCCCTTCTGGGGTTTGGTGGAAAGGATGGTCAGCACATACCACCCTTGCCTCTTCCTTTGCTCCTCTACAGCACAAGGGAGTCCCCAGACCACAGTGAAATGAGAGCTCGCCCACCCCAAATCACCCAGAAACAGGGCTGCTTGCAGCACTGGGTAGCTGGGTGAGGAGAGGAAGGGCACTGGGATGTGCTGCAGAATGATCTGAGCCATCGTGTCCCTCAGCATTACTATGGGGAGCACTTACGTATGGCTTTGTCTTTTCTATCCCCAAGCCTTCAGAGATGCATTTAGACTTTGTAGTGGCATCGGTCATGTGGGTGATGAGTCTGCCAAGGGAGGAAGTTCTCGCTTTGGCCAGTCTTCAGACTCAGGTCTCTCTCTCTCCTGACCCTGGAAAGGTGTGCATGGCCTGGATCCTGGGTTGGATCTCGCTCAGTCATAACAGCATAAAAATAAAGTGATAATTGTAAGGGATGCTTCTGACATCTTTATCACCCTCAGGACACTTTGTGTCGTGGGTATTAATGAATTAATGTCTGCAGCAGCTGGTAGCACTACAAAGCTGTGTGCAAGGTGCCTATGAAAGAGGGCTCAGTCGTACGGGAGGGTGATGCACTCAGTTCTCTGTCCTGCTGCTCATCCTGTTGGGCTCCTGCTCACGGAGGCAGCACCCTGCTCTTGCTTGATTTTTTTTGCTCTCAGTGGATTTTCCCTTTCTCCTGGTACAGCCCCGATCCTGCTACCAGCTCTCTGCTCATCCCTGTCCTGCTTCATCTCCAGAGGGCTCTGCCTGGTGTCTCCCCCATCACACCTAATTTAATTTATGCACAGCTCTCTTAATATTTATAAAACATTAAAAAAATTCTCTTCCAACTAAGACCCTGCTTTCCATGCCGGAGATGGGTTATGTTCTTCGCTGCACGCCCGCCCGCATGTGTTTGAACAAGCTTGATTCAGTGTAGCTGACACAAAAACCACTTAGCTGTTTCCCCTATATCATCCTAAGTTAATGCTCCTGACAAGTACAGGAGGCTTTTCAGCAGTTTTTCTATTCCAGCTCCCTTTGCTTCCTGTTCTCTCTGCTTCGCCCCTGCTGTAAAATTTCCCCATGTCTCAGCAGCTGCCCCTACCCCAGCAATCTGTGTCCAATACACCCAAACCACACAGAAATTGAAAGGGTGGCCGTGGATGCGCGGTGCGATGACCCGAGTCGCTGCGCTGGATTGTATTGCTGTGTATTTTGTGCACAGTCTGTGTTTTCAAAGGAAATGAAAAATAGCGAGCTGCAGCCATCAGGAGGATAAGGTTAGGGGTTGGCTTTAGCGCTGTGGCTGGGTGGTGATGAAGCCGGCTCTGCTCCTCCTCTAACTTTGAGAGGGAATTTGTTGGTCCTTTGGAGGGTTGGATTTCCATGCCTGGAGCATCCTGGGGCTGCTGGATGCCCCATGTTCCTCACACACAGCGCAGAGCGGAGCGGGTCTCGCGCCGTTTGTGCATGTCCCAGCAGCTCTCCTGCACCCAGAACCTCCTGAGTCACCCCAACAGAGGAGTGAATATTGGGAGGTGAACTACTTCTGCAATCAGAGACTGCAGCCAGTGATGGATGTGTTGCTCGGTGGGGACAATCAATTGGCAAAGCAACCCTGTCTGGAATTTATTCAGGGTTGAAATGGGATCCCCGGGCTCTAAGTCTATTGATTCTCTCGGTGTAGGTTATTTTTACCATTATTTACGTGCTAGTAGCATCTAGGGGACTAACTCAGATCAGCACTCTATTGTGTTAGACGCAGCATGGAATGAGAACTGGCACATCGTCCCTATAAAGGGGGTTATAAATAAAGAGGAGAGGCTGCATGGGAAGGTAGCGACACGCTCCCGTCCCTCGTTTGCGTGATGAAGATAAGTGACACAGCAAGAGCACTTGATAAGCTGATGTCAGTGCAGGAATCCACGCTACCTCTCTGCAGAGCCCATGCACAGCTGACGTTTTACCCCAATACCCTACTTTGACCCAAAATTGCCCCCCAAAAGGAGATGGAGTGATTGCTCCCAGGGAAGGGCTAGGCTGGTGGCTGAATGCTCTGCACAGAAATAAGCCTTGGAGAGCAACAGCCTGTAACATGCACTTGCTGGGTGTTCTGTTATGGCCGAGGTACTGTTTTACTCTTCCCCTGGCTTTCCTATTGTTTCCATTCTGCTCATCTTTTGTGGCTGCTCCTGAAAAGCTGGTGCCTTATCGCTGTCTTTGTTCAGGTCTCTAAATATTTATCCGGTGGTTTCATTTGGCTGGTAAATAAACGCTGGTACCTTTTCCATTCCCTAACGTTGTCTTCTAAATTAATCTCTCAAAGTAATTGGGGAAAAGAAGTTAGGTCTGGGTAAGGAGTTAGATGAAACCACAGCAAAGCAAGCTGCCGTGTTCAGATCCTTACTTACACTTACATTTCTGACTGAGAACGGTCACAAATTCTACGTTCATATTTCCTAATTGCTTATTTTTCAGATCCCCTGTAGGTAGGATAAGACATCACAGCCTCAGATTGTGGCAATAAAAGTTTGGGGCTGAGTGTTTTGCTGAGTTATCTAATCACAGCAAAGCACGGGAGAGAGTGACTCTTGACAGAGGGAGGAAGGACAAATTTGGCTGAATAATCTTTTTGAGGTGATTTTTTTTTTCCCCCTCTGATGATTTGCTTCCATCTCTGATTTTCAGGGCTTGACATTTCCTGGGAAACCGGTGAAACAGACTTTGATGCTTCAGTTTATTATATAAGGGAAAAGAATTCTTTAACTTTTTGTTGCCTGCTTCAGACTCCAATTTGGCAAAGACTTCGTTGGATTTTTAACTTTGAGCACTGAGGATCACAAGGCTGCTTGCAGCGTGTGAAGTCAAGTGGGTGTGTAAAGCTTTGGAGGATCAGGGACCCAGCTGATATTGAAAAGCTGCGCAGAGCCCTTTGGGTTCAGTTGAACAGGTTTTGCATGGGGATGGGGATTCCTGCCCAGTCCCAGGTGTCATGGCTATTGCTGCCCACGTCGTCAGAGACCCAGGGGACATCATTTCATACAGACGTCCTCACCAACCCCAGCTCAGCTATAGCTGTTTTGGGGTGGAGGGGTTTTGGTCTTGCTAAGGATGTAACTCCCCTGGGGCAGAACTGACCTGCTAAACACAATAATGATGTGCTGCATGGGTAGTTCTTGCATAGCCCACCCAAACCCCCCCATTTTTAACTCCCCTGGAAATAAATATTGTTGTCAGAGATTGAGAACACATCACCTACTTCATTCAAATAACGTGGCTGATGTAAATCAGGGAATGAGCTCAGATTTGTGGGATGTAATGAGGACGATGCAGGTGCATTGTTCGGGCTCTTTCAAGCCAACTATATCCAAAATGCTCAGCAGAATTAAGCTCTGATCCTGCAATCGTTTACCCCTGTGCAGGACTGGATGGCTTCGCTGAAGACGTTAGATGGGGTTGTTTGTTTTGTTAAGAGAGTGCTTGAATCCTTGCGAGGCTGGGGCTGGGCACAGACAGGGAGCTGGACAACCAGAGAAAGGGGCAGTGGGGATGTCCTCTGCACTGTGCCCTCACACGCAGCCAGACGTGGGATGGGGGGCTTGGATGTGACGTGCGGGGTGGTGGGCTTGGACACGTTGCTGCCGCCTGCATCCTCGTGTTGCTTAACTTCCCGGTGTTCTTCATATTCCAGCTGCTCACCTCATTTCAATGGCTGCTCGTTTCCCACTGTTTGTTTAGTCGCAATGCTGGACCCTGCTCAGTATTTGCCTTCTTGTCCCTGCTATTTGTTCTTATTTCCACGTACTTAACATATTTATTTGTTGCTGTCTGACCAGCAATTGCGGGCGCTTCTCTTCCCCCTGCTCAGCCCTGCAGAGGGAAGCCCCCCTGGCTTTCCTAGGGGGATGTTCTGAGCACCCGCAGATGCTGTAGTCTCATTGCAAACCAGAGCAGGAGATGCAGAAAGGAGCTGAGGGCTCAGGTGTTTGTTCCTGAGCCACAGAAAGGCTTCCACAAAAGCTCAGTGTCTTTTTTTATGCTCCCCTGTGCTTGAAGAGGTTTTCCTCTGAGTCCTGCAGGACTGGCTGTTTCCCTCAGTGATTAGCTGTCTTTTATCTGGGGACCCTAAACCTCTCTGTAAATGGAATCCCCGTGCTGCTCTGTGTTTTGGATATTGTATTGACTGCTTTAGCAGGGGGCAAAGCTAAACCACACCGACAGTGCCTGCAGCACAGGAATGCAGGGGCAGGGTGTGTGCTGCCTGCTCCGCCTGTCCAGAGGAACGCAGGGATGTTCCCACAGACAGGTAATCCAGCAGTGCTGTGCAGGCACTCGAACCCCATGTCTTCCTTCCTCCCACCCTGCTGCTCGGTGCCACAAGCAGACACTTTCCTAGTGCCACAGGCTTGCCTGCATCTCCCGTGCCTCTGAGTGCTGGAAAATGCGGCTAAAGGTGAGGGAGAGGAGCAGAGAGGGCAAACCCCATGCACTGAGCAAGGCACAAGCTGGAATTAGAACACACTGCTTTGCTCCTCTGTCCCCAAAACCCCATCCAGCCTGTTGTTCTGTATTTGATTTCCTCTTGAGCAAGCAATTGTGAAGCCAACCCATCCTGTGGAATGAACTGTGGCTTCTTGTGAGGAGCAAACACTAGTGATCGCAGAGCAGGGGGAGACAGTGGTGCATTGCAGCCTGTCCTGGGGAAGTTGGTCTGCAGATTCTCCTGCCTGTGTACCTAGGTGCTTGGTGCTGGCTGGTGGGAGACCAGGTTGGTGGAGCTTCTGTGGTAAAGTGTGGGACAGCTTGGACCCTGGAGGTCTGTCAGCAGGTCGTTTTGGCAGGAGGACCTGGGATTTGGTTGTAGGGTTGCTCTTTTCTGGCCTGTGGAATTTGTTTCCCTGGATTTTCTGGCAGGTGTTTCTCCTCTTGGAAGGCCTAAACCCTCCAAAATTGCCCCGGGTGATGCCAGATCCCATGGGGGTTGCAGTGTCTCCCATTGTCCTTGCTCCCTTGTCGCTTTTTTTTCACCTTCCAACAGCTTCATGCTTTGCTCTAGCACAGGCTCTCACTTGTTTTCATTGCTTATTTGAGCTGGCAGCTCTCTGTTTCACAAAGATCCCCCTCCATGCCTCATCCTGTCCTTCACTGTACAGCACTCAAGGCATCTCTGTCTTTCACCAGTGCTGCTATAGCAACTGCTGGAGATGCTACAGCAAGGCCACCCTGGCCAGGGCCATCTGCACAGGAATGGTACCTACTTGAGGTACTTCCAGCACTGAGCAGGTAATGCTGTTTTCACAGAGAGCCACCATGGTGGCTCTGGAGCAATATCATCATCCAGAGGGTATCTCTGCTACTAAAACCCTTCTGTAGCTGCAGAAAGACGTGTTTCTGCAGCTTGTTTGGCAGTGGTGTATGGTGAGTAGACCCAAATGCATTTGCTGTGATCATCTCTCACATTTATAGACTGCACTTCATCCTGAAAGATCCCTACACACCTTGCAGCAGATGTTGTGCAGTGGGATCCATCATCCATGGCTGGGTCCTGCTGGGATAGGGTGCAGCAACCACCGAACACAGCTTTATGCTGATGGCAGCGGCAGGAAGCTCACCCCATAACCCCTGCAAAGCCACAGGAGGGGTGTCAAGGGGATGAACCCCATCTCCAGAGCGGAGCAGCAGCTGGAGCCTGTCCTGCAGCTCTTGGGTCCTTTAGCCCTGGCTCAGCTTGGTAGCTCTCAGACCTGCTGTAGCTGGTGCAGCAGCTACATCTGTACCTGCCATGGGCTGCACATGTACTGCTGTATTTTCCTGTAGCTTCTGGAATTCTCATGCTGGAAGAAGATGAACTGAGTGATTGAGCTTGATGTGCCCATAGCCCAGAGTTGCTTGCCACGAAAAAACTCTTAATGACCACCTTTAACAGCGGCTGTGAGAGTCACTTTACAACCACAGGCGAGATTCACTTGCTTTACAGAGAGATGATAAATACTGTCTGGGTTCCTCTGTGCATGTTCCTTTTCTGCATGAATGGTTTGGGTGGGATGGGATGAGGACTGGTGAAACCCCAACACCAGCCAGAGATCAGTGTGTATCCCTGCTCCCCTCTCAGTTTGTGTTCCCAAGCTGGGGCTTTTTCCAAAACGCTGCTGTCATCTCAACTCCTCATCCTGTGCCACATCCCAGGGCTGTTGGAAGCCCAACGCCAGCCCTTTCCCTGCTCTGGGGTGGCTGGGGCTGTCTCATGTCACTTGCCACCCTTGTGGCAGGTCGCTGGCTTGGATCCAAAGGGGAAAGGGAGGAAACCACCATGTGCCAGTTGTAGCCTGGGCTGACCCGTGGTTGATGCAATGTGCTGGCAGCTAGCTAGTGAGCTGTGCTGCTTGTATTATCCCATATAATTGTCTTCATATTAACAGGAATAATCTGTTGGTGCTAGTGCTCTGGGCCAGGATTCATGTGGCTTGCTCTGCATCTTGGCTGTGGGAGCTTGGGATGAGAGCCTGGATCCCCACGCACCCTGCAGCTGGGGGTTCCCAGGGCAAATCTCCCTGGCCTTTTGCCTGGCTTTAACTCCTTCCAAGGTTTGTTGCTCTTTCCATCCTATAAGTGGGATCATCTATTAAAATATTTTGAAATCTACTGGCACAAGAAGCACTCTGTCAGAGGGCAGATGTTATTGATGTTATTACTGCAGCTCTCTTCTCCGCTGCGAAGGATGCCTGACCATGCCGACGGCTGCACAGCTGGTGTTTCTGGGGATATAATTCTTCCCAAGCAAAGTTAGACACTAAAAGGGTTTATTTTGCCAAGTTAAAACAAGAGCTGTGAAGAAGTTTGCCTGTGGCCTGTGAATAGTGATCATGCTGTGGATTACCCAGAGACAGCCCTGTTGCCAGGACCCTCCGTGCCCTTTCCACATGCAGCGAAACACGTTCTCCCCATTCTGCAGCTGCAAAGGGTGAACTGGGTGAGACTTTCCAGGTGTTCTGGACAAACAGGATAAAAGAACTTTCCTGTTCCAGGAGTCTCTCGTGCTACAGGGCTGAGAAACAGGAAGACATTGTTTTCAACAATATGGACAAGTTTCTGAGCGCACACAGACCAACAATGGCTTCAGCCCCTTTGGCATTAAGGTAAGACCGGGGGATCTGTGGTAGCTCAGGCTGGGTTTTCTAGGAGGTGTTAAAATAGCATAAGGAGGACACAAGCTGGTGTGGAGCAAGCACAGGGCACAGCCAAGGACTGCACCTGTCCTCATTAGCTCCTGAGTATATCTGATGAGTACCTAAAGGGACTGTACTGGCCCTTGAGTCACTGCCGTGCAGAGGATGGGCCAGAAAGGAGCAGGAAGGTGCTTTCCTGGCAAGATCTCATTTTTTTGAAAGGCTCCTTTTGAGCCCAGCTCTGCTTTCTGATGAGCTGAGCAGCAGGGACCAGCCATGAAGCCCTGTTCTACTGTTACCAGCGCTTGGGGACAGCTGAGATGGTTGGTGCCAGCAGCATCACCTGAGTCTTGGCTGTCGCTGGTAGGATCCTGGGCAAGCAGCACAGGCTGCCATCCATTAGCAGTTTCCCCAGTGCTGCAATTCATCCCTGTCGTTTAGGGTTCGTGTACTATTATTTAGTCTATTTCCAAGATCTTATTACATTTTTTATTCATAGGGAGGTTAGATTTATCTATTGAAGATCAATAAAAGGCTCTATCATGGCTACATTATTAATAAGGAATACATTACATGCAGACAGACAGCCCACTCTGTTGGATTTACTTAGCAGATGTGCTTTTTGGGGGCAATTCTGGAAATTTACTACCCGCTCGATCGTTCTTCCTCTCCTTGCCTCTCCCCAGGCACCCATCCCTCCCTCCTCCTCCTGCACGGGGATAATAGCAACTTTATTTAGCAGTGTGTGTTTTTTGTCCCTGCAGATGACTCTGCTGTGCCTCTGTCCTCTAACGGCCCCTAAATCTGTGCAAGAGGCAGGTCCTGCACTGTGGGAAGAGCATCTGCAGCTCAGTGACCTTAGAGTCAGTTTCTTTAGTATTATGGCGCTTTATTCCCTTTCTGCTTTGTCTTGCACACCTTGGCTGGGTAGGGCACGTGTCTGTGGCCATCAGCACCTACAAGTAATGTCCCTGTCATAGGTAGGAAGTCAAGGCAGCAAAATAAACCAAGAAAATTCAGGATAAGGTCGGCTGCTGGTGCTCAGTCATGGGTCATGCGCCCTGCGTGCACAAGCACAGCCGCTCAGGCTTCTGCTCCAGCCTCTCGATTCAGATACTGCACCTTGCAGCTGCCAAGCAGGGGCTCACCATAATGTGCTTTCACCAGCTGGCTGCCCAACAAGCTGGGCACTGGCCCAGGCAGGGCTGGGAGGGGAGGATTTGCCCAGGGTCACATGGGGAAGGGACAAAAAAGGCTCCTCATGTGGCTGCTGAGCCCCAGCCTTGAGGTGGGGACAGGTCAGCATCTTCTTGTGCTGGAGAGGGCTGGGCGTGTGTGACCCTCAGCCAGCTTCCCACAATACACCCTCTCATAAATCTAATTCTAAACAGCAGCAATTAACTCTAATAGTCATCATTAGTGACAAGTGGGAAAATATTAGCTGGAATAATCAAATCTGATCAGTCTGGTGCTGCCTTTGCCTGGGAAACCTGGGGCGGGGTAGATAAGTCAACTCATCCACACTGGCACCGTGTGAAAGTTTCATGAGTGCGTGAACCATCAGGCTCATCAGAAATGGTTTGAGCTCTGACCTTCAGATAATTATTATTATGGCAGTTAATCACAGGGAAGCGTGAAGGGGTGGTTCCTCTCTCAGCTTTGGTTGCTGGTTGTGCTAGTCAGAGATGCTGCAGGAGATGCTGGTGGAGATGAGAGGGGATGCGCAGTGCTGTGCGTTCAGTCTCAGGCTTAGAAAATCGATAGCACTGTACAGAGTTCTTGCATACTGAGGATGGTTTTCCTTATCCTTTTAGCATTCAGGGCCTCTCCACTCTCAGTTCTGAGCTTGTGCATAGAGGACAGCAAAGAGTATTTGGCTCGGGGGTTTCACACATCTTCAATTTCTGGAGCTCTTTGGGTGAACAGCATCAGGTAAGAGTTGCAAAGAAAGAATCACATCAGAGTTCCAGTCAGCAGCCTGTGAACACAAATGCTATTTATTAACAAAGCATCAGGTGATGGAGCTGCCCGTTCCCCGATGGAGACCCCAGCAGTGTCGTGGGGACCAGTGTCTTTCTGCCACATGGCTCAAAAACCGGCAGCCCAGCGGGTCGGCAAGAACAGTCCTGCAAAGTTCTGTGTCATTTCTCTTCTGCCTGAGCTGAGCCGTGTCCCTGAGCAAAATGAAACCACATTTTTAGCGGCATTAAGTCCTTCTAAGTACATGACTCATTGTGCTGTGGATTGCGGTTTTCCCAACCATTCTATGACTTTGGAGGGGGATTTTTTGGTTGTTCTCTCAGGAACTTGTAGCACCTAAAATTGTGCTGTATAGTAGTTAGTAAAATCATCCCAATTAGATGTCTCTGCTGTGTGATGCTTTATGTTAATTCCACGGTGCGACAACAGATGCACAAGCAAGTGGTGGATGGGCAGAGGAGCTCAAAAATATGCCAGACCTGACTCTCCTCCTTCGGGGTGTAAATTAGGAGATGCTCCACCAGAGAAGGGAGAGCAGGATGGCACCTGCCAGCTGATCGCATGGCAGAGCTCCCAGCCCTGATTGCAGCTGACAGGGCTTTTAAAAAATAATTATTGCTATTAATTCCTTGATGGCAAAGCTCTTGCGTCATGCGTCAGTGCCATGCACCTGATGGTTCAGCTCCAAGCAGCCTCTGTGTCTCGGGTTGAGTTTCAGCCTCCAAACACTGTGAACACCTCGGTCTTTTCAGCTATCACCTCTGGAGACCCAGACTCATGTTTTGAGGCAGAATAAGGGACCAAACACGAGATTTCCAATCGCACAGCTCCCAGGCATGGCACCAGCAGCCGGAGCATCCAAGGCTTGGCATGGGGCAGAGCAGTCGTGTTTGCCAACAAGTTGCAGAGCAATTGGTATGCGAGCTACAGCCACGGCAGCCTTTGTATCGGAGCCTCACAAAGGCAATTCTCAGCAATTGATATAAAAAGGTGTCAGTTCTGGTTTAAGTACTGTATTACCAGCAAAGATTTATCTGCTTCAAAGGCGGGCCTCGTGCCACCGCAGGAATAAACAGCTCTTCTCCTTATCGCTTTCGCGTAGAGAAATATTTTCTCCATTCTCCTTTGGCTCGAAAAAGACTTTTTCTTCCATTTTCTTACTCACGCATTGTAATTTAGAACAACATGCACCCCCTGCACCCTCCAAACCTGCCTGGAAGTCACTGTGGGAAAATGGCTTATTGGGGTCACTAGGGAGGGCGTAGGAGTGGTTCCTGTCCCCTGGAAGAGGTGCAGGGGGGTTGGGCGGGGGGTGGTAATGCAGGTGCTGTGGTGGCCAGAGACTTCTGCCTGGGGATGGAGGCAGAGAACGGCTCCAGCGGTGGTAGCAAAGAAGAAAAGACCATTTCCCACCACCCATCAGCTGTTTCAGTGCAGAGATCCTGGAAGAAAACTACAAACGGCACCCAGGACTACCCCCGGGTCACCCTCAGCAGACCTAGCCCTGCGTGTGGGTGGGATGTGAGGAGCGAGGGATGCACAGGAATGTTCTGATGCTCTTGAGTTGCTCAATAAAGCAGGTTTGCAGTGTCTGGACCTGTTGAGCATCCTGCACGGCTCTGCTTGGTGATGGAGCAGCTGCATGGCTGCTGCTGGCTTGCTGGCAGGTGGACAGACCAAGAGAGAAAACAGTGTTCGTTCTTTGCCGAGCTGCTGAGCTGCTGCTGTTCCTGGCGCTGCATGGGAATGAGCCAGCCCTGACGCTCTGCTGGGATTGTGGAAGGAGACAAAGAGGAAGATAATGCAGGATGTGACCTGATACTCAGCCTGTGCTTGTGGTGGATTCCAGATTGAGGTGGTCTGGGGTGGAAGGGGTCCTGTTAGCCCTGGGCAATGCTGCTGCAGAGCTTTTCCAAGTAAATCCAGCGGGCTGTGTTTTAAATTATGCCTTGAGCGTATTTCTACGGGCTGTGTGTACTGTGCACGCCTGCAACGATGCCTTTCATGAAGTGTGTGAAAACAGATAGAGGTTATCTAGTTCTCCTGTACATCCTATCTCTTTTTTTTTGAGGGGGGGTGGGGGGGCAGAGATAACAAGGAGCTGTTTTTGCTGTTTGCTGCAGGATTCCAACAATAACTTGAGAAGCAAAGTTCTTAAAAAATGCTTCTCGTTTCCCCCCATCCCCCTTTTTCATTCTCGGATGGAAAGAGCCAGCCAATGGCAAACATTATTTGCAGGCTATCAGCCCAGAGTCCCTTTTGCTCCCCATTCCTGTTTGCTCACTGAAATGAATGGGCTCCTTCGGCAGCGGGGATCATAACGTTAATTGGAACTAAAGAGCTTTGTGTTTGCAAAGAATTGAAGATCTTCCTCGTTGCAAACTTTGCAAAAATGGTTCTTGAGATTATTTGGGAACAATTAGATGGAGTTGGAGCAAAAGCTGCTGCTGAGCACTGATTGGCAGCTCTCCTCTTCATCAAATATTCAGCGCAGCTATTTCATTATCAGCCTAATTCACACACCGTGTCCACGGCTGGGTGGGTTTAGAAATTACAGTGTACTTTCCCCTCTAAGGAACGTGGTCCCTGGCAGGCGCTAGAGCGGAGGTGCCGAATAGGGTGGGAGGGGGTTGCTGCAATGGGCTTCATAAGCAAAAAAATTAATCACACCCAAAGTGAGACGGTGACAAGGAGGTAGCAAGCTGTGCAATTACAGCTGGGTACAGGAGTTAATTAGTCACTCACCTTTGCTCTGGGAATGGAGTGTTCTGCATTTCAGAGGTGGGATGAACCTGGAATCATCCAGCTCTTTGGTGGTGCTGACCCCAGTGTTATGGATCATGGGTATGGCTGTCCTGTCAGTGACACGTAGACCTGAGCAGGATGTGAACCAGGGCAGGGGCAAGGAGGGCTTGCTGCTCAGACACCTGTGAGTTTGGCTCTGTCTGCTCACAAACCCCTCTCATCTGTGGGAGCTTCATGGTATATCTCTCTATCTCCAAGTACAGATCTCTTGGTATCTCCCTGGGGACTGGTAATGTGAGGAACCCTCACGTACAGTTCTGACCCGTCTTGAAGAGCTCAGGGTGCTCACTACGATTTTGTAATGAAAACCGTATTGCTAAGATGCTCTTGGCCATGCTCAGGACCCACCAGCTGCGAGAGAAATGTTAGGAGAAAAACCCAAAGGAAAAAGCCCTGAAAGATACTGAAGCATGGCAGGTCACTCCCATTGTCCTCCCCGTGTCCTGACTACTAAAATCCGTGGCAGGTGGCAGTTTCTGTAACCTGGCGAAGTATTTGGCCACTGGCTACCAGAGGCAGGAAAACTTTTCGATTTATTCATGGCCACCTGTCAGGGGCTGTCATTCCCCGCGCTGAGCTACAGTCCAAAGTTCTCCGTGCCATAAATCAGCTCCTCTTGGCCACTGTAACTCTTTTTTATGGGCTCTTTCCCCCTCATAAATAAAGCTCATTCCATCCGTATGTACTGTGAAAGGAAAGCCTGATTTGCAGGTCTGGGCCAGCTCAGGTGGCATCTCCCTGCCAGCTGACGAGGTGCCTGGGGAACCAGTCCAGCCTGGCCGCATCCCTCTGTGGGCTGCATACCTGTGTAGGATCCTGTGGCTGCAGGGACCAGGACCCTTCAAGAAGACCTGGATGACCCAAATTCGTGTACAGCAGAGCAGGGAGAGAGAGGAGTCAGTCACTTGGGAAGTCCTTCAGGCACAAAATCCTCTTTGCACGCAGAGAATGAACGCATTTACTGACATTAGGAGCTGCTGAAGAGGCTTGTCATGAACGAGATGTGGGGAGGGGGGGAAAGGAGATTTGCAAGAAGCGTGAGCAAATTGAGCAAGGTCTGAGGCTTGTTTTCCCTCCCCCTACATGCTCTCCTGGGGAGGGATGGAATTGGCTTCTTGGGAGGCAGGGGTTGGGAAGGATGGCTGCGGATTTTCCTCTGCTTCCCTTCTCAGCAGCCCCTGGCCGGGACTGGGGATTGAGCAGGGGTCAGTGCTCAGCCTCGGACAAAGACGGCATTTCAGTCAAAACAGTTGAGGGATTTATGTTTCCTGCTGTCCAAATGGAGAATGGAGCCCTCTGTTTTTGTCCCTCTGGCTGGTATTTTGATCGCAGATTAACAGGAAATATGTCCAAAGGTGCAATCTGCTTTTTTCTGTGGGCTCAGAGAAGGTACTGACCGGTGCTCCCATCATGAAACCGGTGTCCAGGGACCTCTGAGAGCACAGGGGTTGGAAATAACAGACTTCACACAAACCAATGCATCCCCTTCTTCTCCCTTTATTGCTCAACAGATCTCATTGAGATTACAGAAGTGCTGAAACAGGGCTAAACCCCAGTGCATGGGGATATAATACCCACTGAAGTCAATACAAGCAGCTCTCATCTATCCTTATTCCTCATTTTCTGCTGTACCAGCGCCAAATCCAAAGGGAGGGAGGTGGAGCAACCTGTGCCCAGAGCTCAACCACTGTGTGCCAAGCCAAGAGACTTTAAATGTCATTTTCAGCCCCTCCTTTGCATGGTCATAGGGGATTGCAAGGCTGGGGACAGAGGAAACTGCAAGGCAATAAATCTTGGTAGTGGAGCCCCGCCGTGCTCCCACGCCAAGCAGCCCCCTGCCCTGTCCTGCGATGGGCTGGCATGGGGCTGACTATCTGCCCACACTGTAATTGTGAATGGTTTATCTCAGCAACTTCCCAAGTAGAGAGCAAGCTTGCACCGGGGAGATGCAGTGCTGGAGGGGGAGCTGGGATGCTGAGCACTTCGGCGGTTGCAAGCCCTTCAGTTTCTGAGGCTGGAGCACGGGCTGTTTTTGTCTCTCCTGGTTGCCCCTGGTGCAGGTAGCTCCCAGCTTCTGGCTGCCATCTCTTCCGGATAGTTCACACATTATCTGCCTCTTGGCTATTGACAATGCTGTTGTCTGCTGAGAATTACTTACAAATCGTAATGCAGTCTAATTAATACCCGTGCTAGGGGCTGCCCGGGTGGGAGGGGATAGCAAAGAACTTGTGCACCTAAAGCATCCCAGCTGGCAGCTTGGCAGAGCACAGGGGTGCTGGGGTGAGTGAGCTCCCCCAAGAGCTGGCCTCCAGCTGAAGCTGAGGTGTTTCCTTCTAGGAGAGCCCGTCCCTCACCCCTTTCTCAGACCAGAGGGGATGCAGGGATATTACTCTTGGATGAACTGATAAAGTGACCAAGATGAACTTTCTGGCACGGCTGAACACTGTCTCCTCCTTCCTCTGAAGGACCCTGGAGCATCTCTTCCTTATTCACCCCTTAAAATTAATACTGCAGTCAGGCACCTCTCTGGGTTTATACTGGTGCGATCTCCGCTCTTGATGCAGCGTCACATGGGCTTACAGAGATGCGATTGATTTGGACTAGTGATCGCACCGACAAGAGTGTGATGCCAGGGAACTTCCCAGGGCTGTTCCTGATTTACATCTGTAATGCTGCTTCATTAGAAGCACCGGCACTGCGAGCCTCAGCCAAGGCAGCTTGCACCGGTGTGGCAAAAGATTTGCCCTATAAATCCTCTTCCGACAAGCGCGCCTGTCCTAGATTAAGCCGTGTCCTTGTCAGTCTTGAACTAGAGACGAAATAAATCTCTCTCTCTCTTTCTTTTTTTCTGTGTCTGACCTACCTGGCTGGAAAGCCAAGAAGACCTGGCAAAAGAGAAGCTCTGCCCGTTCCTGCGCCTTGTCTGCATCAGGGTCTGCACAAATATCGGTAGAGTTCATTTGAATTCATCAGGAGGGAAACTGAGGTAGAGGGGTGAGACAAATCCAGCTCCAAGCTCCTGTCGGAGCCGGGGAATGAGCCTGGGGCAATAAGAAATGCCCCAGCAGAGCCATGAGTGCAGCGGCTGGTGCTCCCCATCCTCTGTGGCTGCTGGCACGTGTAGTTAAATAATTTGTTATGGGCACACGGGTTTTATTGGAGCGTTCACGCCCGTGTCGCAGGCAGGGGACGTGGGGCTGTGGGCAGGAGCGTGGTGTGTTGCCAGATGGGCCATCAAACACCGCTGCTGGCTCCGCTGCCTTTGCTGCTCTTGTTTGAGATGAATTTACAAATCCTTTAAGTAGGAGAAAAAGCTGAGCCTCCCCCCAGGAGAGACAGATGGCTGCAGAGGCATCAGAAAGGCGGGCGGAGCGAAGAGGTTTTTGTTGTTGGGTGCTTAGTGTCTGTGTGTGCCCATCTACGGGTGGCTGCGAGTGATTCATTAGTGCCTGACCCTGCTACGCTCCTCCTCGTGCCTTGGCTGGTGCAGTGAGCTGCACCACGGAGACCACCCCTCCTTGCCAAGGGCTTTGCTTTAACCCTACTGGAGAAGGGCTAAGAGCAATGCTGGGTGCCCTCCATTAGCTCCCATCCCAGTTCCCACTACACAACCTTGCTCCCAACCACAAAGCCCCATGCCAGGGCGGCTGTGTCATCTGTCTCTGCAGTGTCACCCCACCAGGAGCACGGCACTGGGCAGGCTTAGGAGATGGTGGGCAGCAGAATGACCCTGGCGAGGGGACGCTGGAGGAGTGCTGGGAGCAGTGACACCCTTCAGGGGGGCGAAGGTGTCCTTTGGGAAGGCAGCTGAATGCACAGTTTTATTTTATGCCATTACATTTATATATTAAATTTAGCTTAGTCTAATTTAATTCATTAGATAGCAGCAGCGCTTCTGGAATTTTCAGAATGGTGAGACAACTCACACGTTAAAAGCCCAGGCGAGAGGGCACTGGGCATGTGTGGGACAGAGATAAATCTGGAGCTCCGTGCAGGGTCAGCCACTGTTCTTTTAGTGATGTCCCAGGAATAGCCGCCTGCTTTGTGTCAGCTCTTTGCAAGGTCTTCCGATGTCCTTCTGGCTCCGGCTCCGCCGCACACGCTCCGTCTCAGGCTGAACAAACACATCCACGGATGGAAATTGATTTTCTAAAAGCGTAGTATGCACACACAAAACCCCAAACCAACAGCACAAAATGCAGCAGTCGGGGGGGGGGGGAACAACCGTGCCTCTCTCCTGCCTCCCCCCCCCCCCCCCCAGCCCGAAATGAGCTGTCAGAGTTATGTAAGAATACGGTGGCACCAAAGAATTAGGTGACTGTGCTAAGCGAGCGCCTGGTTTAAAAATGGCTCAGCAGGACGTGGTGCTGAGACTCAGTCTAATCAGAGCCAACGGGGATATGTAGCGGTGCCCAGGTGAGTAAGCTGGCACGCGGAAGTCACTGCATGGAAGGGAGGGGGAAGCATTAAAATCAGCGATGGGAATGACAAGGGAAGGAAAAGAATCAGCTACAGAGACAGGGGTAATAACAGCACGTCGCTGCCGCTGTTTCTGAGCGGAAAGCACAGCAGAAAGGGTGAGGAGAAAACATGAGATTAGATCAAATGTGATTACTGAACAAACAGAAAAGGACAAGCTCAGAGTTTGGGGTTTTTTTTCAGGGTGTGTTTGGACAATGAGGAGTTGGCTGGAGTGGAGGGAGGGGTGTGACAGTCTGGGGACCATGGTGGGGAATGGACTGGAGGGAGACAGGACTCATTTCTCCATCACCCCATTGCATCCTGCTGCGGCCTCATCTCAGAGCAGATGATCCCTTCGAGTTAGGAACAAGCAGCAAGAACAGGTGGGAATGTGTTACCCTAAAAAGTGGGTTTGAATCCCTTTTTCATGCAAATGTCATTGCAGTAACGATCAAGGAAGTTCAGCACAGGTAGCAGGGCATAATTACTTCTGAATAGATTGCATTTTGGAATAAATCCCATTTTTTCTTTGTATTTTGAACTCCTTGGCTCACCAGCTGCTCCTTTAAACACCTCCAGTACTCGCTGCTCCCATATGGCTTGAGCGACTCTCATTATCAATGAGCACCGGGGCTCTGGGTACCCTTGGCTCATCCGTCTTTCTCAGCAGCTTGTGCATCATGGGCAGCAGGGAATGTGCTCAGCCCTGATCTCGTGGTGTTTCCTGGTTGTCTCTTGAACACTGTGGTTGAAGCCTTCCTGATGGCCACTGTGGTGAGGAGCTCTGGCACCAGCTCCACTGAGCCACCAGTGCAACCACTTCCCAACAATGGGGCACCCCCTGGGAGAACCAACACCCAGAGCCTGCTGGAGGAGTAGACACCAGAGTTAGAGCAAGAAAGGACCAGCCAAGGGGTGGAGATGGGGCAGTCAGTGGGATGGCACTGATGGAGAGGGACTGTGTGACCATATTTACCCCCTCAGATGCATGTGATCTGGTCGAGTTGGTGTGGGGCAGGAGATGATGGCAGTGGGGTTTGCTGGCCCATGCTGGGGTTCTCCTGCAGGCAGCATGATGAGGAGCATACCCCTCCTCCCTCCATCCCTTCTCTTCTTAATTTGCCTTTGCTTTCTCATAAAATTTAAATTATGCAGGCTGGGAGGAGACCCCCCTCCCTTTCCCTCCTGCCCCTGTTTTGATCTTTCTGGTGCAGTGCAGCTGTTAACAAAACCTCGCTGTGCTGGAGCTGGCACACAGATGTGGCCACGTCCTCCCTCTCGCAGAGAAGCCCTTTGAAGGTGAGCAGCGAGTGATGTGAATAAGTGAGCAGGGACATGCACTGTAAGGGCAGGGGGACCAGCTTTGATCTGAGGTGAACACAGAGAACACAGACCTCCGGTCCTGTTCCCCAGAGTGAAGATTTCCAAAAGTCAGGTGAAAGCTGAGCATGGGAGCCCTGATGCCATGGGGTAAACTGGGGATGGGGCAGCACACAGGGGTGTCTGCAGGGGCAGCATGATGCTACGGGAAATGCTCTTGTTCTAAAGCTGGGCAGCTCCTGGATGGATGGATGCAGCACCTTCCCACCCAAAGTCAGCCCCATCTTCAAGCCTGGATGCCCAGCTAGTGGCCTTAGCACTTCCCCACTGCCCATTCCTCCCCACCTGCAGCTCTGCCTGTGCAAAAAGGCTTTAACTTACCCCCTCCTTCCCTCTCCCCCCACAGCCTGGCTGTGCTGGAAGTCAAGTGGCCGGCCTCCCACTGCTCAGGACCCCAGGCTGAGCTTGTGAAGGTCACTTCTGACCCGTGTTCCCTGCAAACGTGCCGAGTCTCCAGCTCATTTCCTATGCATTGAACTTCACAGACCTGGAGGACTCTCCGACAGCCAGGCGTGGGCATTTGGCCATTATTTTTCTCTTGCTTTCCACACACCCATCTCTCTCCAAGAGAGGCTTATGGGTTGCACCTATTAATTTTGGACCTGAAGCACCGAGCGGAGCTTTGCTGAGTTTTTTATAACCGGCTTTCTCCCAAACTCCCTCTGTCCAGTGCTGCACTTCAGAGCCCTTCCCTGCGAGGAAGGAGTCATCTGTAGGCTGATGGGAGGGGTTGGGATGGATGGGTGGTCCAGGAAGTTGGGCAAGGGGCTGTGCCCACAAGATGCCCAGCCTAGGGGCGTGCAGGGAGTGCAGGAATTCAGCAGCAGGACCAGGCTCTCCCACCAGCTCAGGCTTTATCTCAATGAAAGGGGTGGCAGAAGTAGCCCAGCTGATCCCATGTTACCTGGAAGACCAGGGACAAGAAGGGAACAGTCTGCACATTGCTCTGGGAATCTCTGCTCTCCTGGCAGGTACAGCCCATCCTCATGGTATTGCCTGGAAGGGGACCCATTGCAGTGGGTAAAGTACAACACTCCCTTGCATTAGCATGAGCAAATGCTTCCTGATCCTTTTGGGGCTTCATTCCCCTGTTCAGATGTGTCTCTTGACCTGGTTCTCACAAGAACCAGGGACTGGGGCTGTGTGGGCATCTCTGTCCAGCACCTTGCTCGCTGGCAGGAGGCCCTGAATGCCAGTGTGAATACCCACAAACCCCGAGCTCTGTGTTGCAGTGGTGTGAGGCCAAGCACAGTGCAAAATTAATTCAGCAGCTCCTGAGGCTGCATCTCTCCCACAGCAGTGTGGAAAAAGCCCAGAGCTGGTGTTCTTGGGAGCCCGGGCTGCCCTTGCACTCCATTATAGCCAGGTCGCCCCATTTTTCAGTTGGCATTAGCAGCATAAGGGATGGCTGATATGCAGCACCAGCCAAACCCCTGCGTCATCTGTGCTCACACAAGGAGAAAGGCCCGGGATCTGGTTTTGCATTTTCATTTATCATTTTTAGGCGAATATCAAAGACTGTGATTGAAATGTGAAGTGTTTGGTAGGGCCATCTGCAAACCTAGTGGTGAGGGATTGATTTCACTCCCGAAGTTTTACATCCCAGCTCTGCACTGTGCTGGCAGTGAGCACGACCATGCAAGGAAGGCTTTAGAGAGCAAAAGGCATAGGGGTCATAAAGTAAGGGGAGAGGGGCTATATTAAACCAAGCCCCATTCCGGAGGAAATGCAGGCATGAATGTATGTGTGAAGGGGCAGCTGCCAGGGGAAATTTTACTGCCATAAACCCAGGAACCATCACTGGCATCCTTTGGTCCCCTGCTGCCAGACAGCTTTACATCCCCCTATACTCTATGCATCCCCGAAGTGGGGCGGAAAAGGGAAGCATCCCAGGAGGTTAACCTAAAGCAAGTGCAGTACCAGTGGTGCCAGAAGGATTTTTCAAGTATTTTTTTAAAATTCTAAATAGCCAAAAAATATTGACCCAATTCCCCTTTAAATGGGCAAACCCTAATATTGATAGTTTGCAACAGATACAAGATGAATTGTGCTCCTCCATCAGCCAGCAGGACTTTCAACTGGGGATATATCGAAGCCGTAAATTCCTGAAGACAAGATTGCTATGCGATAGCATAATACATCTTCTATTCAATCTTTTATACATTATGTTTTGTCCTGCACTTTAAGAGAAGTATTTATGGGCTAGGAGAGGTTCCTTGAAGAAGTATCAGCCCTAGAGGTCTCTTCTGTGCCTGAAGGCCTTGGATTGTTTGCAGGGATGCTGCAGGGATGCTTCAAGGATGCTTGTCTGCAGGATGGGCAGAGGGAGTGAGGTCAGGCGCTGGTCCAAGCTGTGTTTTCCAGGTTTCTTTGCACTTCATTCAGTATTTGACCTCAAGGACTCCTGGAGATCCTGTTTCCCCAGTTAAAAGAACCCCAAAACTGCACGGCATGAGAGACCCCAGGACACCAGAAAGCCGCTGCTGCTGCTCTGCAAAAGCCTTTAAAACTCTTTCTTTTCTGCATTTTTCTGTGAGTTTCTTTCTCTGCTACAAATGGGAAAATGCACCAAGGAAATGCACTTTAAATAAGTAAACAAAGAGAGGAATTCTCCCGAATCATAGGTTCCTTTCATGTGGCTCTGCCTCAAGGCTTCTGGCTGGTAAAATTAAAGAAATACAATTAAACTGTAGCTGGCTCCCTGGTGCCTCTGTGCTAACTAAGGCAAAACACTCCTGGAGCACACAGAAGAGGTACCCAGACCCCCCATAACCAAGCTGCTTTCATTTAGCTTCTATTCACATCCCTGTCAGCAGCCAGCAACTGGTCCCATCTGCTGCCACTCTATAGTCTTGCACGAAGTGAGCCGGCAAATCTCACCTTCATTCCTCATGGGCAGGTGCCAGCAGGCTAAAAATACACCTAGAAACGACCTTTTTCTTGGCATCCTCCAGGAAGCCTGAAAGCTGCCTCAAGAGAAGTCTTGGTGAGGAGAAGTGATCGCCTTTTTCAACAGGAAAGGTGATTCGTTTTTTCCCCGCTGGAGCCATCTTGGTACCTGGTAGCCTTTCTGCTCCGTGCTGTCTGTTGATCACGATCAAGGCTGTCTCTTAACTATCCCATTGCTTCTAGGGAATCATGGATTTGGTAAAGGGGGTGCAGAATGGCCAGAACTGAGCTGGAGCTTGAGGTGGGATGGAGCTGAGACGAGCCGAGCAGAAAAGAGCATCTCCATCCTGCGGGAGTTTCTGGTTTGGGGTCCCAGCCCTACCAGGTTCTCAGTGCACTTTGTGTTTACACATCAGGGCAAAACCCAGATGAATTAGAGCACGTCCAGTGCCAGGGTGTTCGGGAAACCAGGAAACTGAGGAAAGTCAGAGGCAATCAAAGAGCTCAATGCCCTGACTTCTAGGCAGGGTTTTATCTCGTTAAGCCAAACGAGCAGATGACTGTTGCTAGTGTCAACAGGGGGGAACTGCACATCCCAGTTACTCTTTTATAAACCCCAAGCTGTATAAACCCCAAGCTGTTTACTGCTGCAGCAGATAAGTGAGCTTTTAAGAGGAGGAGATACAGTCTGGGGTTCGTACATTTAATAGACTCATGCCTGTGTGATAACGTTATGAGCCCAAGCTGTGGTTTCTGCAGCGCAGAAAAGCAGCAGCAACCCCCTATCACATCTTAGAGGGGTCTGAGCATGGAAGATGTCCTCAGGCAC
>JAOXOE010000852.1:979730-1012782 GCA_028565055.1 Phoeniculus purpureus | reverse complement strand
TCACCCTCACTGTGAAGAAGTTCCTTCTGATATTTATATGGAACCTCCTATGTTCCAGCTGACACCCATTGCCCCTCATCCTATCACTAGATGACATTGAGAAGAGCCTGGCTCCATCCTTCTGACACCCACCCTTCACACAGGAAGGCAGCACTTCAGTCTCAATGCCTGTGTGCATGCATGCTCCCATGTGCTGCTAACCACTGGCCATCACACCCTTCTTCTTCTCCCGTCTGGCTCCTCCACCTTCAGCTCACCCCTCATCAGACAGGAAAACCTCCCTAGCTGTGGGCTGGCACATGCTGTCTGCACCCGGCACAGTTCTGACTGGCACAGGCACACCAGCAAACCCTCCTGGGATGGCAGTGTGGAGCTCAGCACAGACCCTGTGAGAGACCATCCCCTGGGAACCTTCTTCATTTTCCAGCCTTTCCTCACGTATTTCAAGAAGCATCTTCAGACTCCACACATGGTGCAGTGAGGGGCATCGGGTGTGCTCAGGTCCAGGTAAATGACGTCGGCCTCTCACCCCTCATCCATTAATGTTGTGACCTGTTCATGCTATTTAAATAGCACCAATTTGTTTTGGGCGTTCAAGCTGCGGGAGCAGAGCTGTGGCTTTGGCTTTGCCTTTCACAGCGGCAGCCCAGCAGCCCAACTCACTGCCAACTCATCACCGACTCCTGCAGCCCCCCTGTGCACAGATCTGGCCACTGTTATTTTTCTGCTGTATCTCCTTCTGGCAGGGACGACGGCTTTTTAAGTTTTCTGAAAGCTTCAATCAAAAGCACTTCAGCCACTATCGGCACAATCTCACTTCCAGGCAAATCCTGATGCCTTCCCCATCCCAGATTAAAATAACTCCACCAGTTACCTGACCATCACAGGCACAGCCCTGCCCTGCTTTGGGTGCCCGAGGACAAAGAACTTTGCTAAATGGCTTGGAAAATAACATGAAGAGTGGTGGGAAAGCCTATGGCAGCTGAGGACAGTGTCCCAGACATGGCTTGAAGAGTAGGTGGTTCACAGAGTTGGATAAAGGAGTTTCTTTCCCTGCAAGCTGTGATGTCCCTGCTGTATTTCCACCAAACAGCTGCTCAGAGCAGTGGCTGTCTTTGCGCTGAGGCAAAGCCCCCAGCTCCACATGCTCCCAGTGAGCTGTAAACCTCCCCAGCACCATGACTCAGGCATGGTGGTACTGGAACCTGTCAGCCACGCAGCTGCTGCCTGCAGACATCTCATCCTGCTTCCAGCCAGACCCTCCCGCCAGCACCTTGCTCCCCCTTTGCACCCAAGAGCTCATGTCCTCTCCCCAGGGACGGACAATGAGGCCACTCAGACTCGTTTTTCCCTCGCAGCAACATTTGTGCTCCACCTTGCAGGACTACCTTTCAGCTCCAGTTTCAGTGTCTGACCTTACACTTGGGCTTTGGCAGCGCTTTGAAGACAAAAGGGCATTTAACAGCCACAGACCACACTGTGGGAACCGAGGAGAAGGGGAAGAAAACAACACCTAGCTCCTGCAAACTTTCCGTAGGGGAAAAAATGCTCAGGAAAAAATGCCTGGAGTGAGTGGGACTGAGCGTGGGGTGGGCACAGGGGCTAGGAGGGATGATCGTCCCCATCCTCATGTTATCAGTTCCCTGTGCAGCAGCAGGGCTAAGTGGATGTCAAGTGCCAGCACAGCCAGTGTAGTTGCACTTCATACTCACTTTGCATGGGTATCAGTGGCTGCAGAGCAGTGGAAACGAGGCCCCTGGGGCCGTGCTCGCCTGCCTGTGTTTGCTATCCAAAGCTCAATACACCACAACATGGGATTAATCTCAGCTCTGCATTATTCAGGTTCTTTGGTCAGTAAAGTTCTACTGGACTGAGGCTCGAACACACCTCATTGTTGTGCTTTGCCTCTCACCAGAGAATCAAAGGTCCTTATTTAATGGTTGCTCCAATTTTGTGCAGACAAATTGCCTTTGAACTCAAGGACTGTAAGGGAAGCTGCAGGTAGTGCCAGGCTGGAAGTTTCAAGTCCTCAGGCATCTAACTAATCACAAAATCCCCTCTTCTCCATGGCTCAGTAAAAGGCTCCCAAACCTCCTGCTTCTCTGCACTTTGCTTCCATGGCTCTTTCTGGAGGCTGATGAGACAGCACCAAATATTTAGCTCATCTCAAAGGGCTCAGCCTTGGCCATGCTCACTCTGGTCAGATGCTCTTTTGCTACCTGTTCAAGGCTGGACCACCACAGGGGCACACAGGTACCACAGGAATCCTTGTACCATGGGGATCTATCTACCAAGGGAGAAGGGTTCCCCCTGTAAGGAGCTGGGGGTGCCCCTGTAAGGAGCTGGGGGTGGCAGAGGCAGGCTGCATGTGCATTTTAGGAAGGTATGAAGGACAGTCCAAGGGGCCCAGCACATCGGTATGCGAGAGGCACCGTCTGCGCTCCCATCCAGCTCTGCTTTCTGATGAAGCATCAGTTGTGCTGGTGATTTTCTGGGCGCAGGGCAGAGCAACTGAGCCAGACCACATGGACACTGCTTTTAGAGGGAACGGAGAAGAGACCAGAAAAACCCAAATGTTTCTCCTCTCCTCATCAGAGCTGACCCACTGAACTCCAACACTGTGGGCAGCACTGGGACTTCCCTGCCTGCCTTTTCCAGGTCAGCCCAGCACTGTGGGCACCCTGGTTCTTCTCTCTGGCTCCTGCCTTGGAAAGGAAAGTAGGGCAGGAAGAGAAGCCCTGTGTTCCTGCCCGTCAGCTGGTTCTACCAGCACTCACCATCCCCAATGCCATGCCAAGTCCTCCTCCCCAAAACACCCCACAGGACCTCGCAGAGAACAGCCATTGGCTGAAGTCATTTGGGGAGAGCATTTATTTAAAGCTATTGCACTAATTCCCTATGAATGTGCTTCCCCCCAGCTCATCTGCTGCTGCATTTCCTCAGCCACCCTTCAACTTTACCCCCTTTCACCTCTCCTCTCACCGGAGCAGGATGGGGAGATAAGGGGGAATTGGTATTCTTCGCAGAGGCTGCAGGACATCAGGGATTTATTTTAATCCAGTCCATTAATCAATTGCTGTGTTGAAATTGAATTAACTGTCTTTCATCAGCATCACATCCTGGGACTTGCAAACAGTAAGAAGCACAGAGGAATGCAGATGAGGCGGCAGATCTGCCTGCACCCACACAGCCCTGCCTGCACCCCCAGAATGCTGCCTGCACCCCCAGCCCTGCCTGCACCCACACAGCACTGCCTGCACCCCCAGAATGCTGCCTGCATCCCCAGCCCTGCCTGCACCCACATACCCCTGCCCATGCCCCCAGGCCTGCCTGCACTCCACCAGCCTCTCAGAAGGGGCTTTACTGCCTGCCTGGCCCCTACAAGGCACAAGGCTCTCATCAGCCCTAACTGGGAAGGAAGGAGCTATGGTGCTGTCCCACAGCCCAAGCTGGGCTCCTCTTCCTTCCTTAACTAATCCACTGAACCTCACTCGTTTGGACTCTCCATACTGGGGCAGCATGGGGAATATTTGCTTTAAATAAATTTCAAAAGCAAATCAGATCTGGCTCCCTCATTCAAAGGCAAAATGCTTATTACTCTGCTCTCCCTGCCCTCGGGATCTCTAACCAACCTAAATTTGATGGCGCTGGAAGAAGCACATCCTTGTGTCTCTGCCTGAAGATCCCCCTTCTCCAACTGCTCCTCACAGGATAATCTGCCAAGGGCACTGCAGTTCACACATAGTCCTTGTGTGCAGTGTTTTCCCTCTTCGTGGGTTCCCATCCAGAGCCTGCCCAGAAGACTCCATCGCTACCCTCTCAGCTCAGCTGCATCCATAGCTCGATCCAACCTCCTCCCAGATGAAGAATTGCTCCTTGGTTCTTATCAACAGAGCAATCAGGGCTCTGGATAATGATTTTAGTCAGGCTTCAGCCTCCCAGTCGTTGGTTCTCAACACCAAAGTGCAGTGAAGACCCAACAGTGCATATTCGTTTCCAGCCCTGGCCTAAGAAGCAAGAAATAAGAGCAGAATTTGCAAAAAGGAAAAGTTGCTGCATTATTTAAAAATTTGCTGATGAATAATTTAGTCAAATGAGCCTGTGTCTGTGCGACGATATTACATTAAAAAATAAATAAATTACAATATTCAGAGAAAGGGAAAAACCCCCAACCTCCTTGGCTCATTGAAAAACACTGCAAAGGTGAAAAATATTCCCTTTACTGACAAAAAGTGGAGTTTTAAATAAGAATCTCTTACAATAACCAAGGTGTTACTGCCAGCATCTCCTCCTCAGAGCCACAAAAGGGAGGAAGAATCCTTCCTCTCCCCCAGCAGCTGCAGCAGCTCTTCTCCATTATCATTCCTCTCCTGTTTTGGCAAGGTTAACTTTGAACCTGCCAGGTATCTGGGCATATGGAACAGCCGAGTTATTTGTCTGTAAATACACATAAATTAGCATCTACTCAGTCCCTTCTTGCAAAGGGCCCTGCTGGCAGCTTCCCTGAGCCCCTGCACCAGCACCAGCACCTCAGTGTAGCTGATGGACATTACGAGGTCACCCCAGATCTCTCCAGAGCATCAGCCCTTGGAGCTGGGAGAAGGGACCTCAGCACTGGGATCCCACCAGGGAACACGCTGAAGTCCAACAGCACAGGAGGGCAGCGGGAGGGACCGTAGGCAAGGGGCGAGCTCATGGGAACCCCACACTGGCGTGCTTGCCTGGTGCAGAGCATCGAGCCTGAAGATCCTGGCATGGCCCCAGACAGCCCAGAACCCAGAAGGGTTTGACAAGGGACTTTGTTGTGGACCTTTCCATTTAAATGTAAAGAAGTAGGAAAAATTCTTTGTTTCCAGGCTTTTCTTCCTCTGAGCAAGATTATTTTCATCCCTACCTCCTTCCCCCCTCCCCTCTAATCATGGCTCCTAAACAACCACCTTCTGTTGAACTCTCGCCTCTTCTGGCCTCTCTCGTCTCTCTGCCCTGGGCTCCTTCGTTGTTTATTCTCAAGCCCTGTCAATAGCTTGGCATTCACCGGCTGTTGGAAGTGTAAGGGCTGTGAGGGGCACATAGAAGGCTCACTGCCCCCCTCAGCTGCCTGCTACTGCCCACAAACCAGCTGAGTTTCTCCTAGGATGAACTGGGAAGCATCTACCAACGGGCTGCTCAGAGGAAATGAAATTATTTTCATTATAGCTGCATGCTCTCTACGTTTTGAACCTTCCAATCATGCGTCTGCACAAGCACCAGGTAAGAAGAAATCAGAGAGGCCAGGAGTAGAAGGTTCCACATGGGATGAAGGTGTCTCACATCCACATGAGCCCCAGGTAAAGCACTGACATTGCTGCATCCGCAGCTTATCACTGATAGGAGCTGAGAGAGAAAGGAGACCAGGCAGTTTAATTAAAGATAGGAGACTCTTTGATTGCTTATCACGTGGGCAGAGAAAGGACCTGAGGTTAACCTAAGCAACTTAAACCTTTTGCTGTAAAACCCTTGACAAAAGAGATGAGGACAAAGGGGAGGTGAACCAGCACCGCCAAAGGGATGCTGGAGCAGCTGACAAAACACCAAGGGAGGTGGAATAGAGCTTTTAGCATCATTTATTCCAGCCTGGAGGATAAGTAATGCTGAAGTGGTACTCAAAACACACTGGGAGGAGAGCTGGACTGTGTCTCTGCATCCCTGTGCTGCCACAAAAAGGGGGGGAAAGGGGAAAAAAGAACAGAAAATGAAGTCAGAGATAACTATTCCTGCAGAAAAACAAGATCTATCACCTCAGACCACACAGCAACCTTGGGAAAAGCACACCCCCAGCCTCAGTACAGCCACAAGGAGCCCCAAGAATACAGCCAAGCCGCTCTCTGCGCTGCAAGAGGGATGCACAGCACTGCCTGCCCCCGCGAAGGTTTTCTAGCAGGCAGGCAGCAGCAATTGCTTAGCCCATGCTTGGCGAGAAGTTCAGTGTTGCAAATAAAATGAGAAGCAGCTGAAGATTTCTTCCTTACCCCGCCTGCTCTCACGTCCCTCAGCACCACCAACAGCCTGCGCTGAACCAAGAGCCCATGCTGACACAATTTAATTAACAGGTGTGAGCTTCAGGGCTACAGTAACCCCCACGTGCCCAGCGAAGTCCCCTGAGCTGGGGATATTTTCCCTGGGAGAAGAGAGTAAGAACAGCTCTGTGTTAGTCAGGGGTTTTGCTGCCCCTTTGCAATCCCGACCCCTGCTCCCACCCTTTTCTTTTCTAAAAATAGGACTGAAAGGAGGAACATTGCAATGTTATAATGGAGAAGAGGGTGATATTCCTGACTAGGTCTGTCTGTCACAACCAGGTGAGCACATGCCATGTGCAGACACGTTAGGGAGTGGCTCAGGCGGTGATGGACAAGTGGAGCATCGTTTGTGCTGTGAGGCCAGATATGCCCAGGGAGCACCCATTCCCCCAGGAAACCCACCCCAAAATCCACGGAGAGCATTACTGCAGGGAGGAGGCGGCTGTGTGGCTGTTTCTCATGAAGCAGCAGTACAAAGCTTAGAGGTGGTGTTGGCTTTTAAAACTGCTGCCTGCTGTCTATGCCCCAATAAAGCACACAGATTATCACCAGCTATCAAGTTCAGTACAGAAGGAGGGAAGGGGAGGCTGCTTCTGGTTCAGAGGTGTCAAATCTGATTTTACAGGTTCATGAGGCTGACTGGGAGAAGGACAGCACTGAGGAGAGATCAGGTACTGATGGACCACCCGAAATCCATCAAATCCCAGTATCCAGAAGGGATGCTCAAAGCACTTTCCACAGACTTTACTCCTGCCATTCTGACATTTCCAGGGGGATTTTCAGCAAAGCTGAAAAAGTACCAAAAATAACCCAAACTTGATGATCTGTCCCATGTGGAGCTGAACCATGGGGTCTCAGCCAAAGCCTGTGGGAGGGAAGCTTAAAACCACACACCAAGCTGGGCTCAAGGGTGCTGCTGGGGACAAAAGCAGGTGTGGAGCTCCCCTTCTGCTCCAGCAGCAGCATCTCTGCAAGGAAGATAGGTCAGGAGGGCTCCAGGTAGGGCCAAATTTCTTAGGCTTTCTGGAGCTGTGGGAGAAAAATCCTCTCCTGCATGAATTAAATGGTAAGAGGAACCGAGAGCGTGGATAAAAGCAGCAAGCGCAGAGCGGCTGGGACGAGCTTGTGCTCGTGACAGATGAGAGTGCATTAGCATCCCCGCCTTTGGTTAGCAGACAGAAATGTGCTGAAGCAAAGGCTTTTGTCAAACTGGGGACAAAACACATCTGTGAATAACTGAACAATACTCACATTGGAGGAGTCAGCAATTTAGTGCCAGCTTCCTCCAGTCTGCGAGGAAGAGGAATGGCTTTTGGAGGGTGAGAGGAGACAAAGGCAGCTCCGGCCAGTACGTCAGCAGCCGGGTACCAAGGCAGGAAAAGGTGATGCTGGCACCTTGCGGGCTGGTGCATGAGCAGGTCTCCATCATTTCTGCTGTGCAGCCACCAGTGGATGGGGGAGAAAGCCAAGAGGAGGAGGATGGAGGGGAAAAGGTCATAGACGTAATAGCAGCTTTTGAATCCTGAATCATTTTTCTCCCCTTGAAAGGTCAGGGATGGCTGGCCCTGTTAACAAGGACCTTTGGTGGAGGAAATTGCCTTGTGAGAGGGCAATTTCTAGGAGTGACACTACTGACTGCATCGACTGCCCAGGGGTGTCATTTAAAATCTGTCAGGCTGTCGCCCTGGTACTTCCCCCTATGCCGGGCACGAGGAGCAGCCTGGACTCCTCATCTAAGGCTGTTCCTAGCCCTGCAGGAGTCTCTATGCACCAGGGCTGGTGGGGAGAGGGCTCAGGCAAACCCCTGACCCTCATGTGGAGCTTTGCCAGTCAGACCTAGCCATTGGCTCCAGCACTTGACTTCCCAGGTCTCAGAAAGCCTGAAGCTCCAGCAGGGAACCCGAAGTTGTTGCTGCAAAGTGGTGGGAAGCGATGCAACAGTTTGCAGTGTCTTCCAAAACACCTAGAAGAGACAAAATGTTTTGCCATCACGTAATTCCCAGTCTCAGAACAGTTCCTGACCTACTAAACAACACTGGAGAAACCAGTTGTTTCTTGCTGGTGTATTTTTAGCTGCAAAACAAAACCATGGCTTTTGCAGTGTAGGCTGAAGCGGGTTTCCCCGGCGCCTTCAGCAGCGCAGCGGAACGTGCACCTTGCTGAGCGCCGGCTCCCGAACACGTTTGTAAACCTGCAGCGACATCGGCACGAACCAGAGCAAAGTTTTGTTCCAGTGTTCAAGGCTGACGCTTCTCCTGCAAAGTCGAATTTGTTTTTCCCCCAAAGAGCACTGTTTATAAACAAAGACATCCTGCCCTCATGTTTGCTCTCCTTGAGGCTATGCAACAGCTGAAGCAAGCCCAGAGAAACCAGCCACAGCTTTGCAAAGAGCAGCAGCAAGAGGCGATGGTGCCATGCTAAGTTGCCCAGACAACCCCCATGATGCAGTTCACGGTTCACACCAAGTGGAGGTGATGGCAATGGTCTCACCAGCATTTCCATTTCCCTGCCTTCCAGGGGTTACATTTTGGGAACTCTATTTTCTAAGCTCAGACCTAGCTGGGCACATCGTTAAATCATCATCTGTGAATGGGACCCTTCTCAAAGGGGTTTCCATCTTCCTTTAGTTTTTTCCTGAAGTTTATTTCCAGGAACATGGGCTCCTGAAGGAGATCTGCACAACCCTGGAGGTGGGACAAACCAGAACTACGGGGACCTGAGCAAAGTGAGGAGCTTCAGGCAGCTGCCTTGCCCACAGGGAGCGGAGCGTTGGCTGGAGAGGGAGCAGAGCCAGGCAAGTAAAACACAAGCAAACATGCTCCAAGAAAGCAGCTGCCTCCAGGCTCACTGCCCATTTTTCAGGCTTATTTGCAAGCTACAACATGGCAAAGCACAAGCCTTATGCCCTCAGCTACCAGAAAAGGAGGAATGGCAGACTGACCAGTGGTTTGGCCAGAGCAGTGCTCAGTGCAGGAGGATCTGCTGCAGGGACACCAGGTTGGGGACAGCTAGTGACAACCCAGGGAGCGGCTCCTCGGGGCTGGCACCGCCAAGTAAACACCCATGATCTGTCCCCAAGGAGCGTGGGCTGGTTCCCCCAACTGCCAGCAAGCACATCCAAGAATTAGAGAGCGATTAGGAAGTGCTTTGAAAACGTGAAGTACAACAGAAGTGGTAGTAGTCAAATAAGCAAGAGTAGCAATGAAAAGCAACTCGGCAGGGGCAGCAGGTTCAGAATTCCAGTCAAGGGCTTGAGGTGGGGGCTGCATTGGTCTGTCCATCCCTTCTGTCCTACTGTCTGGTCACCAATAGTCCAGATCCTCCCACCCACTGGTGGAAGAAATCCCAGAGAGCAGAGGTTATTGATGTGGAGCAAAAAACAGAGCCCATGGGGATGCAGCAGCGGGTGAGTGCACGCCCGGGTCTGCAGCAGGTGTTGGCATTAATAGTAGTTGGTGGTCCCTTCCAGCCCTGACTGATTCTATGATTCTGTAGTGACTTGCAGTGGAGAAGGTACTTTCATCTTAGAACCTGTGTTTGCAGGTGCTTAGAACTTGTAGAACACAGTATGGATGTGTTCCTGTGTGACTTGGTCTGGGTGATCCTGCTGTGGCAGGGGGATTGGACTAGATGATCTTTCGAGGTCCCTTCTAATCCCTAATGATTCTGTGATTCTATGACTGGTAGGACACAGCCGTTGTTACACCCCAAAGTCCCAGCACAGAGAGCTGGGAAACCCCTCCAAGACACCCACCCAGGCTCCTGCTGCAGCTGTGTGGGTGTTTGGAATTCTACCCCTCCTTCCTCAGCAACCAGTGGGGATTGGAAGAGTGGTGAAAGGCAGGAGGGCAGTGATGCACATCAGGCTCGGTCCCACATGGGGAGCCTGGGAAAGTCTCTGCAGAGACACAGAGGACTTGGGGAGCTGCTGAGCTGCCTAGTTTGGATGATGCTGTCACTGAGTCCCATGGCTGCTGGAAGGGGCCCCAAGCAAGGGCTGCAGCCCAGCTGGAGCTTGGCACCTTGCTTGTAAGTTGCTCAGGATCAGAGCCAAAAATCCACTCTGCTGAAGCTTCCCACTCAGCTCTTCTTCCATTCCTTTCCAGATCAGGAACTGCATGGCCAAGAGGAGTTTATTTGCCAGCCTGCAGAAGACACTGATTCTCCCTGATGCCCTTCACTCGTAGCCATGCTCTGATCCAGTGGGGAAGACAGCAAAGGGCTGTGTGAGACGATGAAGGTCCAACCCACCCTGGAACCACTTGGCTAGAGCCACTACCTTCTCTTGGAGGGAAAAACCACTTTGGTGCATGGAAATGATCAGGGTACACAACAAATTAACAACTTCTAGCAAGCTCTGACGTGCTCCCCAACCTCCAGACAGATGCTTTCCCATCCCCAGCATCCAACCTTGGCTGGGAGCTGCCATATGGATTAGATTCTTTTCCTGGAACTTGCTCTCTAACATATGTATTAAATGAGTTATTTTTGCTTGAGCCCAAACCTGCCATCGCTCCCCCTTTCCTTTGACCTATCCTGTTCCTCTAGCTTATTTATGGGCATAATTACACATCGCTGGTGATTTTTCTGACAGATGTCCTAATGCTATTTTATAGCATCAAGCTTATTTCTCCAGCAAAGGTTCTCACAGACCTCAGCAGCCTGTGGAAGGCAGCTGGTGTGAGGAGCAATCACATGTTCTGCTGGCACCGAACTCCCAGGAACCACGGCAACACCAGGGCTGGGTGACCGGGTTCAGTCACCCAGAGGCTTGTGTCCATCACTGACCAGAGACCAAGCAGAGGGCAAAACTGCAGGAGGCAGATGGAGACCTGCTGAGATGCTGGTGACGCAAGAAATCCACTGCCAAACAGCTTGCAGAGGAGTTGGAAGGAGGTGCAGCTTGTTTCCTCAGCACAGCACGTTGGCTGGGTGGGTTTTGGGGCAGAAAAATCTTATCCAGAGCGTCAGGGAGATTTATTCACTCAGACTTTCCCCCTCTGAAGGGCTCTGGTAGGAATATTAGGGACTCATGGGGAATTGTGACAGGAGTTTCCATCCTGGAGACCTGAAAGCAATGGCAGCTTTAACAAAATGGGGAGCCAAGGAACAAAATTAAAGAACTCAGTATTGAAAGGCTCTTTTTTTTTAATCCAGAATAGGATTCAATAGAAAACACATCTAAATAACAGCATCTCCAAGTGATGCATGAAGCCACAATGAATTCCTGTGTGTAGGAGGGAGAACAAGACCCAACCCAAACTAACTTTCTCTGATCCAAGGGCCAGTTGCTGAGGCAATGGCCAGGCAAGGAGTGAGGACATTGCCAGGAGCAGGGAGCCCTGTGCCAGGCTCTCCTGTGACATCCAGTCATTGTTGCTTTTGTCAAGAAGCTGCTGCTCTGTGGTCCCCAGACAGGGACAGTGTTGGAGCCGCCCTGCCTGCAGTGTGCTGGCTGCTCAGCTCTTTAGGGAGGGAGAGAGCAGTAGGTTGAGAAACCTTAAATAAATCAGCACAGCAGCTCAAAGCAGATGAAGTCACAGACGGTGCATGCTGGAACATGGTGGGAAATTAAAATTGATGCTCAGGTTCCAGCTCCACAGAGCTGCTGTGACCCACTTGCAGGAGGAAAACTCCTTGCAAAGGGCTTGGCAGGTACTCGCTGCTCTCTCAGCTCCAGCAAGACTGGCTCTCGCAGTGCTGTCCCAGCTTCTCTCTTCTTTCCAGGTGCTGGGACACCCCAAAACCAGGGCAGATGGGCCACCCACCAACAGCACTGCACCACCACACCCCTTCCAAATCTTTCCCTTCTGTAACTTCAGTAGATGTCTGGTTTTATCCTGCTCTCAATGTCACTACCTCGAGAACACGACTGCATTGGAGTGGCTAAAAAACCCAGAAAGCGGAGCAGACACCCACAGAAAGGGACCATCAGGATGCTGTCCCGCCAGCCCAGGCTTCCAAAGCACTCTTCTCAAGCCACACTCGAGCTCACCAGCAGTGAGAGGGGATCCTCGGTAAAGAGGCTCATAACTTGTCCCTGGCTGATTTCAAGCAGTCCCAAAACACCTGTAAATTCACCTCCTTAATCCAGCGAGGCTGTGGGAGAGCAAGCGGTACGTGCAGGATGTTCCCACCACGGGATATGCTGCAGGAGCCAACACACCATGAATTCACACTGTAACCCTGGAGGCAATGTTGAAGGTTGACCATTGTAACTCAAAACAATCTGTTTGGGTTGTACCAGGCAAAAGAATCCTGATTCAGGGTAACAGCAACACCAAGCAATTATGCCTTTTATTTTTTAATCCAAACAGAAACAGGTCATAACCAGTAGCAGCCATTAGACTAATTAGCCCCAACAAAAACAGAAGCTGGGAGATTCAGCAAAGGCAGTAACTGAAGCCAAATAATGAATATTTAACTTTTAAGTTGTCCTATGGCCTTCTTGCAGTATTATTTGGGCTTTCAAGTACATGAAGCTGAGTCAAAAATAACCTCATCAGAGATGTGGGGTATTGCCCCACTCTGCTCCCCTGTCTGCAGAGCTCTGTTAGCCCACAGGTTTCACTACCAGCAAATACACATTAATTCAGAAGATGTACCCTGGAGATGGGCACTCCTGGGGGCCTTCTAAGGGTTTTTCAGCCTGTGATGGAAGAGTATGAGCTGCTCTGCATCCCATGAGCAGTTGCTACCCTCACAAGGTCCCTGCAATGAGAAATAAATGCAGCTGCTTCCGCTTCTGAATGGAAACACAAGTGGTTCTAGCATCCCAGCATCAAATCAACCCTGCAACTCAGGCCACGTGGAGACATCTTCCAGGTTTGTTTTCCTTGCAATGGCTGATCCTGGATGGCAGGACCACCCTCTGCTAAGCCAGGAATCAAAATTGATTCTTTTCTGGGCTCCAAGAAAAAGCCCACCCATCCTTCAACTGTCCCCCAAGGGGATGGAGACCAGTGCCCCCAGCACAGCCCAGCCCTGCAGGAAGGATGCAGGGCCAGCTGTCAGTTGCTCTTCCAGCAAGCCCCAAATTCATTTGCACACTTCCCTTCAGCCCCAGCTTTGCTCTTTCAGATTCTCAGCGATTTTGGCTGATGAGCATTAGCTTCCCCCCTCAGCCGGCTCTGGGAGCGAACAACTTTAATGTCACTCGCTAATTGCAGAGCCCTCCATTACCTTGCCTGTCTCCAGCAGCTAATGCACCATTAACACGGGGGCGAGAACGGGTCCCTCTGCCGAGGGGAGGGAGCCCCCCGTCTTGACCCACCAGACTCTCTCCCGGCACTGGGCAATCAGCTCTCCGTGGCCACCCTCCGCAGCACCGGGACTCCGACAAGTGGTTTGTACCGCCGCCCCGTCAGGTGCGCGAACCTTCCCGTAATTGCCTGTCCTTCTCCGGGCTCTTAAAAGCTTTCCACTGGAAGAGAACAGAGGCTCCTTGTCACAAACAGGCTATTATACAGATGAAAAGAGCCTCCCCCTCCTCTTCACAGCCTCTTGTTGGGTTTTTTTTCCTTCCTTAATGTTTTATTTTCCACTCCCCCTCCTCCACCCCAGTTCTCCCAATTCTCGACGAAGCGGTGGCTTGAGAGGCTGAGAGGGCACCTCTGAGCCAGTCTCCCTGTTGAGGGTGAATTTAGGGAGCTGGCACCGCAGGGTTAATCACACACAGCACTACACAGCGGTCACACAAGCCCAGGGACAGGCTTTCACTGGGTGTTTTGCAACCCACAGTAAGCTGGCAGGTTCTCAGAGGACCTGGAGATGATCCCCTAGAGCCTGTGGGCACGATGCTGCAATGCCTCAAACACCCAAGCGATCACCAAGAGCTATTTAGGGCGGCTCTGGGTCAATGAGAGCAAGTGCATCACCTAGAGCATGGCGTGGGGTCGGAGCCCCACAGTGCACCTAGGATCAGGGGGCTGGGGGAGCTTGTTGGCAAACGTCCCTCATCCGCAGCAGCGTGAGATGATGGTGACTGGAACAGCTTCAAAAGCAACCCATGGAAGGCATTTCAAACTACTCCCTCTCCATCTCATGGAGATCAAACTGCTGGTGCAGAGAAGCACTGCTGACTCATAACGCTTCGTTAGCCATTCACAGCAATTAATTCATCTCCTGACGATGTTGGGTCATTTTTCCACATAAAGAAACTGATTTCATTGCTCTCAATGGAGGCTCCACAGCAGCTCTGCTGATTTAAGTACAACTGGCCGTCCCAGCACCATCTCCTGCATGAAACCAGCTCCTCTGCACACAGTAGCTGAAAATAAAGCCCTGATTTCAACCAGCCTTTGCTCTCCATCCGATTCCCTGCATCTTTCTTTAAAAGAGCTGAGCCTGGTGACTTTCTGAAGCGGGGAGACGATTCTAGACAGGCTTCTGCTCTGATCCAGCCTGACAATGCTTCCGCTCTGCTGATATTTGTTCAAGTACCACAAGGCAAGTGAAATCCTTTTGAATCAGTACTTAGCCTGCTTACAGGGAGCAGTCAGGGTCACTGAATAAGAAAACCATTTCATTCTCCCCAGAAATTGTCCATTATGGTGCTGCTGAACTGTGGAAGCACAAGAAGCAGATAAACCTTGACTCGTGACTTGCTCACCACCCTCAGCCCCACCTTCACCTCCAAGCATCTTCCCCCACAATATGCTCTGGGATGCTGAAGATTCACGGGGCTTCAAGGAGGAGGTAGATAAGTGGCAGACCCAAGCTCGGGGCTGCTGACACCTTCCCCGGGACAAAGGGCATTTTGGAAAATCCCTAGCCCAAGGCATCTTGTGCGGTGCTTTCACCGGCTCTGCTTGACATTTGAATTTTTGGGGCAAGGGAAAAAGCTGGCAAAGGGGAGCACAGTCAGCTGCTGTCAACAGAGGGGGAAACTGAGGCACAGAGCTGTTCTGTCTTCAAATATGCATTTTTAAAAAGCTCATTAAAGACCGATCTTCCTCCCAGCCCTGCTCTAACACAGCCCCTCTTCCACACCAGCAGTTAATCTGGCCACTGGATGAGCCAGGCTTTCACAACCAGCCTGTGAGGGCTTGTAAACCCCTTCTTACACCATTGGAATTCGGGGCCTGAAAGGACTTGACAATGTCTCTTTATTCCATTCCCCTGCTGTTGTCCCCAGAGGAGCTGTAACTGGATAGATGCCCTCTTTGATTCAGGGAGAGGATTTTTCTCTTGGCCTGTAACTGCCTGCAGTTTGCTGGTTGATGCTTCCCAAACACAGCAGCAGAATTTGCAAGGACGAGGATTCCCAGGGTGGCCTGGAGCAGGCATGAAAACTCAGGGAGAGATGCTCTCACATGGGAAAGGTGCATCTTCCCCAGCTTGAGGCATGCTCCAGCCCCAATATCCCCCAGCCCGAAGGATGCTCTTTGCACGGGTTGAGGCTCAGACCCGCAGCCCTGCTGAATTTTAATCTGGTTTTGGGTGATTTGTGTCGCGTGTGGGCTGCCTTCTGCACCCCACGTGAGCGCCGCGTGCTCCAGTCGCACCGTACCCCTGCCAGCCAGCCTCCATTTCTCTATTTTCGTGCTCTTCTTTTGTTCCACCTTCTTTCTTAACACTTCCCCACGGCTTTTTCCCCTCCATCTGTTACTTTAGAAGAAAAAGTTGGGACAAGAACCCAAAAGAGAGAAATAAACACAAGCAGAGGTGGGCACTTCAGGGCTAAAACAGAACCAGGACTCTTTTTAACAGGGGTGGAAACAATTAGTACCCTAATGGAAAGCGATAATGAGGATTTCCTTGGCAGGTTTGTTTCTACCAGCTACAGCTTCCATTGTGAGGGAGACAAGGAAAACCAACAGGAATAAAGGAAAATTTGCCGCTAATTTTACTTTGCAGTTATTTTCTTGTGAGACTCACCCAGCTCCAGCTCTGCTTGAACTGGGTAAAAGGAGAGCACCCAGAAGAGGAAGGTTTGGGGCTCAGTGGTGGAGGACCAGGGAGTTGGACTTGTGCGTACACTCCCTTGAACTAGGCAGGCTCAATCAGCTCCCATTCATCCTCTCCCCAGGCCCTGGGCTCAGTCTGAAAGCCCTTAATCATCTTATCTTCAGAATGAAGAGGCAGTGGATAAGGACAGCAGGGTCTCCTTTATGTGCTGGGGAGAGGGGATGGGCACAGCCAGGAGGACGATGCAGGCTGGATGATGTTGGAAGGTCTGTAGCCCCTTAAAAACCATCAAATTCCTCCTTCCTATATAAATGCTTGAGCTGACGACAAATGTCTTGCCCTAAAGACCATCAAGGGATGCTAAACCAGAGCCTTGCTGAACAGGGACAACCCAGGAGACAGACAAGGCTGAGGTGATCAATGACTTTTTTGCCTCACTCTTCACTGGCAAGAACTCAAACCAGGCCACCCAAGTCACGAAGGTGAAGGTCTGGAACCGGGAGAAGGAAGAACCACCCATCTGTCTGTAGGGACAGGTCAGGTTTGTGACTTCTTTATAAAGAACATGAAGGTTCAGAAGTCCATGAGACCTGAATAGGATACACCCATGGATTCTGAGGGAAGTGATAGATGTAGTTGCTAAGCTGTTATCCATCATATTTTGCCCTGTGGAAAAAGACATGGGGGTACCAGTGGACTAAAAGCTGGCCATGAGCCACCAAAGTGCAGTTGTTGCCCAGAAGGCCAACCGCATCCTCGGCTGCATCAGAAGCAGCATGGCCAGTGCATGGAGAGAGGGGATTCTGCTCCTCTGCTCTGCTCTGGTGAGACCTCACCTGGAGTCCTGCATCCTCTTCTGGGGTCCCCAGTACAAGAAGGGGATGGAGCTGTTGGAGCAAGTCCAGCAGAGGCCAAGAAGATGATCAGAGGGCTGGAGCCCCTCTGTTCTGGGGACAGGCTGCAAGAGTTGAGGCTGTTCCACCTGAAAAGAAGGCTCCGAGTAGACCTAATTGCTGCTTTCCAGTACCTGAAGCAGCTACAGGAAAGCTGGAGAGGGACTTTTGCTGAGGGACTCTATTGCTACAACGAGGGGGGATGGTTTCAAGCTGAAAGAGGGGAGATTGAGATGAGATCAGAGGCAAAAATCCCTCCCTGGGAGGGGGCTGAGACCCTGGAACAGGTTGCCCAGGGATGCTGTGGCTGCTCCGTCCCTGGCAGTGTCCAAGGGAAGGTTGGATGGGGCTCTGGGTACCCTGCTCTGGTCAGAGGTGTCGCTGGCCATGGCAGGGGTGTGGGACATAGCTTCTCCAGCGGTTCAGCGTGTTTTCAGTGTGAAATAAGTGTTATTTTCTCACACACTGAAGCCCAATTCATCTTCCTGTCAGGGGAAATCGGGAGCTGATGGTGGGCAGTGGCAGGGCCACTTACTGCTTACACACAGCACAGGGACGATGCTGCTGCTCACACAAACCCGTCCTGCCGTGTTTAATCAAGCTGAAACATGGCTCGTGCAGGGTTGGGAAGCCTTAAAAAAAAAGAGATGGGGAGAAGTTACCTTATTCTCCTCTCCAGTCCCTTTTGTTCTGTCCAGAGCTGTAAAGCCCAGTGCGATTTTTATCTTTTCATAAATTTTATTGAGTCTGATGTTGGGAGGGCCATGGAGTGCCATCCAATTAAACTTCCCCCTAATCCCACTCTTAACTCTGCAGCACCGATGGGAGATTAAGAACTAATAAAGATGACAAACGAGGGCAGATAAACGGGAGCTGAGAAGGGGGATGAAGGGTAGCAGGGCACAGAAAAACCCCGAAGGACTTTAATTGTAAAGGCAGTAGCACCAGTAGCTTGAGAAATATGGCTTTCATATGCTGTTGGGCAATTTGAACCAGATAAAACTGATATTAAACACCATCCTGACTGCTTTTGCAGCCACTTAGGTGCAGGGCTGCCTGGAGCTCATGAATGAGGTGCTCCTGCCTGCTCTTGCTGCAGCCCTGGGAATCCGTGTTTCTTCCCAGAGCACCCTCAGACTTGCTCTCCATACAAAACTGGACTTCCCCCGCCTCATCCTGCACACACGTCTGCTATGCAAGCAACCTGAGCTGGGGAAAGCCCAAGAAGAAGCCACAGGGGAAGCTCTGGAGAAAGGCACCTGATGCTGTTGAATTGCCTAACCAGTTTGGGAGTCTCCAGGAGAGACTGACTGACGCTGAAGGCCCTGGACAAGGATGTAGGAGCAGTTTGGGATCTTGTCGCTGTGACTCAAATCAACAGGGACCCTGTCCTGGGAAGTACCCCAGCAGATCCTCTGCTCACAAGGCAAGGAATAAAAAGAGAAAAGGAAAAAGGAACCTTTGCAGAACCATCCTGGGCTGCAGGCCAGCAACTGGCCACAAAGATCTCTGTGTCTAGACTTCTATATCTTTAGGATGGGGAGCCCTATCCTAAAGATGGGTGCCCTAGTACCTACCTGCTGCTGGGCTAACTTGGAGCTCTGGCAGCATGACCATCAGGGACAAGAGCCCACATCCCTGCAAGGCTCCAGCTGATGGAGCAGCAGTAAGCAATAAGCTGCTTTCCTTCCCACACCCAAACTACTCACCCATACATTTTATATATAAAAACAGAGCTGGGAAATAGGTGTAATTAAAGTTTCTAAGAGGCCTCACTGAGCAGCCATTCAACATGCAAACACGACTACCGGAGAGAGAAAACACGTGTACGTGGGACCTCTTTATCCAGCCGCTTGAGTAGGACCCACAGCCTCAAGCAGCCCCCAAAACAAAGGTATGGTCCTGCCAACAGCTTATCACCCTTTAGGCTGTCATTGTGCCTACTGCACCGAGTGCTGCCTCAGGGAAAATGAGGCAAATGCCTCCAAAAAGAGACCAGGGCAGGTATCCTGGAACCATTTCTCTGCAGTCCATGCGCCTCCCTCCCATTTCTTCGAGTGAAACATCACTGGCCTTGAGCAGGCGCCGCTGCTTTGATTTCATTCACCACTGACTCATGCCTTCCTTCTCCAGCACCCTGTTCCGACCGCCCGGCGAGCAGCACTCCAACGCGCTGCCGCCAGTTTGACACACTAAGTAAATATCAATTAATTCATGTGTGGGGGAAAAAAAAGTCTAATTGAAAAAAAAAAATCCAGGTCCAGATTTGTAGCCCAGCGTTTGCCGTAAGAGCCATGTTTTAAGGCTTGTGTTTCTCAGTTGCTGGGGTTTTACGGCTCCCGTGAGCCAAAGCTCTCTCCAAAGGGACTGTGTGACTCACTGGAGTCAGAGGGGGGTGGGAAAAAAAAGGGCAAAATATTCATTTCCAGAAGTGTCTGAGCCCCAGGCTGCTGAGGCAGCCAGCCAGGACAAGGAACTCATGGGCCAGCTCAGCTGGGGACTCTGGAGCTGAAGGTCTGGGTCCCCCAGGCAGGTGGTCCAGGACCCCTTGAGTTATAGGAAAGGGAGGAGGTGGGTGCATGGGCCAAGCCCCCATGGAGCAGAGCGGAGCTGAGCACTGGGCATGCTGTAGCCACTGTGTTTCCTTCTTTTGGCCAGCAACCCACCAGACAGGTGAGAGCTGCAAAATGCCGACTCTCATTTAAATGTGAAGGTAGTAGGTCCCAGAAGGAGCTGGTGCAGCCCATCCCTGAGGCACTGGGCCAGACCCCCCTGCACACACCCCAGCAAAGGGCATCGTAGGAGCTTTGTATTTAAGGGAAAAACACCCCCAAACAATAAAATAAAAATCCCCAGCCCCTGCAGAGCAAACTTCATTCAGGAAATGCCTTTGACTCATGGAATGGTTTGGTTTTAAACCGCAATTATCTAACCAGACTCCACTTGTTTTCGGTGTTTTCCTTTGCGCTGCTGCTGGCTGCATAAGGAGGCGAGTGCATCCTTGACACTGAGGAGACACATGAGCCCCTGCATCCGTGCAGGGCTGCTCCCTAGCAAAGGTACAAAAAGGCCCCTTGAGACCATGGTTTGCTGCTAAATTTCCCCAAAAAGGAGCTCTGAAGCAGTGGTGGGAGGAGGGAAACTGGCTTCCCGAGCCCCGCAGTGCCATCACCAGAAAAATCAGTTAATCCCAGCATCTCCCTCCTTTGACACCTTCTAATTAGAGTTACCCTTTGCAGCAGCATCAACCAGCTTTTTAATTACAAGGAATAAGGCAGAACGTGTGAGACGCTGTATTTTTAGACAACATGAAACACACAGATCGCAGACACATTCCCGTCCCCCACCTCCCTTCTTTCTCCCTGTCTGCTCTTCGCAGCTGCCCTTAGCTGAGAACTTCAGTGCTTCCAAGTGAGAAAGGGACGGGGGGAAAGGTTAAACAAGCTGTCAGAAAGGGTTTTTTTCCTCTTCTTAAGATGGCAAAACAGCAAAATGTGTTTACTGTTGGGCGTTGGGTAGTTAACGTGAAGTAGGTGCTCTGCCGGCCTGACACTGAGTGCCTTTGACACCGATGATGGCCCTTTGGTAGAAGCAAATTCACTTGATGCCTAAACAGATTATTTCGAGTGTCTCTTGCTGGAAAGCACCACTTTGCACATATTCTAATGTCTGGACTGCCTCATTTATCGAGCTCTGTATCCAGGGTATTTTGCAGGGCATAAGCCACAGCAAGAATAATTAGAACATGAGACCTCTGAATCTAGATGCGTCCTCGCCACACTTGTAAAGCAACCACTGTACAATTGGGGCTAGACACTGATTAACAGGTTGCTCATGTTTTAAGCCCTTACCCTCAGTCTCTGAGCAGGCAGTAACTAGCCCTGCTGCTGTTCGTCCCAGCCTGCCCATAGCGCAGCGCCTTGACCGGACGTGCACGCAAACGTGAAACCTCTTTGGGAGCTGGATACGTGCAGGGGCTTCCGCCTCCTTTGTTTCCTAATGTAATCCTCCAGCTCATTTTTGGGCTTCCCTTCCCACCTCCAGCCTCTTCTCCCCATTTTCCTTGCATCTACACCAGCCCAGAGCACCGAGGAAACACCTCCAACTTCAAGCAGAATTTTCTCCCCCATGGCTGGAAGGGAGGCAGAAAACCTTCCCACCCCTTGGATGTCACAAGGTTAGAAGAACATCACAGTGCCAGGAGAGATGATATGAGACAGACCGGGCAAGGTCAAGCAGCAGAAGAGACGCCAACAGAAAAAGCCTCTTCTCACAGGTGGCCATCAGTCTGTTGCACCATCATTCATCGACACCCCCGCTTTTCAGCCTCACTCTTTCTCCTACTGTTAAAGGCAGGCACGTAGGTGTGCAAAGGAGCTAGAGGGGCCAGCGCTGCTGTGGATGGGCTGGTGCTGCCTCAAACCCCCTCTGCTTCCCAACTGGGTTAGCATCACCCCTGGATTGTCCCACAGATGGACGTTTCTACGCCAAACCACCTGGGAAAGGAGACCCTCAGGCAGACCAAAGGGGTGCAGGAGAGTTGCACAGACAGTCACAAGCACTGGCAAAACATTCTGCAGAGGGAAGAGCTTAAGAAGCTCAAGCTACTTAGTTTATCAAAAGGACAAAGGAGGGGACTCGATTGCCGTGAGTACCTTACTGGGAGAAAACACAGACTGCTAAAGCACCTTTAATCTAGTGAAGAAAGACATAACAAGAGGCAGGGGTCTGGTTTCAGCCTCCCATTGGTAAGATAAGGCACGTGTTTTAACAACAAGGAGAATTAACCATCGGAGTGGGCACCCACAAAAATAACAGATTCTGCACGTTTTAATGGTTTTAAGTCCAGGCCAGGTCCTTTTCCAGGTAGGGCTCAGCCCAGCACCCACCTCTGGCTTGCTGTGCAAAGGGAACCAGTTGAAATAGAAACGCACAGGAAACACAAAGCAGTCAAAGCACATTATTTCCAGATCATTTCGCAGTCCCTTCTGAGGCTTGAACTCCAACACAACGCACAGCACAGACTGCTCCTCCAATACTCACTTGGGAGCCCTTAAAACCAGCTTAGCTTTGCACCACTGCCAGTAGAGTTGAACGACTCACCTCTCACTCGGGCTGCCCAGTTTTGGTCATGTCCTTCCAGCCTGGAGCATCCAGAACGAGGAGGTATAATCCACACTGAGTCACACACAGATACCCACTTCACAAAGTTCAAAGATTCATCTCACTGTAGTCACAGCCTGGTTTCAACACTAGGAGCACTCTCTCACCTATGGTGCAATGGTTTGGTCTCCAGTGCTCTGGTTTCTGTTTGCTGGGATGATGAGTTTGCTGGTAAAACACAGAGAGACCTGGGTAACTGTGGAGAAGTCGAAACCTAGATTTGCCCCTCTGGCAGCATAAATCTAGCAATCAGAATTGGAAAATAAGTACAACCACCAAATCCAAGCAACCAAAAGGAGCCCATCCGCTGAAGCTGCTGTTTGACGATGACTCAGTGGAGAAGTGCTGGTAAGTACCTTGACTCTCACCCAGAAGCAGGGACCTGTTTTAATGGTTCTTCATCCCTCCTCCTATTCTGATGCAATTTGCAAGCTCAGCCTCTACAGAGCCACCCATCTACCTGCCCTTGGCATCACTAGTACCCACTAACAACCTGAACTGATCTCCTGGGGCCAGTGCCATGAGGCAGCCATGCACAGGTGCAATCACTGCAGTAACATGAGGATGCAATGATGCAAAAGTGCAGTAAAGTGAAGGCTTTCCCCTGTAGGCTTTCCAGGACTGTGGTGCAACCAGAGCAGAAGCTGTAAGTTGTTACAGCTAAATGATGAGAAAGTGCAGTAGGAGCCATTAGCTTCTTAGCAGCACAGATGAGAATGGAAATTACTTGTGAGTCTTGGTGGGGCTGGGCAAGGATTGTTCAGGGCTCAGCAATTCTCTCTGCTTCACCATTGGATCATTGACTCACTCACTACTTTGCCATTTATGTGGTGCCTGGACACACAGGGCAGGGAGCAGCATCAGCCCTCAGGAAATTCATGGGGCAGGGAAGGTCCTGTGTGTGTGCTTGGAAAAGCAACTAAGTGCTAGAGAAGAGAGAAGGATCTGGGGATGGGAGAAAGGAGCCTGACCCTTCTGCATTCTTCTTGCCCAGGTGCACCTCAGCCACAGCAAGCCAGGATTGGCTTTAACCAGCGCTTTTGCTCCATCTTTTCTGAGATGTTAAAATCCATGAGCATCACCAGGCAGCCCACTCCTCGGTCCCCGACACCACGTCACGTCACTTATCGGAGTCCCATTTTTAACGAACAGATCGCTGGCACTGCTTCTGCTGTTGTACTTTCATTTCTGAGCATGTAGGTGGACAAATTTTCCCAGATTTTCCCCGCATCACAGCGGGTGCTGCCAGAGAGGATAAAGGGATAAATATATAAATATATATATATACACACAAAAAGCGTGTGAAGTCACTCAGCTCTGAGAGCTCAGGCTTCAAATGCCCTGCATCAAATATCACCAAGTGTGGTCCCAGCCCTGGAGATGCTCTGATGGACCTGGTGTCAGCCCTGACATTTGGAGGACTGGTTTGACTTTTTAGCAATGGGAAGAGGCAGCTCAGCAGAGTCATCAGCGTTTTGCAAAAGCATAAATGCAGCAAGGGTCAGAGGATCCCAGTATAGGATGGATCTGTGGGGGCTAGTGCCAGTGCCATGGGGTAGAGATGAGGTGTGCACCTCTCTCTTCCCCCCATGCAACATCAGCATCCCAGCCCTGCCCACAGGGCTGTTAACATAACCATCATCCGGATGAGCTGAAACCATCACGCAAAGGGCTGCTATGAGCTCATCCATCCAGGCACCTGGAGACCAGAGTGAGAGGCATGTGCCGAATCCCAAGTCCTGCTCTGCAAGCCCCTGAACGCTGCCAAACTCAACAGCTCTTTTCCTAACCCCCTGCAGCCTGCCTGGGGACCAGCGAGTCAGCCTGAGCTGCACAGCGAGCACACTTTTTGCTTTATATTACCCAAAGGAATGAGCCACTATTATGAAATCATTAAATTAATAACGTGGTAATATAGGCAGATATATAAAACAATCTGTTCCTAGAACAAAAGAAATTACTACGTTCCAAACATTCATAATTTAATTTAACAGCGAATTAAAGCAGCATACATAATTCCACCCTCAAAATGTCAATAGTGTTATGTAAATAGAGCCCGGGACGGCGTGTGCTCGTGTGCGGGAGAAGGTGCCCGTGCAGTGGGAACGTCCTTTAGCACCAACTGCCAACTGACAAGAATAGATTAGCCACTTGCCTTTTAATTAAGGAGGTAATAAACATTCAAAGCGCTTGGCAGGACAGGGAAGGGAAGGAGAAGGGAAAGGTTCAGAACCAGTGGGGTGTTTTGGGGACGGAATGCTCGCAGAGATGCAGATGCTGTGGTTCCCGAGGGATGCAGAGTGGGGAGGGTGTCACAGCCCCCATCTTTTATCAACTCACGGGGAGATGTCGTCAAACATCCCGCCCGTATGAGCACTGCAGACCCTGTTATCTTTTGGCTGCGCCAACCCGGCTCCTCAGGGGGGAACCAAAGCTCTGAGCCAGTCAGACCCCATTTCTGCAACTCTTCTAGTCTTCATCCATCAATCCAGAGGAGAAAAAGTAACCACGGGATTCATATTAGCCTGAGCCCTATATCTCAGTTTATTGCTTTTGAATTTTATATTGGTGCTACCTAATATTTTCCCCTTTTGTCTGAAATTAATTTGCTATAATTTATGGGAGTGTATTTTGATTGCTTTTGATTAAGTCGAAAGAGCAGGGGGAAAAAAAGCCTGTTGCATTAGACATCAAAGCAAACAAATCCGTTTTCTGGGCCCACTTGTGCATAATTAATAAATACTGTCACTCCTTGTACAGTAAATACATCTATTATGTTACAGCAGAATACGTGTTGTAGTGGTTAATAGACACAACGAAAACACGCTCTGAGAAAATGCGCAGAAGTCTAGGAGCAGAAGTCACTCCTCTGCATCGTACCTGGGATTGGGGGCAACTGTCAGAAGGTGAAGGGGGTCTTCCTTCGTTCAGGGCAGGCAAAGCACCACACAGCTTCTGCTGAAATCACAGCAGCGACCGAAGTTCACGGTTATTCCTCTTAATTGCAGTAACTTCATCTGGAGTCTTGTGTGCAGTTCTGGGCCCCTCAGTTCCAGAAGGACACAGAGCTGCTGGAGGGAGCCCAGCACAGAGCCACAGGGATGATGAAGGAAGTGGAGCATCTCCCTGATGAGGAAAGGCTGAGGGAGCTGGGGCTCCTGAGCTTGGAGAAGAGGAGACTGAGGGGTGCCCTCATTAATGTCTATATGTGAGGGATGGGTGTCAGGAGGATGGAGCCAGGCTCTGCTCAATGTCATCTAGTGATAGGACAAGGGACAATGGGTGTAAGCTGGATCATAGGAGGTTCCTTATGAATGTGAGAAGGAACTTCTTCACAGTGGGGGTGACAGAGCACTGGAACAGGCTGCCTGGGGCGGGGGGGTTGTGGAGTCTCCTTCTCTGGAGACATTTAAAACATGTTCCTGTGTGATCCTGCTGTGTCAGGGAGATTGGACTGGATGATCTTTCAAGGTCCCTTCCCGTTCCTAATGTTCTGTGACTCTGTGATTCCTCACTTTGTAAGTAGGGTGGTTTTGGTCCATCACTCCTAAGAAAATTTGGGGGTTGGACCCTTTGCCTGCAGTTAGCTGTCTTTTCCCACCAGATTTTACAGATGGAGGGAGCAGAAAATAGTAAAGCTGTGGGGGCACGAGTACACTGAAACAAAGGCAACTCCTGGAGAAAAAAAATGTACTGGACAGTTGGTGCCACTTCTAAACGCATTAAGTATTTATGGGCACTTGCTCATAGCGTCAAATGAGCTGTAAATTGAATGGAGGTTATTTTCTAGGTAATTAAAAATGGAGAGAGATGGAGGAAACTGTTTATGGGAGGCTGTAAAACCGCAGCTACCCAAGAGTATTACCATTGCAGCCCACTTCGCTTCATCCTGGGCTTTTGCATCCCTGTTCTACTGCACTCCAGGCTACTGAACCCTGGTTAGCTGCATCCCCTTCGTGCACAGGACCAGCTAGAAACTGGCATACACCTACTTCAGCCCCCCAGGTTGAAATATGTCCATGGGGATCCTGCCCATGGTAACACTTCCCCATCCTACGTGTAAAGCTTGGTGAGACACCAGTTGGGACCACCAAGTGATGCTGGAGCACCCAGAGATCAAAATATTAGGTATAGTCCACTGTAGGGCTCAAGGGCTGGAGCCTGTCCTGGAGGCTGGCTGCAGACTTGCCTCCTCACCAAGTCCTAATTCTGGGGTTCAGCAAAACACAGCAGCCTGGAGATCATTTTCAACAGCAGCCACCTTCCATCTCAGCAGAGAGTCATTAACACCCTGTTCCACAGTAGGGCTCTAACTCAGCCTGTTATCAACGTCAGTTCTGCTGCAAACTGATTCCTGTGCAAATTAATCCTTCAGGGAGTGGAAGCCTCCCAGCCACAGTTATATATGTGCATGGATATCCCTGTGCCCTGGCCATATCAATCACTCCCTGTTTTGCTATTCCAGCTCAGCCCCTTGCAAAAAGTCACCCCAAAGGGACAGCGGGGCTGAGCAGTTCATGCAGGGCAGGGCAGGCTGCACACAACCCACATGGCAAGGCAGAGCTCTCATGGCCAAGGAGGGGCAGACAGGGGCTCAAACCCTGGCCTCGGGTAATGGCAGCCAAAAGCCTGACCTTGCTGAGCTCTTCTTCACCCAGCTTACCCCTTCCCTGGCACCTCCCAAACGCACATGCCTCCAGTGCATCCACTGCTGCTGAACCTAGAGGAGCTGCAGGGGACTCCTTCCTTTTCTCTGATGTGTTTTGCCCCATATGGCCAGTGCTGAGGGGTTTTTTTCACTGTCTTGCTCTGCTGCAAATATCATGAGGCACATCCCTCCTGAGAAACCCCAGAGAACAGCAGAAGCAGGACCAAGCCCCAGGGCTGAGGAGAAACAGCTTCATGTCATGTTCTCTAGCTGCATCATGCCAAGGTTTAGACATCACTGTGGAGGTTGCCCCCCACCCCTGAGGGGTCTTATGGAATGGAAGGGACAAAGATGAGATAGCCAGATCCTAAGCCTTCTCCTCCACCGGGTAGAGACCTGGTGGCACCGACTCAGCATCTTCCTGATCACTGCTGGGGGGACCATTCCAGGCTCCCTACCCACGCACCCAGAGCTCTCTCTCAACACTTTCACACTTCCAGTTTATTTCTCTCTCCAAATAATCCTGCAGACACTCACTCCTTTTAAAACAATCCAAGCAAACTTCTGGAGCTCCCAATACTCCAGCCTGCCCTTCCAAAAGGTTTATTCACGGGTGTCCACAGGACAGGATAGAGGCTGAAGGGGAGGCCAGGCATCTCTTTGTGTTCCAGCAGCACGACAGGAATTTGGGAAGGCAGTGACTTCACCCCGTCCCCACAGTGAGATCGCTCGGGATTGCAGTGCTCAGCGCGCCTGACCAGGGATTGAGGACCCACACAATGAATCCAATTAATTGCAGCGAAAGGGGGAGACAAAAGAGGGGATGGGGAGAAAGGAGAGAAGGAGGAGAGATTAACAAACAAACAAAAACCCCCAAATCCATCACAGCGGAGGCTACAAAACAAATTAAAGTTGTTATGGCAACCGGTGCGCATGTGGGCAGCGACACACACGTCTCCAAACGCTCGGAATTAAAATGAGCGGCGTGTTCAGCAGCTAATTAAAGACCGCGGCCAAGCCCTGCTGCCTTGCGGCACGGCCAGCTCTGGAATATCTCTCGCCCTTGGCTGTGGGTGATGGATTCCAGACACCCATCCTGCCAGGGTGAAAAGTGGGCTTGCTTCCTAAAAAACTCCGCTGGTGAGCAACATGAAGCAACATCTCCCTGAATAGGGTTTGGGATCCACAGCAGACCCGGGTGGGAAGTGCCAAAGCTTACCAGCCCCACGGCTCCCCCTTCCCCACACGCTTGATTTGCTCCCAAAATGACCATGCAAGGTCACTGAAAGGATCCTGATGGAAACAGCAAAGCCCTTGTTCATCCTGTGCCCCTCCAGCAGACCAGGCAATGAGCTGGTGGGGGGATGCTCTGCAAAATGCTGCCTTTATGCCATAAGGTCTGGGAATGGGGATCTCCAGGGACAGAGCACTGGGCCCCATTGATTGGCTGGGTTACAAGCAAGACACCTTAACCAGTTCAGTGCCAGCCTCGGGTGGATTCCCTTCATGGGAACACAGGACAGCAGAGCAGCCAGTGCTCCTCCAAGAAGAGACGGTGAAGAGCACGGACAATGTCTTTCAGAGCAGCTGGTTTTTGCTCCAGCAAGATCCATCAGCAGCTTTGCTGTGCACACGAAGAGGGTTTGCAAGCTGTGCTGCAACCACCTGTGACTTCCCAGCTCTCTCCTTAATCCTCCTTGACATCGCAGTTGCTGCTGCTTCTATAATGAATATACAGACAGGGAATTAGAAGAGCCTGTGCTCAGTTTTATTTTACCCACTGAGTCTAATTAACGTATGCAAAGATGCAGCACTTGAGCTGGCTTCGAAGAATAATTCACGAGGATGCAGCCAGGCAGGAGGGAGCGTAGCAGGCACTGAGAAGCAGTGCTCCCGCTCGTGCTTTGCCCTGGCTTTGGCCCCAGCAGCAAAACCTCACAGCCACTTACTGCAGAGGCTTTAAAATGCTTTTTCCAAGTCTTACAGCCCTTGAAAATAAGTCAGCTAAACCAAGCCAGTGCCTCTAGAAACCCGTCCCGCCCAGCGCCACAGGGAAACACGATGCACACTACAGCTGCTGGGGAATTAGCACAAGTGCATTCCATAATTCCCTCTACATGATCCTTTGCAAAGCCCAGGAGCCTCTCCTTTTGTCCAGGCATTTCTTCTCAAAGCCAAACGTTAAACAAAAGAGCTTCGGAGGCTGTAATTTTTCCTGGTAGAAGACGAGGCAGTTTGTTCTCCCGAGGCAGGCGCCAGAAAGGCAGTTTCACTGCGGTTTAACTCTCTTCTGTGGAAGATTGGTCTGTCCTGCAAAGTCATGCAACTTGGAGAGGAGGAGGTGAACCATCGGAGAGGTCTCCTCTTAAATCTCACGCAGCTGCAAAGCCTCAGACCTTTCCTCCAGCCTTTCTCACCGCTGTTACCTGCTTGTGCACAACGTGGAGCTGCCACATCCCCAGCAGTGGCCCCTAGACCACCAAGACCTTCCTGTCCATTCCATAACCTACTGCAGTGAATGACAGCTCTTCACAGGTTTATTAAACCTGTGCTTTCCCTCCTCCAAGTCTGGTGGCACCTTAGCTTTGTACAGTCAGGAGCTAATTTTAAAAGCTGTCTCTGAAAACACTTCTTCTTCCATTCCCCACCTCAGCTCTCACACCGGTTGGCATTTCCTGCAAGGAGCACAGAGCATTTTTTCACTGCTCACAAAAACCTGCCTCGAGCAGACCTCACACCGGCACCAAGCCCAGTTTACAGCAGTGGAGCATAGAGAGGAAAAGAAAACAGACCAACTCGAAAAGCCATGGTGCTGGATGTGAAACCATCTGTGGGCACAAACTTCTCTACCCCTGCCCTACCCCTCAGCTTCCCTCACTGCTCCCCGAGCGTCTGCAGGAGACCCTAATGATGAATCTCTCCTAATTAGATGATTAGCAGCAACTTTGGTGCAGGAACAGTGCGTGCAAGAGCAGGGGGAGCCACTGCAAAGGGTGCTGGGTGCCAGCTCTGTGTGAAATGCAGGAGCTGTTCTCACCCACTGATGCTCAGAGCCCCAAACTCTTCATTTAAGCTCCCGGCGAGCCAGCACGAACAGTGCACTCCGCATTGCAGCCTTCCTGTCCAGGCAGAGGTGAGACACATCCCTCCGTCCACCACCAGCCCTGCTCCTGCCCTCTGCTCTGGGGAAAGCAGCCTGGAGGCAGCTCTCCCTGTGTTGGGGTCTTCATTCACACACAGACTTGAGTTCTGATCATGAAGGCACTTTTGGAAACCACCTCTCTGTGTAGGGTTTACCACATCCCTCCAGTGGCAATAGAGTCTCTCCAGGGGAGCCTGCAGCACACCTGCACCACAGCAGGGACCTACCCATTGGGCTGCTTCCCTCCAGCAATCCATGCTGGCATATGCAGCTATCACTGCTGACATCCCTTTCCCAAAGGAGGAGATTCTTAAAGAGAAGAAAAGCCTTGAGGGAGCTGAGAAGATTCCAAAGATTCCCTTACCTCCAGGGAGACAGAGCCACGACCCCTGGCTGCACTGCACAGCTGGTGCCTGTCTCCCCCCTTCCCGCTTTCCTCCTTGATTAAATTCGTTGTTCATTTGCTGCTATAATTATATTAGGAAAGTGTAAGGCAGGACACAGGAGTCCCTTGGAAGCTGCTAATTGTTGCTGGAACGAGGCCATTCTGGCTGCAATTGAGAGAAGCAGCTGATTCTACAGCCTGGCTTTGGGCTGCAGCTAAGACAACGTGGGGTGAAGCCCCGAACCACAGGTCAGGCTGGGGCGGATCAGCCACCCCCGTAATTAGCCTGCTGCGATGGGGGGGTGTGTGTGTGCCTGCCTGTGTGCTACTGAAACAAACCTGTTCCTTTCCCATGGGGGAGGTGGTGGAGCTCACTCATGCTGATGAGAAAAATCACTTTGTAATACGTAAGGCAGGGCTGGGCTCTCCCAGGTCCCTCTTTTGTGCTGGGGCAGCACCTGGGCTGCGGCTGGAGGAGTCCAAACTCTGTTTTGCCTCCCAGGTGTCCCCAGCCCTGGTAGGTTTGAGACCTGTGCCACCTCCTGCTTTTCCTGCTGCCTCACATCTTGCTCCCTCAAATCCTTTAAATCTGATAGGGTCATCCAAGGCTCCAGGACCTGTGAGAGTCTCCAGAGCTTCACTTACAATATTAAAGATAAGCAAATAAATCAGTTCTGGTTTCCTCTCCTTGTCAGTGACTTCACCAAGCCTCCTGCCCACTTCCTCCCCTGGTGACATTATCTGAGATAAGGATGATTGGTGATTTGAGGAGACATTTGGTGCCTCACTGGAGCTGTTCCTATTGAGCAAAAAGGACCAGTTTCCTACATCCTCCTCTTTCTTACCCTGCTGAAACAGCATCAAGTGAACTTTGAGGCTTGAGGATCAAGAGGTTTCTAAACTCGAGCATTCCCAGCTCTGTGTGCATCCCCATCCCTGACCTGCAGCTCTGCTCCTCAGCACGGGGCCAGCAAGAGGTTATTTTTATGCCTGTAAAATTAAATAGAACACAATGAGGGGGAACAGAAGCATTTCTTGTGAGGTGAGGCAGCTCAGGAAAGTTGATGGGGCAAAAGTATCTGCTCACAAAAAAGCTGGAGCTGTCAGGAGCACCCCAAGGTGGCAAGTTACTTAGTGGAGGATTAAAAAGGGTGAGGAGGAAGACAACACCTGCTCTGGGTGCTTACTAAAGCCTAAAGGAGAACATAAAATTAGTTACAGAGGGCAAAGGCACCATCTATTTTTAATCACTTCTGTTGGAAGAGACTTTCCATGTCACTGCAGTCACTCTTGTCGTGAGGGATGGGCCAGAATCCAGCAGGTTGTACCATGGGCGACCAACACCCCAAACCAGAGCACCAGAAAATTGTTCTTAGAGAACTGCCCTTAATTCCTTTTCATTCTGTTAGTGGACTAGGTGAAGGGAGAGAAGATGGGCGCACACGAGGGATGTGTGGCTCAAGGGTATTTCCCAGGACTTTGGGAACCATGACAGACAGCTCCTTGCAGCATCTTGCTTCCACATCTTCTTAGCAGAGGAAACAGAGGAGGAAAATCTCTTTGCAGGCAGTCCTGGTCCCACGTGCCTCACAGCCCTTGGGTAGATGCAAGCCCTGGAGCTGCTGGACCCCACGCTCAGCTGGGACATCTTGAAGCCACTGGATCCATCGAGCTGCTCAGGGCTGTGCGCTTCGAAGGCTGGTTTCTGCTCCTGCAGTTACCCTGAAGCTGCAACTCGCCAACACCCACCAGAACATCGTCTCTGACACATCTGCACCAGTGCGCACAGATGGGGGTCACGGTGTCTCCCAGCCAGACTGCCCACACAGCGCACACAGGAGAGCCCAATATCCATCCAGCATGTGGGATCTCTCCACGTTCAGACGAGATGAGAGCTGGCTCCAGCTGAGAAGGGCTGGAGAACACCCCTCAGACCAACACTGTTCCATTTGCGCTGTTCCTTGAGAAGGATCATTCCCTCAACAACGCGATGCAAATGAAATCCCCCCGCAGAGCACGTAGCCCCAGCCAGTGGGAAGGCAGCGATTTACCACGCTGCATTAGCTCTGCCGCATCCTCCAGAACAACTTCCCGCAGCCTCCTCCAGCTGTCTCCCAAGCAGATAGTCACCCCCTCGCCCTCCTTCCAGGAAAGGCTTTTGTCTTCGGAGAGGAAGACTCGGCAAGGCTTTGGGAGGATAAATCACCAGGATTTTGCATCTCAAGCTCGACCTCCCCCTGCCCTTCACTTTTACCTTGCAGCAGCTCGAGGTATGAGGCACCTGGATAAGGTATGAGGTCCATGCATGTATCAGCACAGCCGATGCCTTTGCCCTCAGTGTGTGAATATTCAGCAGCTCCAAACTCAGACCCAGTCAGGAGGGTACAGCTGGGATCCAGGGTACTCCATGGTGCTTGGAGAGGGCATGGCACTGCCAAAACACCAGTGAGAATAAGGCAGCGACTCCTAACACAGGCTCCTGCGAAGCTCTTTGCTGATACCTCCTCAGCTGGAAGCCCGGAGGAGATCCAGGGGAGCTGGACGTCTCCCATGGATGGGATGCAGGTAGCTGGCAAGACAGCAATCTGTGGAATCAGCTACTGGCCTGGCTGGAGATGTTTCTCCCTAGCAAAGGAGTTTGTGCTCCTTTTGGAAGAGCCGTAGGTGTTTCTGGCCTTCTAGGGGAGAAACAAAACCCAACCACCACCAGCGTGCACCGTATTCTACAGCCTCTTTCCTGCAGAAACACGGTGCTGGTGCTCAGCACGTCACAGAATCGCAGAATCATCACGGCTGGAAAGGACCTCCAGGGTCATCGAGTCCAACCTTTATCCTATTATCTAGCTGCTAGACCAG
>JAOXOE010000852.1:954420-979630 GCA_028565055.1 Phoeniculus purpureus | reverse complement strand
GCTGGAAAGGACCTCCAGGGTCATCGAGTCCAACCTTTATCCTATTATCTAGCTGCTAGACCAGATCCCTAAGCACCACGTCCACTCATTCCTTAAACACATCCCACTTGCCTCTGCCCAAAACCACATCCATGGCTGCAGCAGGACAGTGGCTGGGAGCAGCAGAGATTCTGGCTCCCTCCACACACCCTGAGGTTGGCCAGAGACCACTCAATCGCCACCTTACAGGCCTAGATGCTGTTTTTGGTGCCAGGCTGCTCCACTCATTTGGGGCTCACACCTGAACCTGTCGTTTTCCTGCCTGTTAGGGGAGCGAATACGGTAAAGAGCAGCCTGGGCTTGCAGCGCGACTCCTGCAAGAGACGTGACGTGTTTATTTTCCCCCGTGCCAGCTTCCACATCAAACACGTTTCCTCTTTCCAAGCTGTGAAAGGGAATAATCTTCCTTCCCTCCCTCCCCTCTGCACCCATGCCCGCCTCCCTGCCAGGAGCCCACACAGTGTCCTCATGCCGGCATCCTCAGGTCCCCAGGACGCCCCGGCCGCTGCGCCTTCCACGGGCAGAGCTCGATGGCAGATGATGTTCCTGCTCTGGTACAAGCAGTAAAAAAAAGATCTTTAAAAAAGAAAAAGAAGATAACTTCCTTGTCTTGTGCGACCCAGTCTGAAGGTTTCATTTCAGTTTTAAGTGCTGTCAGGTTGCTTGGGGGGGGGGAAGGTAAAGTAAGACGTTAAGGAGCTGGTATTTTCAAAAGCAACCTCTGCCGCGCAGGAACGTGTCAGCTCCTTTGAAATGTTTTCTTGGCTGCTCGTCTCTCGGAGCACAGCAGTCAGGGAGTGTCATAAAACACTTAGGCTGACCCAAATCCCTGTGTTTCTGCAGCTAGCGGTCCCCTGTGTCCCTGGGGATGCTGAGCCGGACGCAGGTGGGCGCTCGGCACAGTCAGCCTCGGGCGCTGCTTCGTTCTTCGGCGGGTTGGTCGGTCCCGGTTTATCAGTCTGTTCTCTCCGTTATAGACATTATTAAAAAAAATAAACTTTCCAATAATACATTTCTTAAGTTGTTGCTGCCATTTGAGCGATTAGCAAAAATAAAGGGGAAGAGAAGGAGATGAGAAACAGCCCCGCGGGAGGCGCAGGCGGTTACGTCTGTCCATAGGTGTGTGGGTCGGTGCGGGTGAGCGGCACGTACGCTGCGGGTGTCTGCGTGAAAGAAAGACAACGTAGAGGTCCCCAACCACTGATGGGTCAGACACCATCTCAACCCAAATTTGAGTGGATGAAGAATTAAAAAAAATAGAAGGATGATCTTCCCCTCAAAGCGACAGATCAGAACCATCAGGGCGACCTCACAGCCGCTGAACAGCAGGTTCTTCTCTCTTCCATTTGAGAACTCTCGTCGACCACGGGAAAGAAGAACAACCTGCCCAATGACAGCGTCAAGCGAGTCCCCACGGATGACACATCCTTCCCCTGGGATGCTCCGAAGCGGGATCTCAGCCACTCCACCCGGGTGACAGCTGCTGTGAATAACCTTTGCCAAAGCGCTGCTTGATGTTTGTTCTCCCTCCCTGGTGCCGCTCGCAGCTCTGGGTTCACCGCAAGCCATGAGCTCCCGCACCCAACGCGCCGGAGGAGAGAAAAGCAAAAGGCATGAAGAATGAGAACAGGAAGAAAGCCACCGAAGTTTCCCAGCGTGGCGAGCGTCCTCCTGCCGCCTGGCACAGCGGGGCTTGCATTCCAGTCTCTGGCTCTGTCCCTTCCCCGCTGCCGCAGCGGGAGCCGAGGCGAGAGTGAATGTGCCAGCGGGTGCTGCTGGTGCCAACTCGGGCAAGGGTCCCATCCCACCAGCTGCTGCTTCCTTACCCCTCTATAACACCAGCATCAGCAGGAGGATGGGTGCGAGGGGCAGGATCCGGCCCACCCTGTGTCGGTTGCCACCCGCCTTCTGGTCAACGAAGGTCTTTTGGTCTGGCATGATGTCCGTGGTGAGCTGGGTCTGCGGGCGAGGGAAAAGAAAGGTTTCAGCAGGGTCTTTTTCAGGGGGAAACCACCCGACCGTGGGAAAAGCTCTTTGTCACCCTCTGTTCAGCAGCTCCCAGCATGGTGCTTGTCTGGCATGTTCTTCCCAAGCCATTTGCAATGGCAAAGGTGTCCCAGCAGCCCCTCCCTGTGCTCCTCCCCTTCCCAAAATGTACCTCTGAGAAGCACAGGCTCTGCTCTTTGGACTTGTTTAGCTTCGGTCCGTGTTCCTGGAGAGGAGAAAGGAGGAAGATTTAGGGCAGGTCTTTGCAGCTGAGGTTGAACCCCAAGGTTTGGGCTTCCCTGGGAGCTGCTGAGCACTGGGTGATGCCTTTGGATTACGCAGAGGACACTAGAAGTTGTGACTCAGAGCGCACACGGGATTCAAAACCAGTGGGAATTCAAGATGTTTCCACTCCGAGCAAGGCAGGGCAGGAGAAGTGGGTCTGGAGCAGTTACACCAGCCTAGCGTGCCCCGGGCACAGCACCACGGCAGACAGGGGACGATGCCCTGTGTGAGGGAAGAGGATGGGCAGGGCATGGATCCCTCCCTTTCCCACAGCAAAAACCTCCAGCAGTGCCCAGACCCCTGACTGCCAGGGATGGCCAGATCCTGCTGAGCAGCCGTGTACCAACACATCACCCAGACCGAGACACATGCATTGAACAGGGCTTTCTGCCACCCGCGGGCTGCAGCTTATCTCCTGCCTGATGGACCCAACGAGGGTCCAGACCAATGCTCCCAGTTTGAAGCAGTGATTGGGTTCAGGTCCTACCTGGACAGAGGTGCAGGTTGTGATGATGCTCATGTCGTACATGGTGTTGCTGTCGTTGATGTCATCTGGTAAGGCTGGACCCTTCTCAGTCTTCGGTGGCAGGGTGACAGGGAGCAAGGGATTCTTGGGGGAGATGTTCACGTCGGTGCCATTGCCAAAGGCCTGGATGGCATTTCCTGGGGAGGCAGGAGATGATTGGTGTGGGGGAAATCTGCACCCCAGTGCTAAGGAGGGGGGCAGGGAGGTGCCTTACGGAGACACGGGTTTTCTGTGAAGTCTCGTAGGAACTTCTCGCACTCTTCCTCCATGTTTCCACTTCCTTTGCAGGAGCACCAGGGTGAGATGGTGATGCTGGTAGTGCTGGCATCAACATAGTTTGGTGTAATGTCGAAGCCTGATCCCATGGGAGGAGGAAGAAGAGGGATGAGGAGCCACCACGGTGGCAGAGAGTCTTTCCCATCCCAACCCCAACAAGCACTCACCGACGAGCCCTGTGTAGGAGCCCAGGCACGCCTGGTAGTTATCCCCAGGACAGCTGGTCAGGGACTGGGAGGAGGCCTGGCAGTTGGTGTGGAAATCAGCCAGTCGGGATCTGGGGGCAGAGCAAGAGGGAGGTGGATGGCACTTCACCAGCATGGAACGACTCAGCACTAAGGAGCAGCACTCTTAAAAAATAAGCGTGAGAACGGAGGATACATGGGACAGAGTGAGGAGATCTAAGCGAGACCTAGACTCAGAAGTGCGACTCCTTGCCTCACCTCCAAGGGTCATGGCAAGGGATGTGGTCTGCCCACGGGTGAGTGCACACTGGGGATCGCCAGAACCCTTGTTCCTCCGTCCTCTACTGCTCCCCACCCTCTCCACACCACCCCAAACACAAGGCACACCATAAACTTCACCACCTCATGCCCATGGCAGGGAGATTGGACTAGATGATCATTTGAGGTCCCTTCCAACCCCTAATGATTTGGCCATGCTGCTCCCGGTGTCGTTCTCTGATGAGAAGGTCACTGCTTGTCTTTATCTGAAGTGTTAAAGCTTAGAGTGCAATTAAAACGCCTGAGGTGAGAAAGGGAAAGCAAAACCCAAGAGGAAGCCTTGCAGAGAGCCCAGAGGTTTTGATGCTCGTGTCCCCCTGTCCTCCTGTCAGATCTGGCTCTGCAGGCAGAGCAAAAGCGAAAAAGGGGAGAGATGGGAGGAACCAGCAGGACCAGGAGGAATAAGGACTAGACAAGAGGAGCTGGTTTCCACTCCTAACCCGAGTATCAGCTTGGTTACCTCTTCTTTCCCTCTCTTGGGTTTTTTCTTGAGATGAGCCAAACCGCTGCGGTGGATGGATAAAGAAACGGGAAGGATGTCGAAGAGGACAGACAGATGGACCAGGTGGACAGATGGATGGGCTGCAGTTTTCCAAACTGACTCAGACATTAAATAAAGAGACACAGGGCTGAATGGTGGCCCATGCTGGATCTTAATCACGGGGAAGAATTGCTGCAAAGCAGCCAAGTCGCTGACACTGGAGACGAGACCTTGCTTCTCACAACAGAAAATCTCCTCAGCTCTTTATCCCCCCACTTTTCATACAGAAAGAAGGCATATGTTATTTTCTGGAGCTTCCTTTTCCTTCTTTCTTAATTAAATGTCATCTTTGTCCAACCAGCGATTGAATCATCCAACGGCACCTGCCTGAAGCCATAAAAACTGATGAAAATAAAGAAATTGTGATTGGGGGTTTTTTTAAAAAATAGGAATGATGTATTTTCAGATGGTTTTGATCACATTAAATAGAGGATCTACAGCAATACCTTACATCCACCCAGCATTCCTCATCAGAGCAGGTCTCAATTGCTTCCTCAGAGGAACAAAGCACAGCGGCTCAGACCGCAGCACCTGATGCTCTGTGAGGGAATGCAGCAGTTTCCTGGAGACTTCTGCTCTTTCTAGCCCCTGTGACAGGGACTTTTTCCAAGTCACAGGGTTTTCCAGACACCAATGAAACCATCTTCTGTGGAGCAGCTGAGCCTCTTCTTGGGGGACGTTCTGGTCCTGTGGGGACCAGAGCATCACTCTGCAGCAAACCCAACAGAGCAGCGTTTGACAAGAGCCACCCATGGCTCTTCTTTTTGCTGCTTCCCAGGGCTGGGCATGCAGGTCACTCTCAGTTTTTGCCTGCTGACAGTCTACCAGCAGCACAGACTACACTGTTTTCCCACTTCTACAGCTGCCTGACCCACTTACAGCCTCCCAACAGGCTGCAAATTTCCAGGGCAAGGTCAGCCCTGGAAACGTGGTTTATTCAACAAGGTGGCAGGACTCGTGGGCACTGCTGTGCTCTTCTACCCCGTGGATACTAATAAGTAGCCAACTGGCATCGCCTTGGGGAGATGCAACGGTGGGGCGGTATGTGAAGCAGCTGCCCCATGACATGTGGCAGGAGGATGGTCTTGGGCTAAGCACTGACTTCAGGATCAGAAAGGGGGTTCTGCTGCTCTCTTGAGGCACGTATGAATCAAGGAGAAAACTTTATCCTCCCTCTCTTTTCTCCTGGAACCAAAACACTTCCATCCCAGGAGTGGGTTATTTCCACCAGACCCACAAGTATTTTCTTCCCAAGTGATTTAACACACGGAGAAAGAAGAACTCCCCGTGACAGTGGTGCAGAGGCTTGGGGGGTTACCTCACACCCCTTACTCCTGAGGCTGATGCTCAGCTCTCAGCACACAGTCTCCTTCACTGGAGCTGTGCATGAAGCCCAGTGGGTGCAGAAAACTTTGCTCTGGGACATTAAGGGTTGGACTTGATGATCTATTAGGTCCCTTCCAACCCTGGTAATACTGTGATACTCTGTAGACATTTGCAGCAAAACCCCAGCCTCCAGGCAAGGGGTTTTCAGAGGGATGGAGCATCTCTTGTATGAGGACAGGCTGAGGGAGTTGAAGCTCTTCAGCCTGGAGAAAAGAAGCCTCTGGGGGGACCTTGTTTTGACCTTCCAGTACCTGGGGAGGGGTGACATGAAGGCAGGGGAAGGTCTTTTCCAGAGGGTTTGTACAGATAGGACAAGGAGCAGTGGGGTCAAGTGGGGAAGGGAGAGATTTAGGCTGGATATTAGAAACAAGTTCTGCAATGTGAGGGTGGTTGATGGCTGGAACGGGCTGCCCGGGGAGGTGGTGGGGGCCCCATCCCTGAAGTCATTTACGGTCAGGCTTGATGAGGCTCTGAGCAGCCTGACCTAGGTGGAGTTGCCCCTGTGTAGAGACGTTGGACTAGATGACCCTCTGGAGGTCCCTTCCAACCTAGAACGTTGTATGATTCTAAGCCAGGAGCAGAAGGAAGCGTCTGGGTGTGTGTGTCTCGGAGCAACAAAGCTCCAGCTCTGCTCCTTTCACACAATCCCTGTCACAGGAAGGGATCTGGGCTCCCTCCTTCCCTCCTCTGCAGGAAGACAGCTAAAGTTTCCGACAGCATTTTCCCTCTCCTCAAACGAGAGGCGAAGGCACGTCAACTCTCTTAAAGGACCGTGGTGAGTTCATCACCAAGCACCACAAACATTTGTCACGCTGCTCCCCAGGGCCCTGCTCCTGGCTTGTAGCATCCTCTAAGGCAAATGTTATTCTTCTCACAACACATGATAGGCCAGCTGGTAATCTTTCCAGAGTATCCAAGCCAGATGTCACTCTTTCCATTGTGCACAACGAGTCTGCAGCCACTGGATGAGGCTCTAACTGCCAGGAATAAACCTTACTGGAGCTGGCCCCCTGCTCCTCAGATTCCTGCTTTAAGTGCCCGGGTGAAAAACAAGTGGAGGAGAGGGAGCCAAGTCCATCTTAGCAGAAATAGGAGGGAATCGGTGCCAAAATGTTGGCTGGCAGCTCAAGGCAGCAGGTGGGTCTGGCCAGTCTCCACCTGCAAGGGCCAGACCTGGGTTGGGAAGAGTGGGGCTGGCAGCAGGGTTTGGTCTAGGGGGGGGAACATGACGGCACAGGGAGCTGCAGAGCATGACCTTAGCCAGCACATTATTTTCCTGAAAGGCCTCCAAGTCCAAAAAAGAGAACAAAGTGAAGAAGGGTTCAACAACATAAATTATATAGGTGCACACAGACATATCCCATCCCAAACCGACTCCAAGTGCTGAATTTCAAAGTTAGGAGGTTACAAGCTGTTTTGCTTTGATGCCTCCAGAAAATGTCTTTGATTTCAGGGTAAAAAGAGCCACACAATGCCACGGGGAGGCAGCCCCGGGGCTTTAATACTTCTTTCTTTCTGCCCAGCTCCAGACACCTCCCAGGTACCTCCACAGTGCCCTACACTGTGCCCACAGTGCTCCACAGCCCCCTACACCTACACCCTCCAGGCACATATACCCCATGTGGGGCTGCAGAGACCCTCAGCTCTAACACACCTCCTCACCTGGTTATGGGGAGCAGCTTGTCAGCACCAGTGAGACTCCCTCCATCGCTCTGACATTAGAAGTCACCTACACAGCAGCACATTTCCAATTTTTTCCAGCTTGTAGGTATGTTGCAGGGGTTTTTGTTTCCCAAGAACAGATGCAAGAAGATGCCTAATCTGGTGCTAATTGTTCCCCATCACCACATGCTTATGAGAAGTCCAAGCCCAACACTGCTGATAATTTCCCACCCATCAAAGCAGAGAGAATCGGGCTCTTGAATATTTCATGCAGAATATATCTGAGACACAGAGATTGCTCAAGACGTGTTTTTCACAGGCAATTTACAGGGGCCAAGGAAAAATGGCCTTAATAGACACGAGTATCAAAAGGCGGCTCAAAAACATTCCTCCCCATTCCCCGCCGAGCAGGGGATGTTCAAGAAGCTGCGACGACGCGCAAAAACTCAGCAAGACGTGAAAAACCCGCAGGGCCGCTGGGCATCCTGCCCCCCACCACTCACTTGTCCTGCTGGAGATGGAGGCTATGGAAGGCTGGAGATGCTGAGTTAAGAAAAACACTGCCCTCAAACGCCAAGAGCAGTGACCAGGTAATTCAAAGAGCCCTAGGAATGCAGATCAGCTCCAGAAAGGAGAGGGAAGCTGGAGCAAAGCTCTGCTTTTTTGGGATGACCCTCTGCCAAAGCTAGTAGATAGTTCATGAAGGTGCAAAAATTAACAACGAAAAGTCAACTTCTTTTACCCAGAAGTAGTCATCTGACACCTCTGGAGACTGGAGTCACCTGCTGTGCTACTGCCTTGTAGGGAGGTTTTAATTCTGCTTCTAGTGAACACTGTAGATGCAGTAGCACAGCATCTCTCCTGAGGATGGGCACTGGTTTGCCAGCCCAAAGGCACCCACCACCCAGGCGGGAGAACAAACCAGGGAGCAGCTGGTAGACCAAAAACAAGGTTGAAGAGATCCCCAAGCCGTTAATTAAGACGTTTAGTCCTAAAAATTCATATGGGTAACATCACATTTGGATTCATCCCAGATAAGTTCAGCTGAAAGCTGGGGGTTTTCTATCCTCTTGCTTACACTCAAACCCTATCATTACCCAGTAAGAGAAGGGAAGAATTAAACGCGTGCATCATTTGATTTTAATTGAAGGACTGTTCTATTTCATTGAACTGCTAACTAAGCTGAACAGGAGATTGTGTTTACATAAGCAAACCCAGAGTCAGTATAGACTTGCTGTCACATTAAGTCAATACTTATGAGGGCTCTCTATTTAATTATTCAGTGTGAATTGACTTATTATTCTGCTAAGAGCACGGTCAGCCTTGAGCAAGGTGGCCACAGAGCTGAAGAGATCCCTCTGAGCTGCCTTTGCACATGGGTACTCGCAGGGTCCCAAGGATGCAGTACCTCAAGGGTGCTGCCCCACTGCCAACCCCCCCAATACCAGCGAAGCCAAAGCCACCAGCCTTTGCAGATTTGCTGATTTAAAGCCAGATTTGGAGAACTTCCCCAGTTTCCCAGCCTGGCGACAGCTGCCCATCCCCCTGCAGACACGAGCACTGCTCCTCTCTGCCAGTTCCCAGAGCCACTGTTCAAACCAGGAAGATTTTTTCCCTCCGTCTCCTTCCTCCCAGACAGCTACGTGGACAGCAGAGCTGCAGCTCTGAGCCGTTCTCATTACAGAGTGTAATGAGAAAGTTGAGCTGCCACTCTGCTGCTTATCAAGGAAACATCCATTACAGATGACATTTCCTCTGCACTGAGCAAAGGGTGTGAAGAGGATGTGGTTTTAAAAAAGCCTGACGAACACACAACCCAAACAAACGTCGTGTTCCCATCACAGTAGGTGCTTAATCAATACCAAGCCCGGATCCTTTCCTTCCATCACAGCGAGCCAAGCTGCTTTCGTGTGTCCGTGGGCAACGGAGCGAGGCTTTCCCTGCCTGGATCACCATCCCATACCCACCCAGCCAGAGACTGCCTCTGCTCTGCAAAAGAGCACCTCCAAGACACCCACACACAGGGTCCCTGTGAGGAGCTGTGCAGGATCTGACCCCTCTCCCAGCCACAAATACACCAAAAATGGGGAGAAAAACCTCAGCCAAATGAACCACCCCCTGCTTTTGGATGCTGAGGAGCTACAGCCAGCAAAGGCTGGGAAATTCTTCAGCACCAGCATCACTCAAGCATGTAAGACCAGATTATTTGTGTTCCTGACTTGCTGATGCAAGATGAAAAATACAGCAAACTGCAGCTGCTGAAATCAGCTCTTTTCTCCCCTTCCCATTCCCCTTAGCTGAGGTTAGTGTTTTGCAAAAGGTTTTTATATTCTGGGAGCTAAAACCTGTCCGTTGCAATCAGACACAAAGCTCGGGGAGTTTGTCAGGCTCCACCATTGTAACGGGAAAAGCTCCCCAGCAGGAAAGGCTTCACAAATTGCAGCTATTGGAGCCTGATTACTGCTGCTGTCAGGGCTGGGAGCTGGGCAAAGGGACTGGGAATTTTCAACTGCCTCACAGGTCAAGGCCATTTGAGTTGCTTCATCGAGAGCAAACCACAGAACGGGAAGAGCACAAGTCTAGCACCCTCACCAGGACCTGTGCCCGCATAGGCAAGTGCAGGAGCTCAGGGGCCACATCCTGGCCTCTTCATGCCCCCTCAAGGACAGTGCATAATGGAGGTGGCTGCACAGCACCCTCCTCCCCTGCACAGGGGCTCCTGGGTGAGCCAGATCCTGCTCTGTGTCAGGTCACTGATTAAAATACCCCAGTGCAAAGCATTCAGAAAACAGTCACCTGCAGAATCACCCTTAGAAGATGGTGGGTTTAGGGTCCCTGGACCACTGATGGGACAGAGGCAGGTGCTCAAATGACCATCTAACCACCAGCGCAGCACAGCACAGCAGAAAGCCATGAAAACCTTCAGAACAACTGTCCTTCATCCTCGACCATCAACTGTCCCTCTTCCCCAACTCCTCTGCTTCTCTTGGGAAGGAGACAATAGAACTTCAGAGTGGAATGTGTCCTACAGGCACCCTCATAGCTCAGCACCCTGCATGGCACCCTCTTAGCGAAGCCCTGGATCCTAGTAGACAGGGCTTTGCCCTTCGTTAGGTTTCAGCCAAGAGGCTTAATTACACTCCTAGCCCACGTGGAAGCATCATCTCATCTGTCACCGCTGGGTTTCACAGCAGCCTGACAACCTGCTTTGGAGTTCAATGCCCTCACCAGTCCTGCATGCAGCTAAGGAGAATGAGCATCAGTCCACAGCGCTGACCTGATAAGCACAGGGAAAGAGGGAAGGAGGACAGAGTCTACGTGCTCTACGTAGACATATTCCTCATGCCAGGTGATGAATTTGGCAGCAGCTGCTTGCCAGTGCTTCGTTAATTATAAATTCAGAGGGCCTTGGAGAGAGGATAGAGCTGCCTCTCCTCAGGCCTTGCAGACCACCTTGTCCTTGAAAAACAAACCCCGTGCTGCTTGGCAAAGGGGACACAACAACCAAATCCATCCAGGACACACAAACCTCACTAGGCTTCTGCAGAAGAGGTGCACAAGTTGCTCACCTGGAGCTGGACCAGCAGCATCTCAAGAGGTCCTGGAGGTCAATAGTCAGCATAAGGTGCAGTCCTGTTTGCTCCAAGCACCAGCGTCACTGCTGAGACCCCAAACCAAACCCACTCTAAAGAACTCCACAATAGCAACTCCTGACAGAGTTTGCTTTGGGTAGTTAGACAGTCCAGACTTCACTAAGCTTCTCAGCATGGGCTTTCCAGACTCACTGGGTGCAGTTGGGGAACACCGGGAACGTTCAGATGCTGCGATGAGGCTGTGGTAAAAGGGGTTCAGCTGACAGATGAATCCATGTCCAGCTCTGAACTGGGAAACTGGACTTGCAGCAGCAAGAGCTGCAACTCTCTGACCACATTTGGGGCAGCACTGGGATGGACAGACTCATTGCCAGAGCCCTCTCTAGCCCAAAAGCGAGGGAGAAAACAGACCCTCTCTCACTTGCAAGGTAACATCCACAGAGTAAAATAAATCAGCCTGTCTCCCTGAGGCAGAGCTGTGGGAGGGGAGCAGATATGGGATGGGATTTTCCCTCTCAAGCCCAGATCTGAGGAAAGCACCCACACACAGCCCTGCAAAATGCCCCAGAGAGCAGCTGAGGTTAAAACAAAGCCGGGCAAACCCAAAGCTGACCACACAAATGCCACCTCTCCCCACCCATGCTGCTGCCACCAAAATGCACTTCCACCCCAGGGCAAAGAGCCAAAGCAGCTGAGGGGACACATGCTTCCCCTCTTTTGCTGCTTTACCTTTTCCTGGTGGAATTCCTGGTCCCCCCCTACACGCTGCTAATACAGGGCACTCCCCTCCACAAGCAGATGCATCCACAGCATGTAATGTCTGAGCAAGCACCAGCTCTGCTGATGGAGAGGTGCTACCACTCATATGGCCCCAGCTCAGCGCAGCAGGTATCTTTTATTCATGGGCTTTGGCTGGCTGCATTACTTTCTGATAAAAAGCCACACTTCCCACGTTTCAAACACATCACTCGCAGCCAGAGGAAGACCTGAAGCTGCACCATTTGTTTACTTTACCGCCCGGCTCTGGGAAACTCCATCACCTCGATGGCACCAAGGCCCTCCTCCTCCTTGTAAGAAACTTACTCTTCATGAGGCTGACGAAGCCCCTGGAGGGTTACAGGAGATTTTTTGCCATATGAATAATGAGTTTCATAACTAACCAAAAGCCTGGTCTCCTCCTTTGCTCTGCCACAGGGAAAACAACGGATTTCAATAGGCTGCAAGTTTCAATGGGAATGCAGAGAGCATCCCTGGGGATGCTGCTGTTTGCAGGGTGTGAGCGACCCTGCTGCCAGGGATCTCTTTCTCATGTCATACACGGCACCTAGCTGGTGCTGGAGGAGACCCAGCTCGTACGTGCCACGCAGCACGGAGACAATGCCACAAACACACTTAGAACAGAGTCAGGCAACAAGGGACATCTGGAAACAACCACCGCCCCGCACACGCTCTGACACAGTCCACAGGTCCTGCTGCAGCACCAGGGAGGGCTGGGAGAAGCCCACACAGAGCCCTTACCGGCAGAGGTGATCCATCCGGCACGTGTTGCGCAGATCCAGGCAGTTGGGCTTCTCCTTGTCCTCGTAAGAGCAGGAGGGGACAATAGTTTGCCGCCGGCGCTCGGCACAAGCCTGATCCTTGCAGGAGCAGAAAAGCAGACGGTAGGTGTACTCGCTGGGGACACGGTCAAAAAACTGGCGCAGAGCCTTGTGGCATTTTCGCCGGCTGCAGTGCTCAGTGGCTGAGATCTCCTTGCTGCACGTGGAGATGTAGCCTGAGCGCAGGCGCTTGCAGTTGTCATTCAGATTGCAGGCTTTGGCCGCGTCAAGGCAGTGGTTGCTTTTGGAGTTGGTGCTGGGGTCCATTCCTGTCCAGAGAGCAAGAGGGAGAAGGGCTTAGCACAGCAATGAAGGATGGGGAGATGCCCTCAGTCTGGAGGGATGCTCCAGGGAAGAGGGTTGGCACCAACATCACCCCAAGCATCTCCAGCACAGCCTGTTCTTACCCCACTGGCAGTGGGGAGGGGGCTGGACGCACTTCCCCTCGCTTCATTCTCATCCCCCTGCACTATTTGGAGGTCCTCCTCCACCACAGAGAGGGTTAGTGCTCACCAACTGCAGTGGGGCAGCACCTGGTCAGCCTTCAGGATGTAATGCACGCCATGAACTGGCAATATTACTTTTTCCTTGTAAATTATTCAGAGAGTAATTACTGTTCGTTCTGCTCCAAAGCAAACCAGTCTGCTCACATGTAAAGTGCCTCCCCTCAGCAGCCACATCCTCTCCTGGGGATCCCCAAAACCAGCCAAAGAAGCCCCAGGGCTGAGTCCTGCTCAGGCGGTAACAGTGGGGATAAGGTTGCCACCGGAACCAGGCACCAGCCAATCCCACATCCACCCTAAGAATCCCAACCATCAGCAAACAAACAGGGATGAGGCCAAACCGTTGTGTGGGAGCAAATGCTGAAGTCCCTTTTCTTTTTCCCAAAGTGATGGATCACCCTCAGCTTCCCAGGTGCTGTTTTAGAAGCCAGCGGACTGCTCCAGCAACCTCACCCCTAATTCCCTCCCCTGCACAGTCCAACCAAGCTAAGCTCCTGGATTCCTCCCGTATCTACCACCCTCCCTTGGCACAGACAAACAGTAGTGTCAGGGAGGAGTCCCTAATGAGCGTATTTGTAAGGTGCTGATACGTAGCAAAAGCTTGGCAACTGACTGGGTTGGCCCTCGCCTCCCTCTGCTATCCTCAGCCTCCCTTGGGGACTATCATCATTTTGGGGTGTTGTTTGCAGTTGAGTCCCAAATTTGTCTCACTCCCTCACAACTGAGCAACAACCTCCAAGTCAGGAGCTGCCAGCACTACTTACATTCAGGGGTCCTACTAAAAGATGAACCCCTACCAGTGTCATCCCATGCAAACCCAGACCAGGTCCCGCTGCCTTTCAGTGGCTGCGATGCCACTGAGACTCCAGAGCTGAGGTGGGGTAAAGCTGTTTGGAGAGAACCCTTGAAACGCTAAAAGTGTCATCCAAGAGATGAACACCCTCTGTGGAAAGGTAAGATGTACATAAAGTGAGTATTTTTTATGGCTTGTAAGTAGATCTGCTTCGGAAAAATCGTGCAAGAAGGTTGCATGAGCTAAAAGAAGCTGCTGGATGGTCAGAGGAATCCTCCTCACCCTGTTTGGAAAAAAAGAAGTCCTTTAGGGCTTCACACCCCAGCCACAAAGATGGGATGGAACAGGAACTCACATTCCACAGCAGGGATCTCCCAGCTCAGATGGTGCCATGAGGTCCCTTCAGCTGAGTGCTGTGGAAGGCGACAGCTCATGACACTGATGTCAGAGGAGCAGAACGGCAGAAAGACACTTGCAGAGGCTGGGGGGACACGTCTCTGTCTTCTCCCTGCTCCTGGCTTCGGGGGGACGCCCTGAGCACTCTCTACACGTGGTGTGGCAGTGGCCACCCCAGCTCTGAGCCCCATGAGCTGTTAACAGCCAGTGTGACAGCTCTCCGGCACAAACGTGGGATCTGTGCAGAGAGCCAGCTTATTGTCTAATCCTCCAGAGCAGCATCGCTCCTGCTCTGCCTGAGACCTGCTGGGACCTGGATGCATTTTAATAGAGCCCGTGCTTAGAAGTGCAGAGTTCTGGGGAGCTCATTAATAAGGCACAAGCATGAAAAATTCATGAGGTGAGAAGGAAACAGGGGCCACGGACCCGGGGAGAGGACCATACTGGGAGAATCGGTGCCACCAGCTGTCCCTGCTGCAGGATGGGGACAGAGGCAGAGGAGGAGAAGGGTGATGGGGAAGGCAGCACTGCTGCAAGCTCAGGCTGATTCCAAGGGTCTGACAGCCACCCCATGAGTGCTGATACTCTGGTGCCCACATGGGCAGAAACACAGCATGGGACTGGTCTCCAAACTGGAACCTCTTCCTCCTTCCTTTTGTTTTCCTCAGGCTCCAGGCATCTCTCAGCGCTCCAAAACATTTTCAGTGATGCTCTGATCCACGGTAGGGTGCAAAGTCTCAGGTGTGGGGAGTGCTGAAATGTTCACTTGTCAGGCTTGCTGGCAATGCCACCAGCCCTGCATGGAGTGGATGAAGCATCAAGGCCACCCCCATGACCACAGCACGTCTCCAGAGCAAAACAACTGCCAGTTCCTCTCCCCGCCTACCCCCAGCTCCTAAATTGCCATCCAGGCTTCCTTCTCCTTTAGCTTTGCTTTTGTGCATAAATCCACCCGTGAGCATTTAATCCTCCACGCCAGACGCCTTGCTTTTCATACTTCCCAGCAGCTAAAATATTTCCTTATGCTAATGCAATCCAAAAAGGGGTGTGCGACACTGGAGGGAGTGGCAGCACCATCCCAAACCAACTCCCTGGAGGGAGCCTGGCGAATTCGCTTCAGGAGCTAAAACCTGCTCAGGTGACAGCCCTGAGTTATGCAGCAGCATCACAGTCTCCACTGGGCTGTTCCCAGTGCGCCAGAGTTGTTGTGGGCAGGGCTGCACAGCCCAAGTGGGGGACATAGCATCGCTGTGGGGCACCCAAGGTGCTGCATGCACCCCATGAGGTCTGCAAACCCCCAAAATGCTGCAGCGGTGGGTGGCTTTTGGAGGAGAGAATTAAGAGAAAAAAGAGCAAGGAGAAGACAAGGCGTTGCTGACCCAATTTGAAAAAAAAGGGGGGTGGGGTGGCAGCACAGAGGGTTGTCATGGAAATAAGACAGGAAAAAGAGTTCCTGACGATGGCTGGGGAGTTTGGGTTCCCAAGAGGAGGATGCAGAGGCAGAGAGAGATGTTCTGAAGAACTCAGCATCCTCCTCCCAGCAGTGTCCCATAGCTCGGCTTGAGGCCAGCTGCCCTGAGGCAGGACAGCAAACAGGGTCCCCCCCTCACCTTTCCCCACACACAGTCCCAAATCTTCCAGATGACAGAAATGCTCTAAATGAAGTGATAGATAGGCAATGGGGAGGTCTAGCACTCCTAGCACACCTGAGCCCTCCACGGCTGTGCCCAATGCCATCTGTGCAAGCAGACACGTCCCCAAGAGAGAACGAGGGAATTCCAGTCTCTACAGCCCACCTCAGCTATTTCATATTTGTTCGCAGCTGGAGCCAGCTGAGTCCAAAAGGTAAAAACCTAAATCACAGCCTGGAGCGAAACAGGAGGAGGCTGGTGCCTTGGCTCGGTCACAACCATGGTTCACCTGCTCCCAGCAACATCTACTGCCGCTGGAAAGGTCTGAAATACAGAGGATCCCGAGGAGCACCAAACCCCAGTCGTACTTGCTAACCAGCCCCTCCAGAGGGTTCAGCATCCCGGCTGGGTGTGGGGAGCTGCATGTCCAGACTGATGCTCAAAGCATCAGATCTGGGGCAATGGAAGAAGAGATGGGCAGAGAAGTGTCTGCAGGAGCAAACCACATGGGAAGGAGCTGCAGGTTTTCCTTGCCACGATGCTCGGTAGCAGCTCTACATTCATTGGCAAGAGGAGATAAAACAGTGGAAGCACGTTGCTTTTATTACCTGAGAAAATTGAAGCAAGTCTGAATATATCAGATAGACGAGAGGTGACCGGCTCATAGGGGGAAGCTTCATAAAATTCTTCTCCTAGAGTGGGAGGGAAGGAAAAGAAAGGTGAGAAAAAGCAAATTAAAAATCACAGTGAATAACCTCAGGCACTACCAAGGCTACAGCTGGGTGCGGGCAACCCCTGGCATGGCAACTGCAATTTGGGGAGGGAAAACCAAAAAGCATTTAAGTTACTGCCTTGTAACACAAGGAAAAGCCCATCTTGGACCAGTTCTGGCTGGGGGTCTGTAGCTGGGTGGGCAGGTCAGCGCTGCAGCAGCTGCATCCAGCTCAGCTCCTTCTGTGAGGCTGCTTTGGCAGCAGCTGCATTTGAACTCACCTCGAGAGTTAAGGGAATTTGCAAGGTCAGTGTTTAGTAACTGCGTCTGCAGAGCCTGGGCCAGCTGCAAGCTGGAAGTTTTGGGGTCTGCAGTCAACACTCAATTCTTTTGTTATTGTTGCACAGAACAACAAAAACCCCATTTGCCTAGAGAAACCCCACTGTAAGGATCGTTTTCCACTCGGCTCTGCCTCTCTGTGTGGGAAAACGTAAATATTTCAGTGGAGGAGCACAGACCCAGCCAGAGACCCTAACCTTCTGAGCACCAGCATCCATCCCTTTATAGAGAGAGCCTGAGCGCTGCCTGTCTGTCCCCAGGCTGGGAGCAAACGCCTTGTCCTTCCTCTTTGATTTCAGTGCATCCCATGTGCTTCTGCTCCCTGCTCTTCGTGGAACTCCAGAAAAGGCTGATTTGAAGTGAGACAACCACGACTCTCAGGAGAGGAAATGCTCTTCTCAAACCCCAGCAGCCACAGGAGAAAATATTAATATATACGTAAAACTAATCAATGGCAGGACTTTGAAAGCCTCTTGCCCAGCGCCCTGGAGAATCGATCTCTACTGCGCCTGGCTGCCCTCTCAGCAGGACCCCTGCCCGCTCTGGGTGCCCTGGGCTCCCTCAGGATGGACCCCAGCCTGCTGCAGCCCACACCTGCTCTACCCAGTTGTTATTAACCCAAGACAGCAACTTTTATCCCACATAATTAAGGAGCCACCTGAAACCCTGTGCTGGCAAACAGGCTCAATCAGAGGCAGAGCAATGGGGGAGGGTTTGCTCTGAGCCCAGAATCTCCTCAGTGTGATTCCTGGGAAATCTGATGGGCCTGGGAGACCCCGGTGGGGTGACAGGCTGGGATGTGTTTTCAGCACATCACCCCACTCCTGGCTTGCCTACCACCCTCAGGGGGGATGCTGAGGGTTGCGGCATGGATGAAGCAGCCCCCAGCAAGGCTCACGGCAGCTCTGGCCACTGCTGCTTGTCACGGGGATGGCAACGATGTCTGGGCAGCGTGCAAAGCCCTCCTGCTCCAGGCCAACCCCCTTCACCTTGTTTCCTAATGCTCTGATGACAAATAGCACCTTTATTAAAGTGCTTTTAGGAAACGCTGTAACCTCCTGGTATATCGCTTTGCCAATGCAATGAATAATTAAATACCAGCTGAATCCTGCTGCTTGTGAGGGAAATTACTGAGCATTAAAAGGGCAGTGGACTTTTCTTGAGCTCACTGAGATGCAATTAACCTCCAGGACTGAGACGAGACTGAAGTCAGTCCTCCTTCATGGCAGGGACAGGTTAGGTCTCACAGCCCAGGGACCAGCCAGGCATGACACATCTGCTGAAAGGCAGAAGGCTGGGGGTCTACCATGGGGTCTTCAATGCTTTTACCCTCACAGGTTTAGGCACAACACATCTGTGAGCTGCTGGATCTCCCCAAAGTTTCTGCCTGTCCTTAAGGCTTGGTTTATTCACTTCTCATCCCACCTCCTCCTCCACATACAGGTTCTGGAGTACCCATAAAGCAGCAAAGCATCTTTCATTCATACTCGCTCTGAAACCGGTGAATGAAGGCAGTTAATGAGGAGTAGAGAACAATTAAGCAGTAATTCCTGCTCTGGGCTGGTTTTCAGCCTTGCTAGTCCCTACAATGACAGGTACTTGGAGATAATTTCAACCCAGGGGGTCTGCATGCTCAGGTACATCTCCCCACACCCTCGATGCTGGTCTCCCAGCACCACCACTATCTCCCTGGGCTTCAGTCCCAGTGCAGCAGGGAGTTCAGAGATTTGCAGGAACACAGCTGGGAGTGCTCCAGCTGGGGTAATGAAACAGCAAGTAACAGGCATTTTTACAGGACCAAATGATTGATGGAAGCAGGGCCAAGCTGCCAGCACCCTTAGTGCTGTGGGTGGACAAGGATCCATTCACTCACAACATGCTACTGGCCAGCAAGGGCTGGGCCACACGTCTGGGGCTCTGGTACAGACGGTTTTGCACAGACCGAAGCAGGGCTTGAGCTGCCATGTGCAGAGTCAGTCATAAGCCTGTTAAAAGGACCAGCACTGTTAAACTGATGCTCCTCTCCAGTCTGGGGCCAGGCAGGTGCTGGCAGAGTTGTCCACCAGCAGAAGGGAATAGAGCCCACAGGACAGCAAAGCAAACCCTGCTAGCAACAGCACCAGCCCCAGCCCCAGCCCCAGCCCCAGCTGAGAATCTCAGCCAGTTCTTTCCCCTGAGCCCAGTAACGTGCTCCTTTGTAACCCTGGACCAGCAACATGAGCCGCAGCCTCAGTGATGCCCCTTGCATAGGAGATAGTGCTAGTGGGTAAAGCAAAGGGGTGAGGGGCAGCAGGTGAAGCAGAGGGCTGAGAGGCAGTGGGTGTTCACCCACTGCCTTCTCCTGCATTCAGACAATAGATAATCCTGCATTCAATGAATAAACCAGCCTAGGCTAGAAAAAATCCAATTTCAATTACCTGCACTGCTCCAGCCTCTGATTTACTCTGTCACCAGGCTGCAGTTAGAGCAGGACTCTGGTGCATCACCTGTCTGCAAGGCTCCTCTAGAGCAAGTGTGAATGGGGGCACTGCAGGGTCTCATGCCCATGTTGGGCAGATGAGCTTTCAGCCCAGGTCCATCAGCATCCTCTGAGAAAGAGGGAAATGTGTGCCCCAGCCCATGACGCTGCTTGGCCCATTCATACCACAGCAACAACGTGCCCTCAGAGCTTCCCAACCATGAGGTGGATGAGAACCACCACTCCTCCAGCACCCCCCCACCCCATCAGAACCCCACAGACCCCTGCCCTGTACCTTCGGTCAGCCCAAGGTGTATACTCCAGTAGATCTGAAGGCACTGAAGCTCCTTCTTCATCCCTCGCTTGCAGCGGCAGTCGTACAGGGGACTCTCCTGCAGCACCTCCAGGGCCGCCTGGCATTCCTTGTTGGCCAGCATGGTGTTCCTGTCGCGGCCGGCCAGGCACTGCCGCAGCGTGCGGTACCGGGAGCTGCAGCTGGGCTCGGCCGCGCACAGCTCATTGGCTCGGACACAGTCCACGGGCACCCGCCAGCCATGGGGGTCCTGCCCCAGTGGGTATGGGGGACCAGCCAGCGAGCGGAGGATTTCATCTGGGTGAGGGGCATGGGAAGGAGAGATGAGGGCAGACAGAGGTGAGGGGAAGGCAGCCAGGTGGGGATGAACTCCCACAACCCCTCCCTGGGACCCCACACACCAACCGGTGCCCCAGCTGTAGTTTTTTGACTGGTCTCCAGCTACCTGCTCTGGAGAGGGTGATCATCCTTCCATGACGCCTACACTGAGCCTGGGTGCGTCCCCAGCCGCAAGCCCACTGAGGGCTCTTAAATGGGACCAAATCTAGCTGGTGGCCTTGAAAAGCAACTGGGATGTCACAGGGCACCCTGGCAGTGGTGACACGCTCTGGGGCACCGGGTGGGGAAGGTGGGGGGTTAGCCCAACACCTCGGAGCCACGTGATGCCGTGGGACTTTCTGGTTCTTAGACTGAATAAGCAAATAAACAGACACACGATGTCTTCCGCTCTGATGCCTGGTACCTCCACGCATGACCTCCCGAGAGTCAAGGGAAGCAGAAATCCTAGCCAAACTCTCTGCGTGCGCCGCTGTTCCGCTTTTATTTTGCAGCTCGTCGTTTTCAGGCTCAACACAGGAGTTTCAGGGCATCTGACTCATGGGGTTTTGAGCACTTAGGCTTGACAGGGCTGCAGATCAGCCACAGTTTGGTACAAACACCCCTGGCACAGCCTCCTGCATGCCTCTATGCTGAACACCCATCCAGCTTGCCCAGCTTCTGCCTGGGCATGGCCACTGCACACTCCTTGGACTCTGCCCTAGTAAATGGCTCTGTGCCCTCCCCTTGCCTGCCCAGCTCTGCCCCAGCTGTCTCACGCTATTTCTACACTTTTCTCATTGTCTTTTAATCTTTGAAATAGGTTCTTGCCAAGTCAAGGCAGCTGGCAAGGCCACTGGCCCATCCTATCACAGGTATACAAGGAAAGGGGAATTGGCTGCTCTGGCATGACTGGTTACCCCACACCTGCACCAGCCAAGTGATGGGGATGGGGTGGGCAGGACTCTCTGCCACTTCTGACCCCACCCCTACCAGACAGCTTGCAACCACATGCACAAAAAGCTCTGGAGCAGGCTGGGGCAAAGGCCAAGATGGTCATGACTGTAAAGCAGCCTAGGCTGGGTGATGCAAAGGAACAGACCACTTCGTGCAATGCCAACACCCACTGCTGCCCCTGTGTCTTGGGGAGCAGCTGCCTCTTCCCCTTGCTGCCACATGCAAAGGCACCCCATCCACGGGCACAGCAGCCCTCAACCTTCATCAACCCCTTTTCAATCCGTGGCCACTCAGCTGGGTATGGCAGGGGGACAGTGACACCTACAGGCATGTGACAAGGGCCACCCATGTCCCCATCCACAAGGACGCGCTGGCAGCTCTCATGCTTAGCGGGCACTCAGCCCCAGCAGCAGCTCCCAGCCACAGGCTGGCAGGGCTTGTCTCCCACAACCACCACATTGGGGTGGGGACTTGCCCTCTGCCACCGCACCGCTGGGGTGGATACCCATCCCCATCCTCCTGCGTGCCATGGAAACAAGCATCCACACATGCCTCTGCCCACCTCACTGCGCTGGGACACGCTCATCAAGCCCTGGGGAGAGGAGGGATGCTTGGGCATCAGATGACTCCCTGGAAGTGGGGAGAACAAGCAGGATGGGCAGCAGCCCTGTGTGGAAACACCTCCAGGTTCTGTGATCAGGACAAGTACAGATACCATCCTCCTGGTCTTCAGCCGATGCCCCCAAAGAAACCCTGTTGGGTTTGGAGATGTCTGGAGGGTGTCCAGGTAACCAGAAGCAGGTGCACAGATCCCACACTCATGTTAGATCCAATTTTCTGTGTGGTAGGTGTCCCCCAGGAAGAGCCTCCTTGGCCTTTCAGGATTATATTCCAAATGGGATGCAGGTGGGATCCACGAGCAATGGAGACATACACCTTGTCTGCTGGAGGTGAAACAGGCAGCTCCAAATGCTGCCTCAGGGCAGAAACAGCAGCTCTTCACCAGGAGATGGATGATGCTTTGAGCAGAAACAGGGCAGGTCTGCAACTTTACACCGAGGCAAAACAGCCCAAGGCACCAGCTGGGACAAGCAGCTTCTGCTGCAGCCTTCAGCCAGAGCAACCAGCTCCCAGGCATCGAGAGCCATCCTACAGCTCCACCACGTGCTGTTCCTCCTCTGCTGCCCTCACCCAGCTTAGCTGTGGATCTGCCCAGAGCAGGCCCAGGTCTCTGTTTCAATTCCACCTTTTCCAAGTGATGCCATGAAGCCTCTTTCCAAAATGTTGCACAAAGCTTCTCATCCAACCACACTCCTGCCTCCCCACTGGCTCCACAGACTTCCCAGGCAGAGACTGGAGGTGCTGGCAGGTGGGCAGAGAAGGGAAACAGCCTTGCCCCGATGCAAGAAGTGCTGGACCATATGGAGCCATCCTTGCAAGGGATCCCGGAAGCCTTGGTGGCATGGTTGGCACTGGTGGCGCTGGGATGGGAAACCCAGCTGTAAATCCAATAGAAGCTGTCTGGGATGTGTGACAATGTGCTGGCCTCAGCTTCCCAGGGTTTTCTCTCTTGCTTCCGTGGCCTCACAGAGAGCAGGGTGCTGTGTGCTCCCTCGGCAGCCCTGGGACAGTACCAACAAGCACCCAAGCTGTGTCTGAGCCACAGGTGTGCCAGCAGATCCCAGAGCATGGCATGAAGCCATCCTGCTGGAGAAGAAAGGGCAGAAACAGCCCTCTCCTGGGGTTCACAGCCCATACAGGACAGCTAAGCCCTCCCAAATCCAGCAGTTCAGAACTAGCTTCTGGGTCAGTGTTTTTTCACCAGGATCCTCCTCTTTGATCAAAGTACCACAGGCCTCCTCAGAGGCACAAGGTGGGGAGTTTGGGAAGAGGAGTTTTATCTACCCAAAAGAAATCAATCTCAGTATACCCTCACTGCATGCCTATCAATAAAACATCTGCAGAGAATTTAAACCTAATCCTCAGCAGTCTCTGGGAAGTTGGAGCACAGCAAGGATCTGCAGGCAGATGCACAAGCATCAGCCAGTGAACAAGGCAATGGTCCATTTCCTGCCTTCTTCCGCGCCTTCGCCTAGCAGCTTTATGCTGGGTTGACTCTTTTCTAGCATAGCTCAGGAACTTCCAGCCTCCCAGCCTGGATGCTGTGGCAGCAATTGCTTTCTCCCAACCAAAGGGATTTTTGGCTCTTCAGAAAGAACCCAGACGTGAGGAGCTGTGAGCTTCCTCCACACCAAGCTCCGCCACCCCAGCCACGCCATGAGGGGGCTGCTTTGGAAAGCAGCAGCATGAGCCCTCCTAGTCACCCTATCCATAATGCTAAGTCTGGGAGTACCTCTTCCCTGCAACCACTGCTGGGGGTGGTGCAGCCTCCCAGCCTGCACCCATGAAATCTTTGGAGTACCAAGGAAAGAGGGCAGAGGGTTTTGCTTGCATGCAAAACCCCTCTGCAAGGTTGAAGGGACTATGGCTTGGGTGCCTTAGGTGGGGCATCCTGGAGGCCTCTGTCCTCCCCAGTCTCACTCATGAGACGTTCAGCAGCAAGTCAGACATATGTACAAACAGCCCCCAGAGACAGCATCAAGCACCTACCCTGTCATCTCCCTACTCGTGCTCCCTCACCTTACCCCCAGAGCATCTCCTCTCTGGCTCAGAAGGCAGGGCTTGTGCCCCGCTTCCCCAGCCCAGACAGCCCCCAGCACACCCTGATGCTGGCAGGTGGTGGGCCCACCAGCTCCCCAAATAAGGGCTCAGGCCTGTGTCCCAGCCCACACAAAAGCATCTGAGGCACCAGCTTCCCCACCAGCAGCAAAGTACCCCTTTCCCTCATCATCTCTGTATTGTGCTATGAGATGCCTTGGAGGGAGGTTTGCTCTGCCAACCTTCCAGTCTCCCCCAGCAGCTCCCAATCCCTTCCTGCTTACAGGGTGATGCTCCTACAGCCCAGAGGAGTTTTTCTGGGTGCTCACTGCTAGAGTGCGGGGCTCACCACAACAGCACCCATGAGGAGGCAGTGGGGTGCGGGTGCTACCATACCAGCATCCCTGGGCACTAGTGTACCAGCATCTGATGCACTACACAGCACTTGCCAGCGCACCCAGCCCCGACAGAGGGGGAAAAAAAGGACTTTTCTCTTTTGCTTAATTTTCACCCTAGGTGCACCATGAGCTCTGACTTCTCCCCTTTTTAGGCTCCACCTTTTCTATCCCCAGCCTCCCTGGTTGTCCCAGAAACGTTGAGCAGAGACAGAGCTCCTGAAGAACCCACACATCATTCGAACTGCCAGCGAGGGGACAGTGGATCCCCCCACACATACCACCGGCTCAACTTTCCTATCCCATTCTCTGATCCCAGGCATAGAGATGGGATGGGAGAATGAGGGTGGGGGCTGGCAGCTACAGCATCAGCGGTTGGAGGACGCTGGGAGACACAGGAGAGGGAGAAATCTTCTGAAATGCATAGCTCTGATAAGGAATAAAACGGGAATGGAAGACGAACGGGGGCTGCAGTGCGGAGCCAGGGGCGTGGGGTGCCCCGATGGGGCGGGTGGGGCTGGCGTGTTTCTGCTCCCTCTCCCCCCCCGATTTAAGTTTGACAGGGAATAAGAAAATAAAGTTGCCCTTAGTTCCAATCTTTGTCTCGTCTTGTGGCGATGGAAGCGCCTGTCCCTCTCCCCAGCCCCCGCAGCCTCTCGCCCGGGGGAAGGACGAGATACCTCTGCCACCGCGCCCGGCGACATCAGCGTCCCCCGCCCCCTCCGGGCCGCGGGTACCCCCCGCGGGGGCCAGTCACCTACGAAGAGGACGATGCAGAAGACGTTTGCCCAGATCATGTTAGGAAACCCACGCGTGCCTCCACGTGCGCAAAAAATATTAATATACAGGTATCTAAAAAATTAAAAAATGCCACGAAAATAAAATAATTCCCAAGGTAGATCCCAGTCCGGGTTGACTGTAAAGGAGAGAACGGGGGTGCTGGGAGGGGGTGAGTGCTCCGCCCGGCGCGGAGCCGGGGCCCTTCACCCGCCGTTCTCCGCCTCCCGCATCCCCGCCCGGGCTCCCGGCGGCTTGTGCCGGGGCTTTGGCTGCCGGGGCGGGGAGCGAGGAAGTGGGGAGGGGATGGGGGTGGAAAGGAGGGTGGGCTGCTCTCCGCTGAGTCCCGGAACCGCCCTGCCCCTCCCCGTCCTCCCCCAGCCGCGCCGGGCCACGGAGCGGCGGAGGGCAACGCAGCTGTGGATGCCCTTCCACCGCCCTTCCGTCGGGCCGGTGGTGGGGGTTCTGCGTACGGAACTACCATCCTTCCCTCCCCGCACCCTCCCTCCGAGCCTCCTGCCTGCTGCAGAACCAAAGGCGAGGTCTCTTCCCGTTTCACAAACCCCCC